>JAKSZT010021328.1:401783-477922 GCA_026826555.1 Tolypeutes matacus | reverse complement strand
GAGGGAGGGAGGGAGGGAGGGAGGAAGGAAGGAAGGAAGGAAGGAAGGAAGGAAGGAAGGAAGGAAGGAAGGAAGGAAGGAAGGAAGGAAGCCCATAGTTCTCACATTATACAAAAATTAACTCAAAATTGATCATAAAAAAATATAAAATCAAGAATCATAAAACTCCTAGGAGAAAATGTAAGGAAACATATTCAAAACCTGGTGGTAGGTGGTGGATACTTTACATCAAAACAATACATTTGTGTGGGAGGTGGTGGGAGGTGTGGGAGGTGGGCAACATGGGAATCCCAGTGGGTTCTGTGTAATATTTTGGATAATCTAAGCACCTCTTAAAATATATATATATATATATATATATATATATATATATAACATTTTTGTAAGCAAATGCACATATATGCATATATATTTATATATCATTTTACAAATATTGATATGTATTGTGAAAATTTTGATTTTTACCCACAATAAAAAAAAACATGTATTCTAAATATTTTCCTGATTTGTAAATTTCTTGAAAAATATTGTGAATATAAAACTGTTTATTAATAAATATAACAAATTTCTTTATTAAAAGGAATAGTACATTAAAAATAAATAAATAAATACACCAAAACAATGAGCAATGAAAGTAAAAGTGACTAAATGGGATCTCCTTAAACTTTTGTGATGCATCACTTTTGTGATGCAAAGGACTTTGTCAAGAAGGTGAAAAGTAAGTCCACTCAAGGGGAGAAAATATTTGGAAACCACATATCTGATAATGGTTTGATTTCAATGCTTTATAAAGAGATCCTACAACTCAACAATAAAAGGTGAGCAATCCAATTCAAAAATGAGCAAAAGTCTGAAACAGACATTTCTCAAAAGAAGAAATACAAGTGGCAAAAAAGCACATGAAAAAAATGTTTAACATCCCTAGCTATTAGACAAATGCAAATCAAAATTGCAATGAGATATCATGTCATATTTCATAGTGTGGCCATTAAAAAAAAAAAAAGAAAACAAGTGCTGGAGAAGATTTGGAAAAATAGGAACAATCCACTTTTAGGAGGGAATGTATATTGGCCCAGCCATTGTGGAAGACCATTTGGCAGTTCCTCAGGGAGCAAAATAGAGAGGTTCCATATAATCCAGCAATACCTCTACTAGGAATATATCCAGAATTGAAAAGAGTGACATGAACAGTCATTTGCCTACTGATGTTCATAGCAGCATGATTTGCAAATGCCAAAAGATGGAAACAACCCATGTCCATCAACTGATGAAAGGATAAACAAAATGTGGTATATACATACAATGGAATACTTTGCTTCTATAAGAAGAAATGAAATTGGGGCACATATGATGAAACATGCATGAAACATGAGTACATTATGCTAAATGAAATGTCATAAACAAAAGAACAATATTGTATGGCTTCACTAATATGGACTAAATACCAAGAATAAAAACATATTTTAAAATCTGGAGTATAGGTTACTAGGAGATAGGATGAGGGCTGAATGGATACTAATGCTTAATGTCTGTAGAAGTTTTACTTATCTTGACTGTAAAATATGGAATTGGGTAGAGATGATGGTACACATTACAGTGAGTATAACTATAATAACTTTGCTGATTTATAATGAGATTGTGATTGTAAGGGGTAGTCTAGGAATGTAAATGCCAATTGAAAGAAAGCTATAGAACAATCTAGTGACTGAAAACATAGTGAACCTGAAGGTGGATGAGGGTTTTTGTTAATTGAACAAATATAAGAATGTTTTTCTATGAACTAAAACAAATGTACTTCACTTTTACAAGGTTGTAAGAATATGGTGATGCACAGGAAAATACAATTAATGTAACTTATGGACTGTAGTTAATAGCAATATTGTATTATTCTTGCCTCAATGCCAAAAAAAAAAAATGATACTGTGTTAATAATAGGGAGTATGGAAAGAATATGCCATATGTACACTATAGACCATAGTTCATGGTAATACTATGATTATATTCTTTCATAGTCTGTAACAAATGTTACACAACAATGAACGGTGTTGGTAGTGGGGTGTTGTATGGAAATTCTTCAAAGTATGTCTGTTTTGTAAGTTCATGTCTCTATTAAATATATATATAT
Source organism: Tolypeutes matacus (assembly GCA_026826555.1). NCBI lineage: Eukaryota > Metazoa > Chordata > Mammalia > Cingulata > Chlamyphoridae > Tolypeutes > Tolypeutes matacus. The sequence goes on along the minus strand of JAKSZT010021328.1, from coordinate 475,797 downwards.
ATATATATATATATATATATATATATATATATATATATATAGAGAGAGAGAGAGAGAGAGAGAGAGAGAGAGAGAGAGAGAGAGCGAGCGCACATCTGGCCTGTATGAGCTCACATGGGGCATGATTCTTCTAAGAAGGAAAAGAAATGATTGGAGGCTGCTGGGTGAGAACAGGAGATCCTGGAGCATGACAGGAAATGCCATTTCCACTGAACTCTTCTTTACTGAGAGAAAGCCCTCCTGTTTGAACAAAAGGACTCAGTGCCTGTGTCTCTGTGCTCTCCCTGTGCTCTCGCTGCTCTCTCTAGGTTTTCCTGTGTCTATAGGTTTGGTGATGAAAAAGCTCTGCCCACAGAGGAAGACCACAAAGGAGACGCCAGTGCAGACTGTGGGGATGAGGCGGTCCACGAGGAAGCTCAGGTTCTGCTGAATGTATGCAACACCTCCTAGCGAAAGGATCGCTCCCAAGTTGATGCTCCAGGAAAACCAATTGAAAAGCCTCCTGGGGTCTTCTGGACCTCCATCTTTAACCTGGTTGCCACAGAGGGGCGTGATGTAGGCCTTGACCGTGCCCAGGTGGCGGGGCAGGGGGCTTCGCTGCCGGGCGAGGGCGCCAGACTGTTAACGACGCGCGGGGCGCAGGGGCCCACAGAGGGTGGCACGCCGGGGCACCGGCAGCGCGGGGTAGGTAAGCTTGCCCAGCAGGTAGAGCACCAGGCTGAGAAGCAGGCGTGTGCCTTGCCCAGCAGCGCCTTGCCCAGCCAGCCGCCAATGGCGACACGAGGTAGGTAACGCCCATGAGGAGCAGCTGCGCCTGACTGGGCTGTGCGCCCTCCCAGCCAAAGGGCATCTGGTTCAGGAACAGCACCAAGCTACCGACACTGTAGAAGGCGGCGCTCCAGCAGCTCCACCAGCAGCAAGGCATGCAAGCTGCGCGCAGGCTGTGAATGCCGCCGAAGCCGCCCGCAGAGCTCCGCGCCACGCACCCGCCAGCGCCCAGCAGCGGCGCCCGATCGCCACCCGGGCCCTCCATGCTTCCCCTCTATTTTCATTGTAATATTTATGTGTTCTAAAACTCCTTTAAAAGTAAAGAAAAAAAATTAGTACTATTCACTATTGTCCAGTTTACATCAGGTGTATTTTTCCCCAAATATCACCCTATTATTAACAGCTTATATTAGTTTTATACATTTCTTAAAATTCATGAAAGGACATTTTTATATTTGTACTATTGACTCTAGTCCATCATGTACAATAACGTTCCTTTTTTATGCCTGAGGTTTCCCCTTTTAACAACAATGACCTATATAATTCAGTGCTGTAAGTTACTCTCAAAATAAGGTGCTACCATCACCACAATGCATTTCCAAACCTTTACAATCAACCTAAAAAATATATACAAATTAAGCATCTATTCCTCCTTCATTTTATAATATGGTGTGATATCGTGATCATTTTTCATTTTTTGCATATGAATATCCAGTTATCCCAGCACCACTGTTTGAAGGAACTATTCTGTCCCACTTGAGTGGACATGCAACCTTGTAAAAAATCAATTGGCAAGGCCAGTGCCCATCCTCCACTGGAGGCATAAGCCACCTTGGGAGCTGTTCCATGGCTGGAATTGGAAGCTCCACATCCCAAAATGGGGGAGGAAGAGACAGTTGAGTACCAACTTCAACTACTTATTAGTAAATTCAACAGGTTTAAGTAAAACCCTAAGAACAGCTATAGTTTGAACCTGTCCAAGTCAGAAAGAGGCCAGTGGTTGCCATCTTAACTCCATGCCTGACATAAGGGTAAGAAGGGCTGACTGAAAATCACAGTGCTGGTGGGGACCAGCTTCTTTCCATCTAGATCAGATTGCAGCTCTAGCCTAAGCCTTTGGACCATCTTGGGCAGGGAGGAAGCTGGGGGGAACTGTGCCACACTCTCCAGAAAATTACAGGCCATGCTGCAGAGGCCAGTGATCATCCCAATTTGGCAGCAAAAACCATGCTGAGCTATTCTGTGCCAGGAACTGCAAGTTCCACTTCCCAGAAACAGAGGAGGAAGAGACAGTTGGCCACTGATTTCAGCTACTGATTAGTAAATTAGGCTTGCTAAAGTATAACCCTAAGAAAAGCTAAACTTTGAACCTGTCCAAGTCAGAAGGAGACAGATAGCTACCATTTTGACTCCATCCCCAAGCATGAGGGGAAGCCATGCTGACTGAAAATCACAGTGATGGTAGAGATGAGTTTCTTTCACCCAGATTGGCCTGCTGCCCTAGCCTAGGCTTTAGTGACACCTCTAGCAGGGAGGAAGGTGATGGGCCTTGCACCAGCCTATCCAGGTAATTGCAGGTACATTTATCTGGCACAGACTGAATAATCAGATATCTACCTGGGCAGCAGTGGTCATTTTGGACCAGCACTGCATAGATTGTTGCACACACCTGCAGCTCCATCCCTTCCCCAGGCAGGGGAGAAAGGGCATGAAGCATCATCAGTCTCTTTGGGCAATCTAGGCCTGCATGAGTTGGATTATTCCACACAGCTATGGCTCTGTCCCTACCCTTGGCAAAAAGAAAGTTGGGAGAAGCTTTATTGGTCCTTTGGGCAATGAGGGTAACTTGAGCCTCCCCAGCTTATATCACCAACTACATCCTTGGCTCCTACTACACACCCAGCAAGGGAGAAAGGGCAGGAAGCCCTAAACTAAAGAGAAAAACTGCACCCAGAATAAGTACTCTAGTAAGCCAGATGCCAAGACATCAACAAAAAATTACAATCCACACCAAGAAACAGGCAGATAAGGCTGAGTTAAAGGAACAAGATAAGCCTCCAGATGACATAAAAGAGTTGAGACAACTAATCATAGATATTCAACAAATCTCTGTAATAAATTCAATGAGATGGCTAAAGAAATTAAGGAAATTAAGGAGACATTGGATAAGCACAAAGAAGAATTTGAAAGCATACATAGAAAAATAACAGATCTTATGGGAAGGAAAGGTGAAATAAATAAATTAAAAATACATTGGAATCATATAATAGCAGATTTGAGGAGGTAGAAGAAAGGATTGGTGAACTTGAAGAAATGACCTCTGAAAGTGGACATAAAAAAGAACAGATGAAGAAAAGATTGGAAAATTTTGAACAAGGTCTCAGGGAACTAAAGGACAGCAAGACACATGAAAACATACATGTCATGGGTGTCCCAGAAGGAGAAGAGAAGAGAAAAGGGGCAGAAGGAATATTTGAAGAAATAATGGTAGAAAATTTCCCAACCCTATTGAAGGACACAGATATCCATGTCCAAGAAGCATGATGTACTCCCATCTGAAAAAATCTGAATAGACCAACCCCAAGACATACTAATCAGAACGTCAAATGCCAAAGATGAAGAGAAAATGCCGAGAGCAGCAAGAGAAAAGCAATGCATAACATATAAGAGATACTTAATAAGATTAAGCGCTGATTTCTCACCAGAAACCATGGAGGCAAGAAGACAGTGGAATGATGTATTTAAGATACTGCAAGAGAAAAACTTCCAGCCAAGAATCTTATATCCAGCAAGACTGTCTTTCAAAAATGATTGCAAGTTTAGAATATTCACAGATAAACAGAAATGGAGAGAGTTTGTAACCAAGAGACCTGCTTTGCAGGAAATTCTAAAGGGTGTGCTACAGACTGAAAAGAAAAGTCATGAGAGAGAGGCCTGGAAGAGAGTCTAAAAATGAAGATTATATCAATACAAGTAACTAAAAGTGTCAAAAGAGTGGTGAAAATAAAATATGATAGATAAAATCAAAATATTCAGTAATAAATGTAACCAATGATGTAAAGCACTTGTATTCAGAAAACTACAATTCATTGTTAAAGAAATTTAAAGAAAAGCTAAATAATTGGAAGAACATTCAATGCTCATGGATTGAAAGACTAAATATCATTAAGATGTCAATTCTAATCAAAGTGATATACAGATTCAATGCAATCACGATAAAAATCCCACCAACATCTTTTAAATAAATGGAAAACATGATTATCAAATTTATTTGGAAAGGTAAGGCATCCTGAATAGCCAGAAACATCTTAAAAAGGAAAAGCAAAGTTGGAAGACTCTCATTTCTGAACTTTAAGTCACATTATATAGCTACAATGGTAGAAACAGCATGGTACTGGCATAAAGACAGACACATAGACCAATGGAACCGAATTGATGGTTAAAAAACAGGCCCTCACATCTATGGTAAAGTGATTTTTAATGAGCCGGTCAAACCTACCCAGCTCAGGCAGAACAATCCATTCAACAAATGGTGCTGAGAAAACTAGATATCCATAGCAAAATAAGGAAATAAGACTCCTATCTCAAACATTTGACAAAAACTAACTCAAAATGAATAAAAAACCTAAATATAAAAGCAAGAACCATAAAGCTTCTAAAAGAAAATGTAGGAAAATATCTTCAAGACCTGCTGGTAGGTGGTGGATTCTTAAAGAAGATAGGAGGAGGACTGAGATGGACTACTGATGTTTATTGTATGTAGACGTTTTAATTAGCTTTACTGTAAAAGTGTGGAAATGTGTACATTTCCACATTACAGTGCATAACACATTATAGTTTCAACATTATAGTTGGTCACGTTATAGTAGGTAACAGCTGGTTTATAAATGAGGATGTGGCTGAAAGTGGTAGTGTAGGTATGTAAATGTCAATTGACAAAAAACTAGAGTATAATCTAGGGACTGAATAGCACAATAAACCCAGAGGTGGATGAGAATTGTGGTTGATTGTACAGCTGCAAGAATGCCCTTTGTGAACTAGAGCAGATGTAGATCATTATTGCAGGGTGGTGTGAATGTTAAGAAGCATGGGAAAAATACAACTGGAGTGACCAATGGACTGTGGTTAATAGTAATAATGTAATATTTTTGCATCTATGAAAAAGTATTGATAATTGGGGAGTGTGGAAAATTTTTGCCAAATGTATGCTGTAGATCTTGTGGTGATCAGATAATATTATCTCATAATCTGTGGCAAATGTTCCACCACGATGTGATGTGTTGATAGAAAGGTGTTGGCTGGGAATTCTGCACATGTGCATGATTGTTTTGTAAGTTCACAACTTCTGTCATCAAAATATATTTTAAAAATAATAATAGTGTGGGTTGGTAAAAAATACACCAAATGTGAAATAAAGACTATAATTAGCAGTAAGAGTTTAACAATATTCTTTCATAAATTGTAACAAATGTCTTATGACAATGCAAGGTATTAGAGGAGGGTTGATGTATGGGACCCCTGTATGATGTTATGAATGTTTTCTTTGGAAGTTCACAACTTTTACTATACACTTATTGTTTATGTATGTTCATGTATAAATGATATAATAATAATAATAGGGTGGGTTGGGGGAAAGTACTTTGGTTAGTAGTAATATTTTGAGGATGCTCTTTAATCATTATTTTAAAATGTTTCACAATGCAAGGTATTGGTGGTAGGGTGAGGTATGAGAGCTTTTATGATGTTATATATGTTTGTTTTGTAATCTCACAACTATTGCTATACACTTACTGTTTATGTGTGTTCATGTGTGAGTGATATACTTCAATAAGCTAAAAAAATATGGACTGAACCTAGAAAATGTTAAAGGACTGGTGAGAAGCCCCAAAATAAATTAATAATTTGTGACTCAAGAAGAAAATAGTAAGTGTTTAATGGAGATGCCTTTGAAGGTTCCAGAGATGAGCACATAAAGAGGAAACAACCAACATGACAAGAAGGAGGGAAGAATTTTACTACTGAATTTCATTTTGAAGCCAATATGTTGGCTTCTTATTCCCCTGCAAGGAAAACTAAGTATGGTGTTTGAATAAAATGAAAGTGGAGGCCAGATGTTTGAAGATAATTGTGAACTGTTAGTGTAGTAATTTCAAACATTGATAGCATGAACTTAAGAGAAAAACTTAACAGTTTCCTCAGTAATATTCAATTAAGGTTTATTTGGTGCTGCTCCATATATAGGGCATCATTCTCCTCATTTTTGTATTCTCTAGCCTCTCTGGGAAGTATAGGTTCAAACAATATGACTGTATAAGATATTTTTCCATATCTAGGAAATTTTTGATGATTCAGTCCATTAAAAATTGGGGGTAATCTATTTTGTTTTATAAAAAATCTGTTATTGAAAATGTGGATACTGATCTGAAAGGAGGCACAGAATTTAAAATAAGTCAATATTTATCTAAACAGCATAATTACCCTTGGCCATTACTTACAAGCCCACAGATTAATTCAAGTAACTCATCATTGGAGCTGATTAATGTCAGGTCCGAAATTACAATATGGTAAGCCTTATTGACAAAATTTCATTCTCTCCAAAAGAGATCATTTTCTCAGGAACATTTGACATAGTTCCAGACAAAGAAGCAGGGGAGTTGAACTCTTAGGGGCATTCTTATTCTTCAAATGAGCATTTCAAAAACAATGTCCCCTAAGATCCCCAGTTCATTTTCATATCGCATGTGACCCCTGGTGCTGCTATCAACATGAACATTCATGATGGCAGTCAACTGAAGGATGGCATTGTCATGTTCAAGTTATCAGAAAGGAAAATTGTGGAAATAAACAAAGTGAGTACATGCATGCTTGGATTCACCAGATTAAATTCACTCACACTCAGTTGACTTGTTTCATTCAATAGTGAATTGCCTAATTATTTAGGAGTTCTCATAGACTTCTCTTTACTTTCTACTGGAAGAGGCAAGTATAAAACTATAGAGGTATTAAGAAAAGTAACGGTTAAGAAAATTAGCCTAAGATTCAGATATTTCAAAATGAGTGTGTGGTGAGCAGGAGAGAGCAAAGTAGACTTGGATGAATTCCAGTTTGTGGTCAAAGAGGAGGACCCTAATTTAGGGACATAGGTGCTAGAGCAAATTATATGATGAATTGATCTGGAGTGAGATGAATTTGACATGATTTAACATAGTAGATATCACTGGAAAAGAAGAGATATGTCACAAAAGATTGTTTGGTTCATGTGTCAATTTGGCCAGGTTATGGTGTCCAATGGTTTGATCCATTAAACACTAGCCTGATTGTTACTGTGAGGATATTTTATGAATTTATGTAATCAGTACTTAGATTTTATGACTGATTACAACTGCAAGTAACTGAAAGAGATTGCTTTCAACAATGAGAGATGTCTCATCTAATCATTTGAAGTCCTTAAAAAGAAAGTGATGATTTCTGCAGTCAGAATGGATACTTTCCAATCTCTACTTCAGCCAGCCAGCTTCTCCTGGGGAATTCATTGAAAACTTTCCTTGGAGTTCCCAGCTTGCAGCCTGTTCTATATATTTTGGACTTGCCCATCCCCACAATAACATGAACCAACTCCTATGAGAAAAGTCTCATAATATTTAATATGTTTATATATTACATATATCTAGTCAGTTCTGTTTCCCTTGAGAACCCTGACTAATACAAGAACTAAGTTACTCCTATGAGGAAAAAAGAGAAGTAGAAGTATGGAGTTTAAGAATAAAACTCAAACTTAGCACAAGTATTACTAATATTGATGACAGAATTTGATGACTAATTATAAAATTAGAAGTCTGCTCTTCTAAAACACAAACTAACAGTAGGCTGGAAATAAGCTGATGAGAGAAAACTAAAAAGCCATTGGGAAATAGCTGCATGGCAAATGTCATGGACAGCTGTTAAATTTTCTGTGGCTGTAGGATATTTAATTTAATAGAGCATCAAAGAAAAATGATTATATGGAGCTCCATCAGGATATTATAGCAGAATCTTGTTATTGATGATTAAACTCACAAATCTTTTCTAATGAAATTGAAACTTAGCCTAATATTATATATTGCCTGAGTTACCTCCTGATTGCCTCCTTGTTGCTGAAACATGGCCTCTTTGAAGCAAAACTCAGCATATAAATGTACTACCTTCTCCCCAGGGTGGGACATGACTACCAAGCATGACCCTCATGGCACAAAGGGATGATTACCAACCACTGAGTAGTGACGCATCTGGAAAAAGACCTTGACCAAAAGGGAGAAATGCTAAATACAAATGAGTTTTTACGGCTAAGAGATTTCAAAGTGAGTAGGGAGGTCATTCCAGAGGTTATGCTTATTCATGTCTCTGCAGGATCTCATTGACTACCACAGTATACAGTGCCTCAAACAGCAGGGCTCCTGAGGGCACTAGAGACATCTAGACACTATAGGCAGGGCAGACAATCTAGGAATTTGGTATCCTGTCAGTGGGCCTCACTATGGAAAATATGCTCCCCAACGTAATAGAGTTAGACTCATTTATAATTTCCCTAACACATGGCTCTTCTGTCCTTTTATTTGAACCTATAATTAGCATAATTTTAAATTATATGTCCAAGATACTTAAATTTTCAGTCTGTTCATATGCCAGTTGAGCCCTGAATCTCAACAGTGTTGCATAATCTAAAGATCACTGAAGTCACCAAGAACAACTAATAAAAGAGTGATGTTGGACAATGCCCATCCCAAAAAATCAGAATATCAACAACTGCAAGCAAAACAGTTCCATCCATCTGCCCCAAGGGATTGAGCCCTTTCTCAATCAGAAACAAAGTGGGTATAACCACACCAAAATTCTCAAGATTGGGAAATGAAAAATGGACTAAAATAGACATTATTCCATTTTTTGTTCTATTATGGACATTATTATTCTAGCAATGGAATAAATTTTATCTTTGATATAAAGGCAGTAGCTGCCAGAGGTTCTGAGAGCAGAGACAGGGAAGAATAGATATAACGTGGGGCCAATTTTGCAACATTTGAATTGTCCTGCATGACATTGCAATGACAAATACAGGCCATTACACATTTTGTCAAAACCTATAAAATTGTGAGGCAAAGTATAAGATATAATGCAAACTAAAGTCCATGGTTAGTAGTAATGCTTCAATATGTGTTCATCAATTATAACTAATGTACCATACTAATGAAAGATGTTGTGTTGTGTGTGTGTGTGGGGGGGAAGAGGTGTGGTATATGGGAATCCGTGAAATTTTTTAATCTAAAGCTTCTTTTAAAAAAATAAAATAAAATATCTAGGCAAAAAAGAAAAGAGCTTCACCATTTCTTTCTTAAGAATGGGTCATAAGAGTAGTATTACCTTAAAAGCCCCCTTTCAATTGGAGGTGGAGTGGACATCACTATCCCAGAATCCTCAGGATTCTGAGGACAATGGACAAGAATGGACTTACTGGTATTTTACTATAGACATGTTTTGATTCTAGCAATGGAATAAATGGCAACAATGATGTGGAGCCAGTGGCCACTGGAAGCTCTGGGGGCAGGAAGAGGGAAAAACAGTTGTAATATGGGAGGCTTTTTGGGACTAGGAAATCATCCTGAATGGCATTGCAGTGACAAATATAGGCCACTTTATATCATCACATAACATGCAGAACTGTGTGGGAGAGATTGTGAACTAAAGTCCATGCTTAATGGCAAAGTCCTAGGATGCATTTCTCAATTGCAATGAATGTCCAACACTAATGAAGGAGGTTTATGTGGGAGGGTGTGGGAGGCATGAGGAGTGGGGTATATGGGAATCCCTATATTTTTTGTGTAACATTTATGTAATCTAAATATCTTTTAAAATATATATATATTATTAAAAAATAAAAGAGGTTGGGCTGATGTTATTTTATGGTACTGGAAAGGAATATAAGATGTTAAGGCTATATGAAGGTAGATAATCATGTAAATTATTTCCTGAAAGTGGAAACACAGAGAATTGGTGGTTGTAGTTCATGGATTATTGGCATGGGTAAGAGCAGTTTGAGAAGACCCAGGACAATAAAGGTATCCACTGGGAGATATGCTGGAGCTCATCAGGTCACTATGAGAATATTACCTTGGTGCTCCCAGTAGAATCAAGACTTATAATGGATAACTAGCATCTGAAACTGTGGCATCACCCATCTTTTCTACACTGTGAAGTTCATGATAGTCATAAATCAAGAGGTAGAGAGGTAAAACAAAAGTTGTGACCCATAAATAACAATGCATGGGTCTGTGCTTGGAAACAGGAATTGTTTTTTCAGCCAAGTTGTTCCAGGAAAGGAAGCCCCATAAGGATAGGCAACCCAATGGTAGGACCAGAACAAGGCTGAAACTTCAGTATATAATGAATACCTGACTTTTTCTTCCCTCATCTTTCATATTGAAAAATGAGACAAAGATGAGCCAGACCCAGCCACATGTTTCCTATGCCAGCCCCATGGTCATCCAACCCATTGCAATGCTTCTCAGAACCAAAGGTGTATCCACTTGGTCATTAGCTTATTGACCCATCATGGTGCTGCAGTCACCAAAAGAGAGATCTCCACTGGTTGCCAGGGTTGTCTGAGTTGAGCTTCATACTTTAAGTCCCCCTTCTTCCTAAGAATTAACTCCATTGTTTTATGCTGGGCCATGGCAATGAACAGGGGAATTGAATCTTGAAAAGTTCCTAGAATATCCAATACACTAAAAAAGAATTTTTGTTATTAGAATATAAAGAAATTTAAGAGGGATATGAACCTAAAATGTCACCAGATAAATTGTTAGTGTGAGATAGCCCAATTACCACCTGAGGTGTGAAAACATAGAAGTTTGGGCCTGCTAGCATGTAGCTCTCAATAATTTTTTTTTTTTTTTTTTTACAGATTGTTGTGTAGATAAATTTTGTGAACAACTGAAACTCAGGTGACTGGTCACATCACTGGTTTATGTTTACATTTTTAAAATAATATATATTTTTTGAAAGATGCTTAGATTACATAAATGTTATGCAAAAATTACAGGAATTTCCATGTTCCCCACCTCCCACCCCTCCCACAACTTCCCACATAAACATCTTTCATTAGTGTGACACACCACTCACAATGGATATACACATCCTGGGGCTTTGCCACTAAGCATGGACCATAGTTCACATTGTAGACCACACTCCCTATGCATGTTATATGCTGATGTAACATGCCCTATACTTGTCATTGTAATGTTACTTTTGATAAATCCCAAGTCCTGAAAAAGCACCTGTATTACAACTGCTTTTCCCTTCCCTGACCCAAAAGCATCCAGTGGCCATTGACTCCACCTCATTGTTGTAATTTCTTCCATTGCTTGAATCACATTATGTCTACAACACAATACCATTATATCCACTCTAGTCCATAGCTCTTCCCCAAATCCTGAAGAGTTTGGGTTAGTGATGTCCACTCCACCTCCAAGTGAGAGGGGGCTTATATCCCATGGATATGGTGGATGGGATTATCTTGCCTGCAAGTGCAGGCCCTTTCCATTCCCTGGGATGGCCATTGTCCATCATAGTCTCCTCACCAGGTGACTTGGGTGAGTCCATTGAGCTGTAGAGTGGGAGTTGCAGCTCCACTGAGATTCCACGCACACCTGGCACATGGGCAGGCCAGAGTCTTGGAAGAATACCTACAAACTCCAGCATCACATATAGGTTTAAATAGAAGGGACTGATGGATCATGTGCAGGGAGGACTTATTTGGGTCCAACTCTAACACTCTCAGGAGCACAGATTCCAAAGTAGAGCCCACTGATAAGGCATCAAGCTCTGGAGCCATCCCCCCCTTATATAGGACCTGGGTGTCTCCAGAGCCCTCAGCTGCTCCTCTGTGTGGGATGACATCCACTTTGGTGTTCTATGTGATCCTACTGAGGTGTGTGTAAGCGTTATCTCTGGGATGACCTCCCAACTCTCTTTGAAGCCTCTTAGCCACATGAACTCATTTGTCTTTACCTTTCCCCCCTTTTATTCAAGTTCTTTTTCCAGTCATATTGCCAGTTGGCACTTGGTATTAATCCCTCGTTGCCAGGGAGGATCATCCCCGGGAGTCATGTCCCACGTTGGGGGGAAGGTAATGCAATCATATGCTGAGTTTGGCTTAGAAAGAGGTGACGTTTGAGCAACAAGGAGACACTCAGGTGGCAACCCTTAGGTACCCCATAACAGTAGGCTAAGTTTCAATTACAAGAGCAAAGACTCATAAGGCTAGTCATCAATAACAAGAACCCATCAGTGGACCCTCCTCCTTTGCCAGACACTGCCCCTGTAATCGGGGGACTCTTGCTGCTTGCTTGGAGAATGTGGCAGAGCACTCCCAGCTGAGAATTCAGTATTCCATTTATTGAGAGATTGTCTATCCACTGTGACCATGCCCCACTCCTTGATCATTTGAACAATTTTATATATCTTTCATGTATATTCAGGTGAACTTCCTCCCATGAAACCATCCCAGACACCCCCCATGAACGATCCTCTCCTGCCCCCTCTGTAACGCTTCTGTGATCCAAAACTTCCTTGAAGATGAAGCCCATGTAATAGCCAAATACAATTAATAAGAAAATGAAATAATTAAAATAATTTTAAATATAAGAGATAAAATACATGAAAATTTAAAAAAAGACCACTAGAAATAATATTGCAATATTCAAAAAATGGGAAAAAATTTTTAAATTTTTAAAAACATTTTTCCTTTTATCACTGCATTATCAGGTGTCCAGTCTGTACTGTGGCACCTGCCCCCTCTCACTCCCCAGTGTCTCACGAATTTTCATTTAACTTTTCAAAGAAGTTTTAGGTCACAGCAAAGTCACACACAGAATACTATAGACTCCCATATACCCAACCTCCTTCCCCTTTCCTCACCCCATATTAAGACCTTTTTTATGTGGATGTTAGCATTGTTATAACTGTTATACAGATAGTGAAGCATAGCTACTAAACATTGTCAATGGTTTACAGTATAGTTTACAGTTTAGACGGTACAGTTTAATAATTTTTTATGATATTTACCATGTCCTGTGTTCATTACAGTAAGGTAATGAAAAACATTTCCCATGACCACTAAATACCCCGTTTGATCTTTTCTGTTCCTTCCTCCCCATTCCCCTGGGTCACATGACACTTCCCTGTCTTGACTCACTGGATGACAAGATTCATAGTTACATGCAACAAGAGGTCTTGAGATGCTGATTATCCTATTAGGATCCACCTTTGTGTCTAAGAGACACGGACCTGTCTTTTTCTGGGTGAATTGGTCCTCCCAAAGATGGGGGTCCATATCTACTCACCGTGTGGGTCTCCACTCCCTGACACAACACCTTATGACAGGATGAACACTCACACATTCCCCAGAAGTCTACTCCAGATATGCCCCTTCTTGAATGCCCCCCCAACCTACACCCTAAACCAGTGACACTACCTTGTCATACTGCCATAAGAGCATTCCAACTCCTGCACTTTCAACATCATACCCACAAATCCCATGTTCACCTAGCCCCTCTTCCAGCTCTCCCTTGAGTATCCTGAGTATTCTAACCCACCCTTCGTAATATACCCACCTGTCAACATGCACCACAAAACTCCGTAATATCACTACCCACCTGTCCTACCCTTCAATATGCAACAATACTCTATCACTTTACCACAGATTATGTCCATATGGGTGATGGCTCACAACCTTCTCTTTCTCTCCCTTGTTAACCTATTTTTCAGACAATGTTTCTCAGAGACTGCTCACTTTCCTCAGTTCATATCAGTGAGGTCATATACTGTTCATCCTTCAGTGCCTGGCTTGTTTCACTCAACATAAGGTCTTCAAGATTCATCCAAGTTATTCCTTGTGTTAGCACTTTGTTCCTTCTTACAGCTGAGTAATATTCCATTGTATGTATGTACCACATTTTGCTTATCCATTCGTCTGTTGATGGGCACCGTGGTTGATTCCAACTTTTGGCAATTGTGAACAATGCTGCTATGAACATTGGTGTGCATATATCTGTTCGTGACTTTGCTTTCAATTCTTCTGGATATATACCCAGCAGTGGAATTGCTGGATCATACGGAAGATCTATTGTTAGTTTTCTGAGGAACCACCAAACTGTCCTCCACAGTGGCTGGATCATTGCACAAACCTACTAGCAAGGGATGAGGGTTCCTATTCCTTGACAACCTCTCCAACAATTATTGTCTGCTGTTTTTTTAATAGCTGCCATTCTGATGGGTGTAAGATGGTATCTCATGGTAGTTTTGATTTGCATTTCCCTAATAGCTAGTGATGTTGCACATTTTTTCATGCACTTTTTTTTTTCCTCTTTTCATTTTTGTTTATTTGTACTGACATAGTGGAATCATTAATAAAAATATTCTGCAACTTAACATTTTTCTTTTTAAAACAGATATTTGGAATGGCTATAATTCTGTAAAAGAAATCACTCTGAAAAAATGTCTTTTAACAAATATATATATATTATTTTTTATTTATTTTTATTTTTTATTGCGGGTAAAAATCAAATTTTTCACAATACATACTAATATTTGTAAAATGTTATATAAAGTGCTTTTAAGCCATTTGTATTTCTTCCTTGGAGAAGTGTCTTTTCAGTTCACTTGCCCATTTTTTAAATGGGTTGTTTGTCTTTTTATTTTCAAAGTGTAGGGTTTCTTTATATATGCAGGATATTAGGCTCTTATCAGATATATGGTTGAAAATATTTTCTCCCATTGTGTAGGCTGTCTTTTTATTTTCTTAATAACATCCTTTGAAGTGCAGAAGTTTTTAATATTGAGGAGATCGCATTTATCTATTAAAAAATTGCTGCTTGTGCTTTGGGTGTGAAGTTCATGAAACCATTTCCTATTACAAGTCTCGTAGATGCTTCCTTACATTATCTTCCAAGGTCTTTATGATTTTGGCTATCATATTTAAATTTTTGATCCATCTTGAGTTTATTTTTGTATAAGGTGTGAGAAGGTATTCCTCTCTCATTCTTTTGGATATGGATATCCAGTTCCCCAAGCACCACTTGTTAAAGAAACCCTTCTCTCCCAACTGAGTGGGCTTGGTGTTCTTATCGAATATCAGATGACTGTACGTGTTAGGATCTATATCAGAACTCTCAATTTGGTTCCATTGGCAAATATGTCTATCCTTGTGCCAATACCATGCAGTTTTGAGCATGGTAGCTTTGTAGTATGTTTTAAAGTCAGGTAATGTGATACCTCCATCTTCATTTTTCTTTTTCATTATGTCTTTGGCAATTTGGGGCCTCTTACCTTTCCAAATATATTTTGTCATTAGTTTTTCCTGTTCTTTAAGAAATACAGTGCTGATTATTATTGGGATTGTATTAAATCTGTAGATTAGTTTGGGTAGGATAGACATCTTGATGATGTATAGTCTTCCTATCTAGGAACAGGGAATATTCTTCCATTTATTAAGTCTTCTTTGATTTCCTTTAACAGTGTTTTGTAGTTTTCTGTATATAAATCCTTTACATCTTTAGTTAAATATATCCCTAGGTATTTGATTCTTTTACTTACTATTGTAAATGGTATTTTTTCCCTTGATTTCCTCCTCAGATTGCTCATTATTGCTGTACAGAAATGCTATTGATTTTTGAGCATTGATCTAATAGCCTGGGACATTACTGAACTCCTTTATAAGTTCTAGAAGCTTTGTTGTAGATTTCTCAGGGCTTTCTACATATAGGATCATGTCGTCAGCAAATAATGAAATTTTTGCTTCTTCTATTCCAATTTGGATGCATTTTATATCTTTTCCTTGCCTCAGTGCTCAAGCAAGTGCTTCTAAGACAATGTTAAATAGGAGTGGTGATAGTGGGCATACTTTTCTTGTTCCCAATCTCAGAGGGAAGACATTTGGGTTTTCACCATTGAAGATGATGTTAGCATTGGGTTTTTCATATATACCTTTATCATATTCAGAAAGATTCCTTCTCTTCCTATCTTTTGCATTGTTTTTATCAGGAAAGAGTACTGTATTTTGTCAAATGCTTTTTCTGCATCTACAGAGTTGATCATGTGATTTTTTTTTTCATTCTTTTTATGTGGTGTATTATGTTGATTGATTTTCTTATATTGAAACATCCTTGTATACCCAGGAATAAACCCACTTGTTCATGGTGTATAATCTTTTTTATATGTTTTTTAAGGCAATTAACAAGTATTTTGTTGAGGATTTTAGCATCTAGGTTCATTACAGAAGTTGGTATTTAATTTTCCTTTCTTGTGGTATCTTTGTTCGGTTTTGGTATTAGGGTAATGTTGGCATTGTAGAATGAATTAGGCAATATTCCTTCTAATTCTATTTTTCGGAGAGCTTAAGCAGAATTGGTGTAAGCTTCTGCCAGAATATTTGGTAGAATTAAGCTGTGAAGCCATCTGGTCCTGGACTATTATTAGTTGGGAGGTAATTGGACTGTTGAGTACATCAATTTCTTCTTTCATAAATGGTGGCTGTTTGTGGATTTCTAGAAACTTGTCCATTACCTCTAAATTATCATTCTTGTTGGTATATAATTTTTCAAATTATCCTCTTATGATACTCTTTATTTCTCTCGGGTCAGTAGTGATATCCCCTTGCTCATTCCTTATTTGTGTATTTACATCTGTTATCTCTTTTACTTTGTTACTCTGGCTAAGGGTTTGCCAATTTTATTGATCTTCTAGAGGAAATCGCTTTTGGTTTTGTTTATTTTTTCTAGTGCTTTCTTATTCTCTATTTCATTTAGCTCTGCTCTAATCTTTGTTATTTCCTTCTTTCTACTTCCTTTCATTTTAGTTTGTTATTGTTTTTCCAATTCCTCCAAGTGTGCAGTTAGGTCCTCAAATTAAGCTCTTTTTTTTTTTTTATATATGTATTTATGACTATGAACTTCCCTCTCAGGACTGCTTTCACTGTATCCCATAGGTTTGATATGTTGTGTTGTAGTTTTCATTAGTTTCAAGGGAGTTACTGATTTTAGAGATTTCCTCTTTGACCCACTGTTTGTCTAAGAGTGTGTTGTTTAACTTCCATATCCTTGTGCCTAACCTGTTTCTCTGGCCTTTAGTGATTTCCAACTTTATTCCGTTGTGGTCAGAGAAATTACTTTGTATAATCTCAATCTTTCTGAATTCATTGAGAGTTGTTCTGTGGCCTAGCATGTGGTCTATCTTGCAGTATGATCCATGTGCACTCAAGAAGAATGTAAATCCTGCCGTATTTTTGTGTAGTTTTCTGTATATATCTATTAAGTCCAGGTCCTCTAATGTATTATTCAGAGTCTTTGTTTCTTTATTAATTTTCTGTCTAGATGTTCTGTCTAATGATGATAATGGTGTATTAAACTCCCCCACTCTAATTGTAGAAGCATCTATTTCTCCACTTAGTTTTTCCAGAGTTTGTCTCATGTATCTTGAGGCACCCCAATTAGGTATGTCATATGTTGTTTTGTTTCTGTTTTTGTCTTTTTAGTTCTTTTTAAATTCTCCTCCAACTCTCTCTCCCTTGTTTTTTCTTTTCAACTTGTAGAACTTCCTTTAGTATTTCTTGAAGTGCAGGTTTCTTATTGGCATACTCTCTTAATTCCTGTTTATCTGTGAATATTTTGAACTATGCATCATTTTTGAATGCCAGTTTTGCTGGATAAAGAATTCGTGACTGGGAGATTTTTTCTTTTAGTACTTTGACTATGTCATACCACTATCTTCTTGCCTCCGTGGTTTCAGATGAGAAATCAGCACTTATTCTTATTGTGCTTCCCTTGTATGTTACGGTTCTCTTTTCTCTTGCTGCTTTGAGTATTTTCTCTTTGTCTTGAATATTGGACATTTTGACAACTATATGTCTTGGAGTTGATCTTATGGGATTTATACTGTTTGGGGCATGCTTTACTTCCTGGTTCTGCACATTTATCTCACTCAATAAGGTTGGGAAGTTTTCAGCCATTTTTTCCTCGAACACTCCTTCTGTTCCCTTTCCCTTCTGTTCTTCTTCTGGGATGCCCATAATACATATGTTTGTGCATTTAGTGTTGTCGGTTAAATCCCTGAGTCCCTGCTGGATTTTTTCTATCTTTTTGTCTATCTGTTCTACTATCTGTTTGATTTCAGATGTAATGTGTTCCACATCACTAATTCTTTCTTCTGCCTTGTCAAATTTGCTGTTATGTGAATCCAGTGTCTTTTTGATTTCTTGGATTGTGCCATTGATCACCATCATATCCGTTATCTTTTTATGTATGTTTACAATTTCTTCAGTATGTTCTCCCGGTGTTTTCTTTATATCCTTAATCTCTTCCTTCACTTAATTAAGTTGGTTCTTGATATTTGTTTAGAAAGCTTTGATTAGTTGTTTGATGTTCTGCATCTCTTCCTGGTTTTTAGTGTTTTCATTGGACTCATCCATGTCTTCCTGTTTCTCAGTGTGGTTTGTAATTTTTTTTTGCCCTCTAATCATTTTATTTTGATGGGTTTATTCAGTTAATTAGCTTCTATCTCTGCTCTAGAGTTTTATTTAGGTGGCGGTTCTGTGTGTATGTTAAGTTTTCTCTTTGACACTTTTTCTTCTTATTTTATTTCCCTGCTTCTTTCTATGTTCCCTTGAAAGCAAAAGATTAGGGCCAGAGGAATCAAAAGATGTGAGAAAGGAAGAAGGATAATAGTAATATTGATAAAAGTTAGAGGAGGGGTTGTATAAGACTTAGTGAAACAAATATTTAGCTCATGTAGGCAGTGTAGAGGAATAGGAAAAAAAGTGGAGTACCTACAATGGACTGGGAAACCAAATAGAGGAATATACATATAATGATTTAGAAGGCTAGAATGATGCAAATGGAGAGAAAGAGTAAAGAAAGGGCTGAAAGGAAAAAGTTAATATTAATAAGAAAAGAGTAAAACAGAATAGATAAGGTAGAAATTGACACACTTAAGTTGTGGGCTAATGAAAAAATGTGGTATATAAGAACCACAACAGAAAGCAGAAGGTAGAAAGATGAAGGAAGGAAAAGAGATAGCTCGGGATACAAGATGAGTATAGACAGAGAATGGGAACTCACTGAAGAAGAATCACAGGAAAGAAGAGACAAGATAGCAACACCTAATTAAAAAAAGAAAGAAAGAAAAAAGAAGAGAGGTGGAAAGAGGAAATAAAAGCAAGAGACAACAAATAAACAGAGAAAAACCAAATAACCACACAAGCAAACAGTCAAACAAATCTAAGGAGGAAGGAAGAACAACAGTGTTCCTTCTTGGACTCTTGTGGAAAATCTCATCCTGTTTGTATTCATCAATCAATTGTCCTGCAAGGTTCTATCTGCAGGTTTTGAGACAGATTTTAGCTATTAAACTAAATTAAAAAGAAAAATTCATTTTTTATTTTTTAAAGTGGCTTTTTTTTTTTTTTTGGTGAAATAAGGGACCGAAAATATGTCCTCTTCTAGACCACCCCCTTCATTAAGAAGACCCTAACTAGGCTCGAGGACACTAATCAAGCACTTCCCACTTCCTGACCTCCCCAGGGGAGCTGAAGCTCTGATGCCAGTCAGTGTAGAATGATAAAAATGGCTGACTCTGCCCCCTCTTGAGCCAAGCCTGAGTATTACCAGGCTGTTGGTTAAATCAGGACTCCTCAGTAGATTCTCCTCTCCCCTCTGCCTGGTGCTGCTTCAAGCTGGCTTATATGGTCTCCAAAGCTATGAGGGGGTCCAGGCAGCCAAATTGACAGAAAGGAAACCCCTCTCCACCTTCTGTCAGAACCCTCCCACTCTCAGGGAATGCTCCCTCTCACCGGATTGCTGGCAGGGGTTGTGGTGTTTCCCTGGGCAGCTATGTAATTCAACTTCTTCAGCAGATTAATCACTCCCCTCAGCCTTGTCCTGCTTCAAGCCAGCTATTTTGTTCCCCAAAGCTGAAAGGGGTTCCAGGCAGCAAAATCTGCAGAAAGGAAAGCCCTCTTGACCCTCCACCAGAATCCCTCTCACTGGTTTGCCAGCAGGAGTCACCACTCAAACCAGCCTTTTCACCTGAGGGTGGCGCTCAGCTGTCTGTGTTAACCTCCATGCGCAGGGTTAAAACTCATGAATCTCTACTGAGCAATCCACACCACTGAGCTGCCTGCAGATAGATGTCCCAAGCTTCTCTCTCCGTGCGTCCACAACATCAACCCCCAGGTAGGACCCTGTCCCCAATCAGCCATCCTCAGAGAGCTAGTCAGTGAGTGCCCTCCTATACTGATGCCATCTTCTCAATAATGTTTTAACAGAGGTTTAGGAATACTAGAAGCTGCATCAGATTTAGAGGGCTTCACCTATGAACATATACTCCCAGTAGGGTGGTCAGAACTGTCTTAAGTAATGTTGCATCCAAACTCAGATACCCCTGGGGGACATCAAAAGAAGCCCCACATAGAATTTTTGTATACACCTTGTAGCTGGTAGGCTTGTCATTGGATTTTAGTTACCTCCTGTTCAACTTCCCCTGAGGTATTAACACTTGTATGGCAGGGGGGTTAACAATAGCACCTCTGCCTCCTTTTTGAGTTAGGAGGAATTTTAAGCCAAGTGATTACTAGACATGGTAGTGTACCATGATTTCTGCTTAACTTGTAGGGAACATGCTGTGGATTCGGCAATGCCAACCAAAGTGGTTGACAGATTGCATGTCATATGTTCACTGATGAACAAATAGGAGAGATGTGTAAACATTTGCCAGTTTCATTATATCAAGAATTGGCTCATCTCAACAGGTTGCAGAAGAAGAATGCACAGCTAATGAATGTGTCACTATTCTTGCCACAGTGACACCTTGGTGTCCCTCTGAATGTAAGGAAAGGAAGTTAAGCTCCACATGCATCAACCAGGACCTGGCAAAAAGGCAAGAGAGAGAGTGAGTTGTCAGATGGCAAATTCAGCCATTGGTCAGGTTCCCTGCTGCCACCATGGCCCAAGTCAGCCTTCCAGGTCATTGCTGGGTCAAATCTGTAGAAATTGAGAAAAGTGAATAGTAACTAGTTCTGAAAGGGTAGTCATTCAACAATTTCCTGTGGGAGACACTTCTCTCAGCCAATTTGCAGTAACAATTTCCCCTTGAAGACCACCATTTCTGTCTTCCCATTTTCATGGGCTAAATGTCAGCAATTTCCCATTGATTTGACTGCCTTACCCATGCCTTCTAATCCACTTCTACACCTTCCTGATATGGCAGGTGTCAGGACTCCTCCAAGGTATCCCATGACTAAAGCCAAGGGAAATGCTGGACTAATCAGTGCTAGGCATTACTCACTAAACTCCAGTATGTGTGGGTCATGTCCTGTGGGTTCCTTCCTTTGGCTTTTCAGCTCATGTATGCTATGCACTTCTAGACTCTTCTGTTAACCTACCCCTATATCCGGTGGCCCTAACCCCCTACCATCCTGAGAATCATGTGGAGTGTATAATGGGGTAAAAAGTAGGATGGTCCTCTGACAGTGGCTGGAAAAGAAAGTCCCAAATGGTGTGTCATTGTTCCCCCTTTGGGGACCAATCCACATCCTGATGGGTGTAAGAGTGAATGTAAGCAAAGCCTGGGTCCTTCCTCCATCTTTGTCTCCTCCCCCAGTTAGACAAAGCAAGATAAGGCTGAGTTTCTCTTCTAGGGAACTGCTGAATTCTTCTTCCAAAGTGACAGATTAAAGTGGACAGTTCAAGCAGTAAGTGGGTTGTCCAGGAATAGAACTCAAAATTTCTCATCCAGGTGGCCACTAAAGTTCTCCAAAAAGTAGGGTACCTGTGCCTTGTAGGTAACAAGTAACAACTCTGTTCCATGAGTTGGGGCCAATAATAGAGTGGATTTTCCAGTAAAATAGGTTTCTTGGTCAGAGGAGATGTCACCTGTTACACTAATGAATGACAAAGCCACTTTTCCAAGGTATTCCATGTATGTAATGCATGTGCATGACAAACTAGGAAGGCAAGACCATAGCCTAAAATAGGTGTTCACAGCAACCAAAGCATAGGAACTTGAGATGACAGGAGAGGGCTGATGTAGTCTACTTGCCATGAGCAGCCTGGTGCAGCCACTATTAGAACAGCTGCTCAAAGCCATTTCAGGCTCTGGTTTGTAATTGATCTCTCTCAAATTGGTAAATGGCAGAAAGTGCCATTTTTAATAAAAAAGGTACTCCATGTTCCTGGTCCCATAATGTAATTGTGTTGGAATTTCCAGGTCCAGTTCAGTGGTGAAGCCACCCAGCAATAAAATCATCCATGGGAAATTCAGCTATTTCATCAATTTCATCACAGGTATGTTCATTGTCTTCTTCTGCCAGACAGAGTTCTTCCCCTGTCTCTCTCACAGGAGGATCTGCTAAAACCAGCTTTGTGCATCCTTTATAGGCTAGGTTATTTTAATGATGCTCATTGTGATATTGGTCCTTGCCATGAATATCAACATGGGTATGATAGATGGTGACTTTCTATGCCTCTAATTGTATCCAAGATTACTTCTTCACACAGGGACCCTTTATGTCTCCAATTGTTTGGCCACACTGCTAAGCCATTGGCAATGGTTCACAAGTCAGTAAACAGGTACATGAGGGTGCTTGGGTCCAAATTTTCCTGGTCTAAGTGGAGCATTCAGTTTAGTCCATTGGGCACATTTCCAGTGAGTTAAGAGAAACAGCAGTTGCTGCTCAACAGATGCCAGGCAGCTTTAGCATTGTTGATCCATCAGTGAACCAGTGCTGATCACCTGGTGGGGTATCCTTGAATTGGGGTCTCCATAATGCCAAGGTAGGGAGGGAAGAGCCCTAATGTGGTGTTCCAATGGGGTTATCACTGGGATCTCTGCTATCCATTCACACAGGCACATCACTCCTCAGAATGCATGATACTAAATATATAACTTTAATGATGCTGCATTGCTTTTACTACCTGGATGAGTGTTCTGATTACCCAGGACCCAGGACATAATAGGGATATCTGACCTCAGCAGGACCTGAGATCTTGGTGAACTTTTCCATTCCTACAAATGCTCAAAATCATGTAAGAAGTTGCATCTAAAAGGGGGTTGCAAAACTGGGTTGCATCTGGGAACTTTGGTCCTGAAGCCAAGGAGTCTATGAATTCCTATTGCTCCCTCCTTCTACCAGAAAGGCTAGATGGTGAGAGTCCAGGTGGTAGAAACTTGTAACTCAAATGGAGATACAAGCTCTAAATTTCCCAGTGATAGGGCATGTTAAAAGGTATATTTACCTCCTGGAGGGACTGCTCCTCTTATGTCTTCCATTGGAAAGTGCCTGCTTTCTGTGTTACCTGATATAAGGCTTCCAGGAAGATACTGAGATAAAGTCAATAGGCAAATAGCACAATATATGGAACCATGGAGTAGCTAAAGGAACAATTCTGTATTTAAGTCCCTATCATCTGTAGTCTGCCATCATGCTCCACTGGCCTTTTTAACTGGCCAAACTGCGAAATTTTGGACAGAGATAGTGGAGTAGATTATACTGGCAGATTGAAAATCTTTTATGAATATAGCAATATCCTTTTCCCCACCATAGAGGTAATAGTTCCATGCTGGACAATGTAGAGAGGAGATGGGTGATCTGGGGGTGCATAGTATTTCATACTCAAATTTGATGGCCAGAATTTCCTGAAATGGGGGATCATATCTCCACAGTCGCTTCTAAGAGGTGCAGTGGTGCAGGACATCAACTACTACAATGCATTCCCCAGCAGGAAACTTGATCACAGAACTGTCTAAAGAGCCATTGAACCCAGGGAGGCATTAAAATCCAACCTCCATACCAGTATGGAATGTCCAAAACTTTCCAACACTTTTCACTGTTCCCCTCTTCTTAGATTCTCCCAAGATAATGGTTGTCTATAACAGCTCCATAGAAGTTTGTTCATTGCCCACAAATTGCACATGCTCTGTGACATGAGCTCTTCAGTCTCTGGGGTGGGCTGAGACCTTTACCCTACACCTGGGCTATTTTTAATTATGTCAAATCTTGGTGGACTGGCTCATCTGAGGGGCCTTACTCCTCAATCAGTGTGGAAAGGAGCCAGGAGATTTGCAAATTCTGTCTCCCCATCCTCCACATGGTTTGGCAGACTATTGGAAGGAATTTGGTAGAGGAAGATTGTCCCTGCTGAGACCATTGACCTCCTTCAAGTTTCTGTTTTCCCTAATGTTCTCCACAGGAGATTTGTCCCATGGTGTATGTGGGAACCCTTTTCTCTTGTAACCATGAATACATATCTCAACAAGGGGTGGTCTCTAATGGGCCAGTGGGTCTCAAAGCAGGCAGCATTACTGAAAATGCACCCATGGCCTGTAAGCCATGCCTCCCTTACTGGTCACATTCTTGGCTATTTCATTAGCAGGGGAAACCCTCCCCCAAGTGAAGATAGTACAACAAACTTGAACATTTGCCTTTCCCAGGAAAGCAGAGTGTTATGTAGAAAAAAAATTAGCTTATCTCCCCACTCAGGGAGGTCCTTTCTACTGGCTGGTGTGGAATATCCTTGGGTCTATACCCAATTGTACATGTGTAGCTTTAGCTTCCTCACTGTTACTCCAAAATTTTGTTGGAATTATGGGGAGATCATTCAGAGTGGGGTGTGTTCTTCTAATCTCTTTAGGACCTAGACGAACAAAGATGAGGACTGCACTGTGGCCAGCCTTGGCTCAGCCTGGTGTGAACTGTTGCTCCCTCCCAACACTATGTTTCCCCTCTCTTAGCTTTAATAGACTAGAGGCTATTGGTAGATGGAGTAGGACCCTATGTAGCCAATATTTTTGACTCAGCATGATTGATAAGGGCACTCATTGCTCCAATGTCATAAAGTCTGGACAGATATAAGAAGAGGTTTTCTCCTGGTTTCTGACAATATCTATCATTTCATCCCTTATCACCTCCCTGAAAGCCCATACTTTGATTTTCTCATCTGGTTTTCCACCTTCAGTTTTAATACTCTGCTGAATAACAGTCAATCTCACACTAATCTCAGAAGTAGTCTGAGTAGCATAAGTGCACTGAGGGCTTGATTCCACCAGAAGCATTTATGACTTATCTTTATCCTTAAAACGATACTATTTTCAGACCATGAATTTGCTTATTTTAATTATTTCACTTTAGTGAAATTGTACATAATTTGTCCATTTCTGTCAGACATATTTCACTCAAATGATGAACGTAGGGACAGTTAATGTAGAATTAATGCTTAAATTGTACAGTGTTCTTATTTTTGGTGTTGTTAAAGTTTGCATATTGGATGGTAGTGATGGTAGAACAACACTGTGGACATTATTAAGAGAAATAAATTATATATTTGAATATAGTTATAAAGGCAATATTAGGTTGTATATATGTCAGTAGAATAATGATTTGAGAAAAACAGGGCTGTAAAATGCAAATATGTAATCTTGTTTAAAACTATGGAATATAATTAATAGTACAATGATGATAGTATTTTTCTTAAATTGTAACAATCCTACTACACTTAGTGAAAGTTGGTAATAATATGGGAGTATATTATTCAACTCTGAATAGTATTATATATATGTTCTATAAATGCCTCCCCTAACCTTGGATTCCCTTCTTTTCCCTTGGCAAAACAATTGGTTTTATGGAACTTTATGTTCTTTAGTAATTTTTAATTTTATTTTGTTTCTGACTATGATTTAAACCATTTTCAGTGATCATTTATCTTTTGGCTGAAGACCAAACTTTGTTGTTCTCTTCAATGTACATTTGGTGGTAAAGTAGCCATATGTGACAAGTATATTTCTCGAAGGCAAGTTCTTTCCCTATTAACACTCTGATGGACTGAAGTAATTCTTAAAATTTATTTTAAAGAAACAGATTATGTAATGATACATTAAAAAGTTGGGGATTCCCATATGCCCCATCCCCTCTCCCTCCCACACATTCCCACATTAACATCTTTCATTAGAGTGGTACATTTGGTACAATTGATGAACACATATTAAAGCATTGCCACTAACTGTGGATTGTCGTTTACATTATAGTTTACACTCTTTCCTGCACAATTTTGTAAGTTATGACAAAATATATAGTGGCCTGTATCCATCATTGCAACATCATGCAGGACAATTCCAATATACCCAAAATGTCCCCATATTACACCTGTTTTTCTCTCTCCCTCCCCTCAGAATCTCCAGCGACCACTGCCTCTACATCAATGATAAAAGCTCTCCCATTGCTAAGATAACAATATGTCTATAGCAGAATAATAGTAAGTCTAATTTAGTCCATTTTTCACTCCCTAATCTTGAGGAGTTGGGTATGGTGATGCCCATTCTGCCTCTAATTGAGAGTGGGCTTAGACCCCATGGGTTAAATGGATGGGACTATCTTGCTTGCAGTTGCAGACTCTCTCTGTTCCTCAGGAGTGACATTGTCCATCATCATCACCTTGATAACTGTCCTGGGTGAGTCCAGAGAACTGGAGACTGGTGTTGCAGCTCTGCTGAGATTTGGGACCAAACTGGCACATGGAGAGACCAAAGGGGAAAAGAGGGAAGGTGTTGGGTATATGGGAATCCCCTATATTCTCTACATGATTTTTCTGTAACCTAAAATTTTCTTTGAACATAAAATGAGAAAAAAACACACTGGGGGGAATATATGGAAGAAAACATCACTGTACATACAAGACAACAGATCTTACAGTGATGAAAAATATAATGTCTGAAAATGTTTTTTTATTATTTAAATTTTTTAAAAAAATTTGTATTTTATATGTTATTTTTCAAACTATCATTATTATTTCATTTGCTTATATTTATATTTGTTTATTTTCTTGGCTTCATCTTTGGAGTGGTTTTGGATCACAGAAGGGTCACAACTGTGGCAGGGGAGGAACATTAGTATGGGGTTTCAGAGATGGAGGGATGCATAAGAGGGGTTTCATCTGGGGCGTAACTCCAAGGCATATGAATGTGCTCAAGTTTCATGAGGCCTTGTCATGGTGGGTGGAGATCCACACAATAACTGAAAGAATATCAAATTCCCACACTGGGGAGTTCTGCTACATTCTCTAATGGGACAGCATGAATCCCCTCAGTACAAGGGTGGTGCCTAATGAAGGATGATGGACCATTGCACTGGACCCTTGATATTGATAATTGTACTCATGAACCTTTTATTTTGAAATTGAAACTTAGCCTATTATATGTTTCCTAAGAGTTATCTCCTGAGGGCCTCTTTGCTGCTCAAATGTGGCCTCTTTCTAAGCCAAGCTCAGCATATAAACATACTACCTACCCCTCAATATGGGACATGACTCCCAAGGATGAACCTCACTGACACTGTGGGATTATTACCAAGTGCCAACTAGCAATGCTCCTGGAAAAAGACCTTGACCATAAAGGAGAAATGGTAAGTACAAATTAGTTCTTATGGATAAAAGATTTCAAAGTGAGTTGGGTGGTCATTCCAGAGGTTACAATTATGCATGTCTCAGCAGGATC
This sequence comes from Tolypeutes matacus, assembly GCA_026826555.1. Classification (NCBI taxonomy): domain Eukaryota; kingdom Metazoa; phylum Chordata; class Mammalia; order Cingulata; family Chlamyphoridae; genus Tolypeutes; species Tolypeutes matacus. Next base: position 448,464 of record JAKSZT010021328.1, on the reverse strand, counting down.
TCATTGAATACCACAGTAAATGTTGACTCAAATAGCAGGGCTCCTGTGGGCTCTAGAGACATCGAGGCACTATAGGCAAGGCAAACAGCTCAGGATTTTGGCACCCTGCCTGTGAGCTTTGACTTGGAATTTATGTTCCCCAGTGTGAAAGTGTTGAACTCATTTGTGGTTTCCCTACACATGGCTCTTCTGAAGAAATTTTAATATTTCCTTAAACACTTTTAGTCATCATTACTGGGAAAGCTTGCCTAAAATGTCAGACTTAAAATTAGCATAACTTTATTTGTTAATATTAATAGAAATAAATTAATATTTTATTTGATATATATTTAAATCCACTTTGAATTAAAGTATACAATGTACTGAAAAAAATTAGGGGTGTGAAAAATATCCCTCTCTCTCCCTTTTCCCAAAGGAATACAAATAGAATAGGCAGAAGAACTTGCGCCAAATCCATTGGATACAGGAAAGAATTGAGTTCTACAAGTGCATTATGAGATTTAGCAGTAAGAGGCAGTGTTTCCCAGAACCACTGCCTTCCAATCTTTGTTCCAATATACACAACTCAATTGTCCCCCATCATTTTTTCATTCATTTATTCAGTCAGTCACTCATTCAGTCATTCAGCCTGTTACTATGATTGCAGAAAACCTCTATGTGCTCAGGATCCTTCTACCCTGAGGGTTTTCCCATTGTGTTTACCTATAGGACTCTGATAACCTCCCCTCCAAGCTCACACTAATATTTCCATATCCATGCTATATCTCCTATTGATCATCTCTCACAAAGTGAATTACTTACATTAAACCATGTCTTCTGGGTTCTGTATCTTGCTCTGGCTTCCCAGCTCTATACTAGAGATCATTTGCTCTCAGCTCATCTTTGCAGAAATGTCCCTGGTGAAATGTTTTCAGATACAGAGAATGGCTTGGCACAGAGGACCAGGACAAAATGAGGGCAGTTCAAAAGCATTAAGAAGATAGCTATCCCTCAAGAAATTTCACTCTTTGCTCAAGAGGAATCTACAACTCCAAATGTATCTTGTCCTTCAATCTGCACCTGATCCAACAGCTAGCCCCATGATCATGGGGTCTGAAGCACTCTCTCCCAACACTCCCCTAGCCTCCTGGGTCCTCCCTTAGGGAGATATTCACCAGGATTCACATTGCTTTTTCCTCAATGTGTCTTGCATCAATGAAACCTGGCTGCTTTCTGGGCTTCCAGGCTGCTCATCTGCAGAAACAGCATGTTGTTTGAGATATCTCTGGATGTGGTGAATTTTTACTTCATGCAATCTGCATAGCTCTTAGTGTTCCCATCATGGTTTCTCATAGCTACCCATTGCAGCTAATTCCCTGGATCCTTAGAAGATAAATTCAACCAGAAGATGATGGGGGTGAATCCAGAGATGCACAGGTGATTTGAGAGACCTCCTGGGCTTCCTCATGCCTTACATTTTGATAGATGCTACCAGCTGCACTGTACAATGAACTCCTACAAACAGAAATTATTTGATTTAGAATCTCCTTCTCTCCTCCCCCATTCCCCTGAATCTATGTTTTTTAATTCCTATGTGATTATCTTATACAGGGGTCAGAATAAAAGCTGATCTCAGTCCAGATTCCATGTGAGGATCCTGGTTCTCTCCTGGGCTCATAGTGTGGAAAGCACAGACAAATGGATTGACTCTTCTAAGAACTGCAGGGTCAGGGGATGGTCCAGATTTCATCAGCAGAAAGAAGGGACTACATTTGCATACACTCCCTATCAGACCTTAGTGAAGAACATAAAGGTTGATGAAAATAGGTGGTTGAGGACCTGTTAATGCTGAGGCACAGGAACACAGCCTATCCCCACTCGTGTCTAAACCTTCCTTAGTACTCAAGGCACTTCTAAATGTTGTCCATGTCCCCACATTCAACACTGCCTAGGGCACTAATAAGCCCATAGCCCTTAATTTCCACACATGTCAAGTGGGTTTCCTGCTATGTCTCTCTGATTTTGCCTTCTCTTTTCCTCAGTGATGTGCATTCTGTGTGAGCCAGTGTTGAGAATCCCTACTGTGCCTCAAACAGACATCTGGGGACATTGTGCATTAGCCTGTATTAAACATAATGGGCTCGGGTCAGATGACACTGGCTGCTGTCACTGGCAATGGAGCTCTAAATCCACCCAATTATAGCATTAGATCACTTCTGCCCACATGGTTACAAACAAGGACTTAGAGAGAGGTTAATTTTTCCATGTGAAAACAGACACCATATTTGGACATTAGCATTTCTTTGGTGACTCACTTCTGAGAGGGAATCTGTCCTGTTAAATTGTTTTACTTCTCTTGCACTTGTGCCATCTAGTAGTATTTCCATATTCTTTCACCTCTGAACCTGCCTTATTCTCTTCAGGTGAAGCATTGTATTGTGGGGTCTCTTGGACCCTCTCCTGAGCTTCCCACATCCTGAAAGCCCAGAGGCTAGGCCATGACCCCAGCTCACACCCAATCTTTAAAAACTTGACAGAGATACCATATATGGAAATACATCCTTCTCCCACAGTCCTCCTGGAAGAAAGCTGCAGCAAGTTACACATTTTTGGTTCTTAGGGCTGTTGTAGTAAATCACTACAGACTGGATGGCTTAAAACAACAGAAATATATTGTATTAAAGCTCTAGATGTTAGTTCTGAAACTGAGGTGTTGGAGGGCCATGATTCCTCTGAATTCTGTAAGGAAGAATCTGCTCTCTACTTCTTTCCTGGCTTCTGGTGATGGTCAGCAATTCTTGGGCTTCAATCTCTTTCTGGCTGTCACATGTGTTCTCCCATCCTGTCTGACTGACTCTGTTCAAATTCCCTCTTCTTGTAAGGACACTAGTCATATTGGATTGTCTACCTACTCCAATATGATGAATTTTAACTTGCCTCACTGAAACTGATAAATCCCTATTTCCAAATAAATTCACATTCTGAGGCATGCAGGATTAGAAATTCAAAGTATATTTTTAATATACACAATTCAGTCCAAAATAAATATATTAATTTCCATATCCTTCTCCATAAGCTCTCTGTTGGGATTAAAATGTGACTTTTTAGTTTAGGGTTTGAAGAATGGTCTCTTGTGGCTACTCCAAATAGACATACAACTAACTTAGAATTCCTCCCCACCCAGATCTTTCTTCTAAAGTTTTGCCTCATCCACTTCACCCAGGTCTTCACAGTCCACAAAGTGATATATGCATACAAACATCTTAATATCTCAGGACTTTTAAGGATCCTGGATATAGCTTTAGCACACTTCCGTTAACATTGTACTTTGTGGCACTTTCAGCTGTGTACATGTTTTCAGTGCAATGGTAGCTGCCCCATCCTCCACCTTGGGCCAAGGCATGCAGATATGATGGGCATCTAGTTCAAAGGAATACCTTTACCAGAATACCTTACTTGATTTATAGACAGAATTGGTAGGAAAGAAATGGATATTTAAATATGGATGAGTGGATAGATGGGTAAATGATAAAAACAAATGATGCTTAAATTTCTTTGAAAGGAAGTAAACCAGCACATTTAGGCAAAAGGCAACCAGTCTGGTATATCATGTATACACTGATATGAGAACAACAAAAAGGGAGGAAAGTAATGTCTTAAAACATTAAAGGAAAGATGAAAGAGAAATGGAGAGAGGGAGGAAGGAAGGAAAGAAGGAAGGAAGGAAGACAGAGACAGAGTGTGTGGAATTTTCACTAAGTAAAATTTTTAGCACATATTAGATGTGTAGATAACATGGTGTTTTTATATTAAGGATGTAACACATTTCATTCAGCCTCCTTGCTAAAGGGCAGAATATGAGCCAGTGAACAATGTAGAGTAATCTACTTCAGGAAAGAATGATCATTGAACCTCAAGATATGTCCCCTATCTTGTCAGCATATTGAGCTGAGTCCCCTTTTGATGTTCTTTTCCCCATTCTCATTCCTGAGGACACAGCCAGACCATTATTTCCCTGGTGGGTGTATATGAGAAAGCTCTGGTGAAGGGTGTTTTTGAGAGCACTATGCTGAAACTGTGGGTTCCTTAAGGGTTTTTGATGTTCTCAGAATGTGGTTTCTCTCACTGTGCTCCTTGCACAGTAATAGACAGCTGTGTCTGAGGCCTTCAAGCTGGTCCACTGCAGGTAGGCAGTGTTGGCAGAGTTATCTGTGGAGATGGTGACTTGACCTTGGAAGGATGGGCCATACTTTGTTTCTGAATCACTAGGATCAATCTCTCCCACCCACTCCAGGCCCTTCCCTGGTTTCTGGCACACCCAGTGGATCCAGTAGCTGCTAAAGCTGTATCCAGAGGCCTTACAGGAGATCCTCAGAGGCTCCCCAGGCCTTTTCACCTCTGCCCCAGACTGCACCAGCTGCACCTCCGTGATTGCACCTGTGTGGAAAACCCAGGACTCAGAGATCAGAGGATCCAAACTCCCTACCCTCCTCTGTGAACCCAAGCCCTGAGTCATCCCTGACCTGGAATAAGAGCCATGAGGAAGGCAAGGATGGTGGCAGACCCCATCTGTGAAGGTTGATAGAAAGAAACAGCACTGAGGACACCAGATGGCCTGTGGGGGAGACTCCACTGGGCAAGGGTAGCAGTGGACTTAAATGGGAATTTCCCCTCACTTTGCATATTTACCTCCTCCCCTCCAGATGAGACACCACAGGGTTCATAACTGCAAAACTTAAGGGCAGGGAAAGACATCTGTCTTAAGGCTCCAGGGATGGTCAACAAATGTCCCTATAATCCTCCCCTAACATACCAGCACTGTAGGCCTAGACTGCATGGAACTGGAGCCTCACCCACCTCCAAAGCACAGTCACAGTCTACAAAGGAATGAGGATGTGAGAAAAATCTAAGGAGTCTGCAGTACAAGGCACCCAAGTTGTCAGGGGCATCAAGTTCTCCCTCTACAATTTTAGTGGAGGATAGATTGTGAGGGAGTTTCTCTTTCTTCTTAGAGAGGGTGTTTAGGATTCTGGCCCCACAAAGACACAGTCCCAATTGAAAGATCAGGTACTTCCTGGAATCATGGACCTGCATTGGATGTCCTGGGGCCTGAGGGATAGGATTTGAGCCTAGGGGCAATGAGTTTTTTACAAAGCTGCTTTTCAGGTCCATGCTGCTTCCAGTTAAGGGTTCTGAGTCCTGGGTTCTGGATTCACATTGGACTTGTTCACTTACTTTCTTTTTGACATAATAATTTTCTTTATCACAAGAAGTTATCTCACAGTGTTTAGATTAAGTAAAGGAAGAATGAAGTTGTATGTATATCAGTTTCTTCTAATATTCCACACCATGTAAAATGACTTCATTATGTTAAATAGGACATCTACACACACAGCAGTATTTGGACAAATTGCTGTCAAAATGTTAGCATTCTTAAAATATATTTATATATTTATAAATAACATTTTTGTAAGCAAATGCACATATATGCATAAATATTTATATATCATTTTACAAATATTGATATGTATTGTGAAAATTTTGATTTTTACCCACAAGAAAAATAAATTAATTAAAAAAAAAAAAGTATTTGTAAGGTGGGGACTGAGGATGGAAAGCATGGAACTATAAAAATTCCCAACCTGGGACAGGGGATCCCTATATACTGAAACTGTAAACAAGGAATTTTGCAAGGTCTAAATCTAAGATGTACTGCTTTTTGGAAAACAAAGTATCCCCATCCAAAATTATAACAGGGAGACCTATGAAAATAAACTCTGGAATATATCAGCTCTCCTCAAAAAAGGAAATATGCTGAAAAGCCAAACCCTTAACCCTGAAGCTTATGCTTATGAAACTTATTTCTGCAATGATGAAACTAAGCTAAATTATAATTAATGCCTAAGAGTCACCCTCTGAAAAAAAAATGTTAGCATTCATGGCAGGCCTAGGCTTCATTTAGATGTAATACAACTTCCTTCTCTTATGGATCTGATTTGTACTTTTTTGGTGGACCTGTCCTGGATGAGGCTGCTTTCTTTCTTTATAACACTTCTGAAAGTAACACAAGGTTGGGATGATTTTTGAGTGCCATTGGAGTACCCAGACTAGTTCTACTCTAAAGGAATCTCATCTGTTACCTCCTCAAAGATCCCCATGCTGCACATATATGACTTCTTCTCCAAACATAAATTTTTACCTCAACAGCACTGGGAAGCAGAAAATATCAGCTGAATTACTCGGATATTTGGAACTGTAGTGTCTTAGGTTCCTAGGCTTGCTTAGCAAAATCCTACAACTTGGTGGCACAAAACAAGATGGATCTATTATCTCAAAATCAGGAGGCTAGATGTCATTAAAAAGCTATGCACATGTTCATGCTGCTGTGAAGGCTTTCAGGGAGAAAATATTCCATGAATCTCTCCTGGTGTCTGGTGTCTGCTGGAAAGCCTTGGCATCCTTTGGCTATTATCTGGAAAATTGTAATCTTTCCCTCCTTCCTCACATGTCCATCTCCCCTCTGATTATCTGTTTACTTTTATTATAAAGGCACTAGTTATTGGAATTGGACCCACCTGCATCCAGTATGACCTCACCTTCAATGAACTAATTATATATGTAAAGATCCTATTTCCAAATAAGGTCACATTCTTTGTTTCCAGAGGACATGAAGTTTGACAGGACACTATTTAATACATTACATGTAGTTTTCTTTAAAATGTAAACCAGGGATTAGTGGCATGGGAAAGTGTCTGGGTATGATATGTGCTATAAAATTTACCACATTTCTGTACCTTATATTAATTTCCTGTAGGAAACAATCTATCCTTACAGAAACAAGCAGGAAGGGCAGAATTAAAATTGGCAAAAATGGAAAATCACTTCATTTTGACCATTCCCTTATAAGCAAGGAAGATGTTATAATATTTAAGTAATTTTGAACTCAGTAAATATGTAGATAACCAGTATAAGAGCTACAATGATGAATTTTATTCTATCAAAGCCCCAGATAGTATTGAGGGCATTTTTTCCCCAAATAAATATTACTGACATTAGCGAACAGAAACAATTTGAATGCATTTGTAATACTCAAAGTGCATTAGTGGATAAGATTATTTTAACATGCTCTCAAGATGTAGGTAAATTAGATAACACTTGCTGAATATGAAGCATTTTATAACAATAATCACAAATCCTCCATGAGTCATTGTCATGCATGTAGGCAAATTGCTCAAAGGAATAAGCTTTGTTCTCTGCACAAACAACACATGAATAAATGAAAGCCATGCATGTACAAGGCATATCTCTGTAGAAATTATGCAGAAATTATTATTTTGCTACCTTAAATATAGGCTAGGGGGTACTACATTATGAGCAACCTCAAAGGTGTTTTTTTATTCAAATGGCCTCATCCTTAAAATTATTTACCTTAATGATGAAGTAAAGGCCAAATAAAAATATTTGAGTTGTTTAAGCTCAGTGTTCAATCTTCCCATATGTCTATATCAAGCCAGAAATTATAGGAGCAATTCCTTGGTTAAGTATCATTACGTACTAACTTAATATAATGTAGGTATAAGTAAATTATTGACAAATAAGTGGTGAAAACTTAAATAAAGAAAATTATTAGAAATAACATTCATGCAGATTTTGGCCAATGTCACTAAATTTGAAAATAATGATTGGAAAAACCTTGTCCAAAAGGGGGAACATTAATGCAAAAGAGTTTTTACAGCTAAAAAATTTCAAATTGTGCAGGGAAGTCATTCCTTAAGTTATGCTTATGCAGGTCAAAAGGATTTCTCACAGTAAACACAGGTGCAAGCAAAAGTGGAAGGAATCTAGAGATATCCAGACACTAGAGGCAAGTCACCCAACCACATGAAATCATCACCCTTTTCGCAGACCTTATTTTGGAATATATGATGAATATTTCCCCAATATTAAAGAGTTTGATTCATTTATAACTTCCCTACTCTTGAATCTTCTACCTCTTTTATTTGAACCTATAATTATCACTATACTCATTAAACATATATCTAAGAGAGTTAAATGTTTGGTCTCTTCATGTTTTGGTTGATCTCAAAATCTCAGCTGAGTTGTGGCCAACACCTATTTTCCAGTTCTTGAGACTTGCCCAGGACAAGTAACAAAATGATGATGATGGACAAGCCCCATCCCAAAAAACAAAGAATTTCTACAACTGCAATCTAAGCAGTTCCTTTCAGCTGCCCCATAACATCTAAGCCCCCATCAATCTAAGGAGATCAGATATCATCTGAAATTCCTCAAGATTGAGGAATGAACAAACATAAGGAGGGAGTACAACGATGGACCAAAGGAGATTTATTGTTATTGTAGTTATTAGCTTGTGGTAACAAAAAAACTTATAATACTGATATAAAAATAGTGGTTGCCAGAGGTTCTGAGGTGAGGAGCAGGGAAGAATAAGTGGAACACAAAGCATTTTATGGTTTTGGATTGGTTTTGTATGATACTGCAATGATGTATACATGCCATTAAACATTTTTCAAAGCCTATGAAACTGTACAGCACAAAATGTAATCCATGCTGTAAGCTGTAGACCTTGGTTAATAGCATCATTCAGTATTGGTTCACCAACTATAGCAAATGTTCCACATGAATATAAGAGGTTATTAATAGGGGAAAATGTGAATGGCACAGTGGATGGGTTATATAGGAACCCTTTATAATTTTTGGGTTTCATGTAACATTTCTATAATCTAAAACTTCTCTAAAATAGTTTATTATTATAAAAAAAGAGAATGAACTCAAATAAATATAGTCTTAACTGGTAATTGGGATCTTGAAACAATCCAGGTACTGAGAGATATAAATAATTTGAACAGAAAGTTATTCCATCAACAATCATAACAAAAAGAAACTCTACCAAGTGTATATTGATTAATAATAGAGTTAAGCACCACTATGACCACTCCAGGCTGAGGCAGAATGAGCCATCTCAGGAGAGAGAAGTAAGTTAAAAAACATCAAAGCAAAAGAGGCATCTGGATAAATGTATCAACTCAATATCTACCCCAAACTTTTTAGTTAGTAAATGTACATGTAATTTAAATTCTATCTTCCAATAAGAAATTAAAAAAAAAAAAAACAATTTAGCTAATTAAAAAATATTTAATTGTAGAAGAAGGTCTCAGGAGGTGGAGGAACAGGGAAAACACCACTCCATACAGGAAACCACTCCACAGCCTCCATCTGCTCCTACTCCTGGAGCTGGGTTCCTGCCCTGCGCTCTCTGTATCCTGAGTGCCCCCTGCTGCCCAGCCCTCTCTCTGCACATGGGATTTTGTGTCTAGGCTCACACACCAACTTTCCCTTACTGTATGTCCACCCAGTAATACAGAGTTGCAACCTTGGAAGTAACATCTCAGCTACAGGGAGACTTGAATATTCTTTTAAGTGTATCTAGAGATGGAGAATTTACTCCAGAGAGGTGGATCATAGTATGCATTTCCATTATGTTATATTTTGCTCCACTACTGTTGCCCCTCACAGGGCCTGGCAGATCCAAAACAACAGGAACTAAAGATTGTGATGGAGAATCCAGAGACAGTGCAGGTGAGACACAGGATCTATGAGGGCTTCTCAAGGTCTGGATCTGACTCATAGAGCTGAACCTGGGCTAAGAATTTGGGGGCAACATGGAAGTAAAAATCATTAGTGACAACTATCATACTCCTTATCTAGATATGCCTTATTGGAAATCTCTGATGCCCTCAAAGGGAGAAGTAACAAACAGTAACAAACAGAAGAACATACTCAGGAATCTCAGAATTCTGTACAACATATGTGATTCCTGGAGAATACAGCACAGGGTAAGGAAACAATGCACAGATACTGGATACTGATTTGCACATGGGATGCCAAGGTATAAAGCAGAGAAAGTCTTCAGGGCCCAATTCTCTGTTTAGAATATAGGAAAGGAAACCTGAGCCCATCCCCTGGGATGACCCTCTCTTTTTCCAGTGGCTTGGAGATTCAAGTCAGAGAAACTACCAGTCTACAGAGAGAAAGCTTTTAAGGTAATTCAAAAATATAATCTGAACCTATGAGAAGTCCCCACTGATAGAGAAATACCCAACTTTCCCTTCTCTCTCCTTTCTCAGGAACACAGGTTAGGATGAGCTCATGCCTTATTTTCCTTTTAACATCCCACTCAGCACAACCTGCAAGAACATTTTCATGAATATATATATTGAAATATGGTTCCCAGAGACCACAGAACTGAGTTCATATTCAAAATCAGCCCTGGGGATTTACATGAGTTGGGCAGTTCATTGAACCATTCCCAGGGGATTTACCACCTCTAGAATGGCTAGGTGAACATTCACCTCCTGGGTGTGAGAAGCAAATGGACCATGTTCCTTCCAGGATGATTTGAACAGAATTTTTTATCAAGATAGAAAATAATTATTCACAACTGAGAGGTTGATTTCTTTGATCTGTTCCTACTCCCTGCACAAATCCAAGCAGGTTATCCACTCATCTTGAACTTCCTGGACTCTAGTATTAAAAGGAGGTCATGTGGTATCCCAATGCTCCCAGCACCTCTTCCAATCTCAAGATTTCTGGTGCTCAAGTGTGCCCTGGTTGTGCACTCTGCATCTTTTTGAGCAAGAGGCATTGAAACATTAATGATTATAATTAATCCAACTGCTTGTGCATCTTAATATCCATAATGCCATGATTAAAACCACACAAAAAGTTAGTTAAAAATGGTAATTAATTTCCTCATGTATTTGGAGGCTGGAAAACTTTTATCCTTCTGTGGTCAGAAGTTGGCAATCTTTGGGGTATTATAGCCTTTCCATTACTTGGCTATGTCCTCTGATTTCTTTTCTTGGTTCCTTCATATTTTTGGTTGCTAGCTCTTCCCTGAGGCTTTCTCTTTCTGAATTACTTCTGTTTATAAAGGACCAATGTAATCTACATTAAAGCTCATTCTCTTTCTGTTTTGCCACAGCTTAACTAAAAATAACAGCTTCCAGAAATCTACTTTATGAATGGTTCACACACACGCATGAATGAATATCAAGAACAAATAATTTGGAGGACATAACTCAAGCCACCAAAATCAGATCTATGGACCTGAAAACAAGACATGAATTTCTGTTGGGGGTAGAATCATGTCCCTTACAAAAGACATGTTCAGGTCCCAACCCCTGGGCCTGTGGAGGTGAACACATTTGAAAGAGAATCTTCATATATGCTATTAGTTAAGGTGTGCCCAAACTGAGTGCAGGTGGACCACAATTCAAAGTGCTTATTTCCTTATAAGCAAAGGAAATTGAACACAGGGAAGAAGTCACAGGGAGTAGCCAGAAGATGAATGTCAAGGGAATTCAGAAGAAAAAGGCAAAGATGCTGCCATTTGCATTGTCATGCATCAGAAAAGCCAAGAAGTCCCAAAGTTTGCCTGCCTGCCAGAAGATGCTGACCTTGGGAGGATGCAAGTATTCTTGCCTCTGAAGAATAAGCCAATAAATTCCTTTTCTATGGTAAATTTTAGCAGCCAGGAAACTAAGACATATTCCCAACTGCAAAATGCATTAATTCTATCATGACATCACAAAACCTTAAGCCGTCTTAGAAGAAATGAAAAACCAAAGAATCATTTAAATCATTTGTGAATGTGGTTTGCCTTGAGCAAAATTTCAAACAGTGAAACTTAGATAACAAGTTTTGTTTTTTCTAAATACAATAGTGTAACAACAGGAAGTACATTCCCATTGTAAAAGAGATAATTTGGTAGGAAAACAGGCATCATGGGTCCCAAGCAGGACCAAACCCCAGCAGGGTGAGCTCAATTATATTTCAGTGTGAGAGTCATCTGTGGATGGGTGCTTTGTACTCCAGGCCTGTTCAAGCAGTAGCCTCACTCTTTCTATGTGCTGTCACAGTTCTCCAAATGCTGGGGTCTAGATCTCACCCTCTCAGGGCACTGGAATTGCATTCTCACTTTACCTGAAAACTGTGATCAGGCCACACCATCTCAAAGAATAGCAGTGTTTATACTAGTAAAAACTTTCCAAAACCCTTGGCAGCTTTGTGTGCAGCTCAAGGGGATTCAAGCCATCAGACAAAATTACCCTCAACAATCCTTCCTGGATAACACTCTAAGGTACCTGACTGGATCCATGTTCATACACACCTTCTTTAGTAAAAGTTTATTCAGTGAAACTTCCATATGGAACCTTGTTCTCTGCTTGGTGCTTTCCCAGAAGTTGAGTGATTTCTTGATAGATCATCTTTTGCCCAGTTCTCAGAATATGCTTTCTGGATATACTGAGCATTTCATGAACCAAGAATTGTTGGCTCCATTGTGCTTAGAGTTTAATTCTCAGATTAACACTTTTCTCTTACATGTTCCTGTAAGCTGCAAGGAGAAACCAAGCTGCACCTTCTACACTTAGCTTGGGAATGCCCTCAACTAAATATCCAAGGTCATTGCATACAAGGTCCATTGCCAATCCAAACTATTTGCTACTTCATATTGAGGATTAATTTCCCCCCAATTTCCAATGACACTCATCATTTCCTTCTCTGAGTTCATATTTCAATATTTCTATGAAGTAGTCTTGTGAAAACAATTTAGGCTTTTTCTATCAAACACCTCCCAATGCCTCCAGCCTCTACAGATTACTCAGTTCCCAAGCCGTTTCCACATTTTTAGGTATTTGTAATAGCATTCCCCATTTTACAGTATCCAAAACTGGCTTAGATTCCTGGTTTGTATGGTAAATACCATTATAATGGGTTGGCTTATACAATAGGCATTAATTTTCTCATGGTTTTTGAAACTAGAATGTTTCCTTCCTCCCAAGTTCTGGATGACTGGAAATCCTAAGGATTCTGTGGGTTTCCCATCACATGGTGATGTCTTCTTTTTTCTCTTATAGGTTCCCATAGACTTCTGGCTGCATTTCTGACATTTTGTTGTCTATTTTTGAATTTCTTATGCTTATAAAGACTCCAGTGATAGAGATTCAGACTGCTGACTGAAAAACAGGTCACCTGGGAATATAATAAACAAGCTCTCCAGCTGGATGGGGAAACTGCCTGAGACAATGTTTGAAATGTAAAAGGGCTGAGAGACTTGGCTCATGTGAAACTGTTTGCCAAACAATGAATAAAAGCCATCTCTATGAGGTGGCTGGGCTCTTCTATCCATATTGGACAGAGTCCCCTGATCCTAGTTTCTCTTTGTCTTATTCTTTCTTTCTCATCTGTGGCTCCGTTTTCATGGACCCAGGTCCTGACCGGCAACACTGACCAGCAACATATGGCGCCTGGACAGGGACCCTGAAAATGAAACTTTTCTTTCATTCAGTGCACAGACCAAGGAGCTCCTGAGAGCAGTTTGAAAAGAAAAAAGAAAACAAAAAAGGTAAGCTTCATCCTTGGAATCATCAGGGTAATGGGTAATCAGCGGTCAAACTTTGAAGAGTTCTCTAGAGTGTTAAAAACTTTATTAAAATGCACCGGTGTAACTATTAAATCCTCGGCTTTTGAGGAAATTTTTTCTCTTGTACAGAAATGTTGTTATTGGTTTCAGCCACAAGGGTGGGATATTTTAAACCTGAAACATTGGGAGTTAGTGAAGAAAGTTTTAAAAAGGGTTTATCAAAAGGGAAAAATAATTCCCCTTCATGTATGGTCTTTATGTAGTCTTATTTCTGTTGCTCTTGAACCTTTACGATCAGATGAAGATGAAGATTATAAAGAGGATACTGCTATTGCTGGACCTAGAGCAGAACAAGCTAATGGTGAGTTGAATGAAAATATACGGGAGAGGGTTAATGAAGAGGCAAAAACAGATAAACTCATGTCTAATAGAAAGAAGGAAAGGAAAGAGGAAGTTTATGGAGCTTTTCCAGCAGTCGCTATGCCGTCTGCTCCAAATTATGATTTACTGTCTTTTGAGCCAGTGTCTGCACCTCCTAAGGTATCTACTGATCCATTTTTTACAACATTTGATGACCCTCCTAAAGTTTCTGTTTTTGTGCCAGCACAATCCTCATCAATTATGAAAAGTATAGCACAGGGAAGTAGAGAAGGAGATTCTGAGGCTATGCAACTTTTTTCTACTTTTCCAGTAACAGTAACTCAAATTCCAGTAGATGTTGACAATCCCCAAGGGGGTGTACAGTATGAGCATGCTCCTATTCCTTTTAAAACAATCAAAGAATTAAAACAAGCATGCACTCAATACGGTGTAAATTCTCCTTATACTCAAGGATTGGTGCAAGGAATAGCACAAACAGACAGATTAATACCCTGGGACTGGGATTTGTTAGCTCGAGCTGTTCTTAGTCCAGCAGAATTTTTACAATTTAAAACTTGGTGGGCTGATGAAGCTCATATTGTAGCACGATGAAATCAGCAGCAAAATCCACCAGTGCCTATTACTGCTGAAAAATTTTAGGAATAGTTCAGTGGGCTGGAGTTCCTTGTCAAGCTCAATATGATGATATTGCCATTGTACAAGTTCGATTGTGCTGACTAGCTGCCTGGTGATGAATTTCCACCCCTGGACAGGCTGTACAATCATTTTCAAAAATTGTTAAAAGAAATACTGAACCTTACATTGAATTTGTAGCTAGGCTGGCAGATGTAGTCAATAAGACAGTAACTCAGCCTGACCTTAAAGAGATGCTTATTCTGATGTTGGCTTTTGATAATGCTAATAGTGAGTGTAAAAAGGCTTTGTGTCTGATAAAGGCAAATGGAGGTACTTTACAGGATTATATAAGGGTATGCCAAGACATTGGGTCTAATACATATAACATGACCCTTCTTGCAGCAGCTATAAAGGGACATAGTCCTATGATTAACAATTTAAATTGCTTTAAATGTGGGAAACCAGGTCAAATGAAAAAAGATTGCCGAGCCAAAACTGGTGTAAGAGCTCCATCTAGTGGCAATAATAGATCAATACTGACTCGTGTATGTCCTATATGTCAGAAGGGGTTTCACTGGGCCAAGGAACGCCATTCTAAATATCATAAAAATGGCAGTCTCATTAATAAGTTGGGAAACTTCCAAGCGGGTCTCGCTCAAGGCCCTTAGACAAACAATATGAGCACCTCTTTCAACCTAGCTCAAATCTACCCAGTCAGCAATGGAGCAGCTTGCTCCGGCCTATAACAGAACTTAAGGCAGTTACTAAAGCTGTAGATCTTCCCTCAGCTGAAACTAAGTTCATTACACCTTCATTGGGTATACAAAAAATAAGAACAGGAATTAAAGGGCCTATCCCAGAAAACAATGTAGGTTTCATTATTGGCCGTAGCAGTCTTATGACCCAAGGTGCTTTGGTGCAACCTGGGATCATTAACTCCAATTTTGATGGAGAAATTTGTTTATTGGTACAAATGTTAACTCCCAGTCAAATTGAATCAGGAGATAGCATAGCTCAACTTCTTTTGTTACCATATTGTAAACCTCCTTTAAAATGTTCAGAGGAATTTGGCTCCATTGGGCGTAAAATTTTTTGGCAAACAGCAATTGGGGATGAAAGGCCTGAAATTACCATAAAAATAAACGGAAAGATATTTTTAGGATTGGTGAATACCAGGGCTGATGTTTCTATTATTGCTAAATGATATTGGCCACAAGCTTGGACTTTGCAAAAGGTGCCTACAGCTTTCACTGGCATTGGAACAATGACAGACATTTACCAGAGTACTCAGATATTTAAGGCAGAAGGTCCAGAAGGACAATAGGCTGCTCTGCAACCTTATGTTGCAGATGTAGGACTTAATTTATGGGGAAGAAACTTATTATACCAATGGGGAGCTTATTTGAATATTCCTCATGTTTCTGGTACAGCTAAACATCTTATTACTCATATGCAATATGAAACTGGGCTTACTGTAGACTACAGTGGCCTAGGATATTCAAATTTAGGGTAGGGGCTACTGTTACAAAGGGCTTCTCATTACTTTTAAAATGGCTGACAAACAAGCCTATCTGGGTAGAACAGTGGCCCCTTCCAAAAGAAAAATTGGAAGCCCTGAAAAAATTAGTGCAGGAGCAATTAATGGCAGGGCATATTGAGCCCTCTACTAGTCCGTGGAATTCTCCAGTTTTTGTAATTAAAAAGAAATCTGGCAAATGGTGCATGTTAACTGATTTGCATGAAATTAACAAAGTTATTCAACCTATGGGATCTTTACAGCCTGGTTTGCCATCCCCAGCTATGATCCCACAAAATTGGCATATTATTATTATTGACTTAAAAGATTGTTTCTTTACTATTCCTCTTAATCCAAATGATAGAGAAAAAATTTGCATTTACTATTCTTTCTATTAATCATTCCGCTCCTACTGAATGATATCAGAGGAAAGTTTTACCTCAGGGAATGATGAACACTTCTACATTACGTCAATCCTTTGTTCACATTCCGTTACAAATTTTACGAAAACAATTTCCTAAGGCTATAATTATTCATTATATGGATGATATTCTTTTTGCCACCAAGCAGTCTTCTGAACTGAAACAACTATTTCAGCTGGCTAAAGAAATTCTTCCTCAATATGGATTGCAAATAGCAGAAGAAAAAATTCAAAAACAGGTTCCTTTTCAATTTTTAGGACATACTATTAATAAAATATAACTCCACAAAAAGTCCACTTTCATACTGATAATTTACGTACTTTAAATGATTTTCAGAAATTACTGGGTGATATTAATTGTGTACGGCCTACTTTAGGAATTCCAACTTATGCTTTAACTAATCTTTTCAATACTCTAACAGGAGACCCTGACTTAAATAGTCCTTGCATTTTAAGCCCAGAAGCAAAAGAGCAGTTAAAATGGATAGAAAAAAGAGTGCAAAATAGCCAACTAACAAGGATAAATGTAAATCTTCCAATTTCTCTTTTAATATTTCCATCTTGCCATTCCCCTACTGGGATACTTTGGCAAGAGGAGGGCATAATAGAATGGATATTCCTACCAAACAAAGATACAAAAAAACTTCATACTTATCCTGAAAAAAATCTCAGCAATAATATCAAATGGCCGTATTCGCCTGAGACAGCTTATGGCTAGAGATCCTGATAAAATCATACTAGATCTTACAAAGCAGGAGCTTTCTCAGCTCTGGCAATTCAGTAACTCTTGGCAAGTGGCCTTAGCAGATTTTATTGGAACAATTGACAATCACTTCCCAAATTCAAAATTTTTACAGTTTTTAAAACATACTTCATGGATTCTTCCTAAGGTTGTCAAACAACAACCACTCTCTGCTGTGCCAACTTACTACACTGATGGCAGCAGTAATGGAAATGCAGGCTATTTAGGTCCAACTACCAAATCTTGGAAAACATCTTATTTTTCTGCCCAAAAAGTAGAACTTATGGCTGTTATTCAACTGCTAACTGATGTTTCTGAGCCTTTAAATATTGTCAGATTCTGCTTGTTTGATACGTTGTTTGTCATATAGAAACAGCTCAAATAACTCCAGCTTCTGAATTAGAAGTTCTTTCCCTACAATTAAAAAAAACTGTTCTTAAATGGTCTAATCCAATCTACATTACTCATATTCATTCCCATTCTCAACTTCCTGGCCCTATGGCTTCACAGAATGATTTAGTAGATAAACTTATTGCTCATACAGAATCTGCTGCTAGTTATCATAAACTTACACATACTAATGCTTCTGGCTTATGTCATAAGTATCCCCACTTAACAGTAAAAGAAAATAAGAGGATTGTTAGACAATGTCCTACTTGTGGGCCCATAAATGCCCCCACTTTCTGTCCAGGAACTAATCCCCATGGAGAACATCCTAATGAAATTTGGCAAATGGATGTTACACATGTGCCTTCATTTGGCTGCCTTCAGTATGTGCATGTGACAGTGGACACATATTCTAATTTTATTTGGGCAACTGCTCAAGCTGGTGAAAAGGCCTCACATGTACATTCTCAATTATTACATTGTTTTGCTGTAATGGGCCTGCCAGCACAGCTAAAAACTGATAATGGGCCTGCCTATCTTAGTCAATCTTTCAAAAAATTTTGCAGTGGCTGGAATATTAAACATGTTACAGGAATTCCATATAACACCCAAGGACAAGCGATAGAAGAAAAAAGCAATCACTTATTAAAATTAATGCTGCAAAAACAAAAAGGGGGAGATGGAGGAGAATCTGCTAAAGACAAACTATCTAAAGCATTGCTTACCTTAAATTTTCTTAATAGACAACAAATATCTAATACCACAGCAGCAGAAAGACATTGGGAGGTTAAAAAAAGGAATGAAAATGAAAAATGTGGACAACCAATATATTGGAAAAATGAAACAACTAATAAATGGGGAAAAGGAGAGGTAAAATTTTGGGGCCGAGGGTTTGCTCTTATCATTACAGAAACAGGAGAAGAGCAGTGGATCACCTTCAGAAAAATCAAGCCTAAAGATGAAGATGCTGCCAAAACTTATATTATGGACATGGTGGTTTCACATTCGATTAATTATAGGTAAAGTATTAGGTCAAGGTAAGATACCACATCATAATTACACTTATTGGGCATACATAACCAACCCACCTCTTCTAGAGTTGTTAACTTGGAATGATGAGTCTTACCCAATTGATCTTAATCAGTCTCACAACAGACTACTTAATGACAAATGGCATATTTGTCAGGGGCTTACAAAGGTTGTATTGTTTAATGATTCCTATGGAATTGTAAAGGATCAGGCCCTTATAGGGATACCGTAACCTATTAAAAACACAACCATGTGTCTGGCTTGCTGGCCAGACACAAAAGGACAAGTACTGTATGAATGCATTACTATGAACCAAATATATTGTGTAATATATTGTTTGATTAAAAAAAAAATACATTTATCCATTACATTTAATTGAGAAATGTATATATTTATTCATCTGTGATTACTTTTTAGTTTTTAATTGTTTGTTTTCAATTATTAAATGTACAAAATAAAGTTTAAAAAAAAAAACACAACCATATCTTGGCTCATTAATAATTCAACCATAATCGCAAATGACACCAATCCTTATTTCTGGAATTCTGGTAATACAGCATTTATTAACAGCTCAATAATTTGGAAAAATCAAGGAAGATATATCCCATAACCATGGGATGCTAAACTTAACAAACCTCGGTTATTTGTGGAAATTATTTTTGGGAACTGGTCCAATTTTTGAAAGGCAAGGCAGCAAAACTGATACTATTTTTAAAAGAAAATCAACTCAATTTTTTAGAGTATGTTTACGAGATCCTATAGTTATATCATTGGTACGGTAACTTTTGGTGAAAAGAACAGTAGTTGCTTCAATTGCTCCTTATTTACATGTTTTAAGAATTCATACTTGCAGGAAAATCCAACTCTTTTTATAGCAAGAAGAAGAAAAGGACTATGGTTACCGGTTCGGATGACCAGACATTGGCAGCAGTCTCCAGAATCCCAGTTGCTGTGGCATTTCCTCAACCATTATTTAAAAAGAACTAAAAGACTGATTGAACTTTTAATAGCAGGAATTTTGGGGCTGATTGGCATCATAACTGCTGCAGCTATCACTGGCACAGCACTACATCAAAGAGTCCAGAATCAACAATATGTTAAGGACTGGCATAAAAATGCAAGTGAGATGTGGCATAGCCAGTCTCACATTGATATGGAACTGAATAATCTTATGAATGATCTTGAAACAACTATTATACATTTGGGTAATCAAATTTATAATTTAAACTTGTTAAGAGCTCTTAAATGTGATTGGAATGAAAGTTCTTTTTGTATTACTCCTTTGATTTATAATAATAGTGAACATGATTGGGAGAAAGTGAAAATCATTTGATTGGATATAAGCATAATGTTTCTACAGATATTTTAGAATTGCAAAAGAAAGCATTGAGCATGTATCCAAATGAAATGAAAGAAACCACTGGTGCAGCCATTTCACTGGTGGAAACAAAACAGTTCAAACGTCATTTTGGATTGGATTAGGAATTATTGTTATATGCATTTTGTTTGTATTGTCCAGGCTAAAAGTAATAACATATATTCGTAGAAAAAATGAGACCAGATAAAAGCATTTCTGTTGAGAAGCTTGGCCAAGAAAAACTAAATTTGGCATTATTTAGTAGAAAGATTCTACTAATAACCCCTTAATCTTGATACTAATTATCTGCACAAAAATATTCATTTAAGGAACCTGAAGAAGCATAAATATTAATGAAATTGCCTTCCATGTAAGAGCTCAAAAGTTTGGCTGGTTAGTCAATGATGGGTAAGATCCTCAGAGGAGGACAACCTAAGACAGGCACAGTCACAAGAGCCTATGGAAGAAGAAAAGTGTGACAGGAGGTCACCTTGTATCGGCATATATATTGGTTCCTATGAGCTTTAACTAATAAAAAAGGGGGAAATGATGGAGTTTCAGACTGACTGCTGATGGAAAAGCAGGTCACTTGGGGATATAATAAACAAGCTCTCCAGCTGGATGGGGAAACTGCCTGAGACAATGTTTGAAATGTAGAAGAGCTGAGAGATTTGGCTCATGTGAAACTGTTTGCCAAACAATGAATAAAAGCCACGCTCTATGAGGTGGCTGGGCTCTTCTATCCATATCGGATGGATAGTCCCCTGATCCCAGTTTTTCTTTGTCTTATTCATTCTTTCTCATCCGTGGCACCATTTTCATGGACCCAGGTTCTGACCGGCAACACTCCAGTTGTCCAGATTAAGACCCAAGCTCATTCCATTGTGCCACACCTTAACTAAAATAACATCTTCAAGAGTTCTTATGTGCAATGGGTACACACCACCAGAATGGATTAAGGCAAAGAACATATATAAATTTATGGTACATAACACAAGACAGAACACTGTAAACTGCATCAAGCACAAAATTCATTACAAGGCATTGTTAAAGTACATGCATTTATAAGTGACATTTGTGTAGCTATACATTAGAACACAGAGTATCTGAAATGGAGGTCATCAGACTTAGAAAATTAAGGGAATACTGGTGTCACACTTGTAGCTCAAAATTTTAAAATTTTTTGATAGACATTCAAGTATCATAATGGCCTCGTGCTTCTTATTTTACTTTGACATAGAATGATAAGTTGCCACAAGAGACAGACAATCTTCTATTGTTATGTCTGCTTCATGCATTTTCTTTGCCTCTTTCATAATTTGTTAAAAGTGTCAAGATTCCAAAATGTTTTATGTTTATAGATATGGGTAAGCATACATAAATACATCCCCTAAATCTGTCTATTGAGATAAAAGTTACTGCCAAATAGCAATGCATAAAACCAGTGCCAATATCTTAACTTACAAACATCTTTAATAAATTTAAGGAACCAGGAACTCTATTATAAGTGTTTATTTCTAAACCTGGAAATGAGCTTGTAGTGACTTGTAATGCTGAAATGTGAAAAAATATCTGAAAACAAGAGGATGGGATATTTCAAAAGGAAATGCAAGCAAATCTGAAAGAGCTCTCAATGATCAAAACTGTAAATACTTGAATAAAATAAATAATTTGATATTTTCTATTAACCCAAATTATAAAATAAATATTCATGAATCAATACTGAATCAGCACTCACCACTCAGAACTGAGTGGGAGAGAGTGTGGTCTACAGTGTGAACTGTGGTCTATGGTTGGTGGCAAGGCTCCAGGATGTGTAAGTTCATTGAGGGTGGTGGGCCACACTTGTGGGAGATGTTTGTGTGGGATGTGGTGGGAGGTGTGGGAGGTGGGCAACATGGGAATCTCCGTGGGTTCCGTGTAATATTTTGGGTAATCTAAGCATCTCTTAAAATATATATATATATAACATTTTTGTAAGCAAATACACATATATGCATATATATTTATATATCATTTTGCAAATGTTTGTATGTATTGTGAGAACTTTGATTTTTACCCATAATTTAAAAAAATGAAAAAAAAATCATTATGGAGTTGGAAGAGACAATCTTCCCTACAGAGTAATTACAAATTATTTATGTAGATACTGAAATATCACAAAATTTAAATCATTAAGCTTAAATATCCCTCCCTAATGTGTGTTGGCACTGTTTAGAGACTTGATTCCAAAGAGAAGAATATGGAAAGGGGAAAATAAAGTACATTCACAATGGAAAAACCCAACAAACACTAGCTCATCTGGTAATCAAAGTCAATCTCACAGTGATATATAATGTTGGTGTTACATATCATTGATAAAATTTGATGAAATAGCGCTTTATTACTGTGCCCTTCCTCTCTAAGATCTATAATCTCAGTATAGTCATAAGAAAAACATTTTAAAAAATTAACTACCTGGAATTCTTAAAAAAATGTCAGCAAACTTCAAATCTGTTAAGGTCATGAAACCTTGAAACTGGTAAGAATTACACAAACTATGGGATCCATGTAATGATATAAAATAGGATAACCTAGAAAGAATCATAGAATAAATAAAGGATATTAGTGAAAGTGTATAAAATGTGGAAATTAGTTAAAAATAACATGCAGATAATATTTTCTTAGTTGTGTCAAATGGGGCAAAGGAAAGTAAGAAAATATGTGATTTAGGACATGGTTTATTCAAAATTATGCAATAACTTTGCAACTCTTGTGTGAATATAAACTGTTCAAAGATTAATATAATTTGAAAAAAAACCCAAAATAATTGATGGTAAGAAGGTAAAGAAATTGTACCAAATAAAATATGTAGTATCCACTGTTTAAAATACAAAGATGATTCAGGACCAATAGTATAATTTTGCAAATGAAGAAGGTAGAACAATATAACTTCTTAATCTAAAAACTCTTGAAACATGGAACTAATATGGATAATAGCAGATATGTGTGAAGTATAAAACAATTGAAAAATATAACATAGGTAAAGTTTTTTTATATAAATAAATCTTGCATTTAAACTCAATCATGAGTAAACAGGAAAGACAAAATGAGACAGCAGCAAAGAGAAATAAATATATGAAATTATATTTACTAGAAATATTTCCAGAAATCATAAATAAAATGATAACATCCAAAAGTCCAATAAATAATCTACTTCACAAATTGGAATATGTGGTAAAATAATATGAGGAAGCTACTACATTCTAAAGTAATCAAGGGCACTTACATTGTTGGAGTGGAATAATATTTTACCTTATTCTATTATTATGTGTCTTCATTTTCTAGAACTACTATGACAAATACAACCATTTTTTACTGTTGGTTGGTTGAAGTATTCAGAATTGATTTTCTCACAATTGTGAAAATGGCAAGTTCAAAATAAAGGCCTCTACAGGCCAAGCTTTCTTCCAGTTTCTATAACATTCTGTTCCTGGCTTGCCGGTATTCTTATGATTTCCTGGCTTCCATCTCTGTCCCTGACACATGGCAATCTACCTCATTTTCTGGCTTCTTCTGATTTCTGGCTTCCACTCATGTGACTTCTAGTGACTTACTATGTTCTAATTTCCTTTGTATCTTATGACCCATTAATATGGATTAAGTGCTACCATCATTCAAATGGGCTTCATTTCCATAGTATCCTTATATATCCTATTCACAAATGAGTCCAAACCTTAACTAATAGTAAGATCTTTGAAGATCCTATTTACAAAATAATGAACCACAGGAAAACAAGTTAAATGTTGAACATGTCTTCTTTGGAGTACATGTTTCATTCCAAGTCTTCCCTCTGGACAGCAAAATATCAAGTTCTTCCAACATGCAAAATATATTTAATCCACCCTAATGTCCTCAAATACTTAAGCTGCTTTAGTAACAAATCTATATTCAAAGTCTTCTCAAAGTCATTTAGGGGGAGGTGTCTTCTTGGGAAGATGATGAAGTAGAGAGCTACAGGTCACACTCTTCCTTCAGTTAGTGGACATGCAGAAACTGTCTGAAACAACATTCTGGGTCTCCAGAGGCTAAGGGAGCACTGTAGAGCATCCAGGAAAGAGTGACAGAGGGACTGAGGAGCTATGGCAGAAAAACTGTGAGTGAATTGCTCAGTGACAGTGACAAGCACCCATCCTCCACCCTGGAAGCTTTCCTCCTGAGTGGTCCATGGTAGGTGCCACAGATAGAGAGGGGCATGAAGGTCTTCCTCCCTGGGAAAATGGGGTACATGGTCAAGGGCTGAGCATGGCTTATGACTGACCAATTTGGTGTGCTGGTTCCCAGCTGTGAATCATGGTTCTACCCTGCCCTGAATAGGAATCCCCACAGCCATTTTTTTCAATTCCATTCTTTATTGATGCCTCACTCAGCTCCTATCCAGGTGTCATCATGCAGGATTGTGCTCTCCCAGGTGTGGGTCCAGCTTAGAGCCAGAAGGCCTTGTGGTTGACTGAGGAGGTTCAGATTTCAAAGTCCAGTTTTAGGGAACAATTGAGGCAAATGAGCCCAGCCCTTCTTGAGGAAGAGGTCCACCCAAGAGCACAGAAACAAAGTTTCAGACCCACAGTGACCAACATTTCTTCTTCTCATTTCTCTGTGGACCATACAGTATTTTCCACATAAGTGATAGCTCAGGAAGAACTCCAAGAATTCCTGACAACAGAGAAGGTTCTGACCATGAGGCATCTGCTACCAATGAGAATTGTGGAACTTTTCCCAGTCCGTCAGGTTAGCTATCCCCATCAGGATCAATCTAATGTGAGTTTGGGTCATGTACAGGATTAATAAGTGCAGGCCACATTCTTGATGGAAAGAACAAGATGAGGAACCTGGATGATGCACCTGGGACCATGACAATTTGTCCCCTCTTCTTCTGCTTTCCCCTGAGTTCATGGTGCTCACCATAGTGGTAGGGAGTTAAGCCTGATGACAAAAATCTCTGAATAGTTTGCTAGAGAAGGGATATACATGTTCACAAGATGGGAAAAGAAAGTAGGAGATTTAATTTACAATTCAGATGAAATTACTCTGCCATAAAATAAATTGTTCTTATGGTGATTAAACAATCATGCATATTCAATGTTGTTGTTGTTGTTATTATTATTATTATTATTATTATTATTATTATTATTATTATATTTTGCCTGGGCACAACCAGGAGTGAGAACTAATTCCACAATATTAACTGCATAGTGTCAGAGTGTTAGTCGAATCAAAGTTTGTTCATACTTCCAGTAATATCCAGAAGAACAAAATAAAGAAAACTAATTCATATGTGTGAACATAATATAACATAATTAATAACAGAATTGTAGATACATATTCTGCATTTGAAACTTGGGAACAGCATGTCATTTCTTAGAATAGATATAGTGGAGAATCCCAAGGGGTTAAATACTTTTAAGCAAGAAGAAGAAACCCTATTTCATTACCAGAATTGATGCAGTCCCATATCTTCCTTGTTCCTGGTGCTGGGGTTGATCCCTACTCTGGGTATGTTCCAAGTGTCCCCTCATGCCCAGCCCCATCCTGCATGGGTAGGTTTTTGCCCACACTCACAGTGACTTCCCCTCACTGTGTTTCTTATACAGTAATACATGGCCATGACATCTGCTATCACAGAGCTCAATCTGCAGAGAGAAGTTGTTTTTGGATGTGTCTGTGTAAGTGGAGATTCAGCTCCTGAAGAAAGGGGCATAGTGTATGTACCCACTGTTACATATTCATGCAGCTCCTTCCCCAGAGCTTGATGGATCCAATGCCAGCAATAATCACTGGTTGTGATGGAGGTGCCATGAACAGAGGAGATGAGAAACAGGGTTTCATCAGCCTTGGGCCCAACCTCTGCAGCTGCACCTGGGACAGCACATCTAAGGGAAAGGAGAACCACAGTGAGTCATATGCTCAGAGACATCATCTCCATTGTCTTCATGTCTGAATCCTGAAGCATTCACATCTGGGAACTGCCACCAGAAGAAGAAGATACAAAAGGGTCAAATGTCCTTGTGAATGAGGCCCAGGACTTGCTATCAATATTGAGAGAGACCCTTAATATAAGACTATGTGAGCTGTCATTTAATCTGTTGACCTAATTGGCTATTGACATGTGGCATGTACATTTGTATGTAAAGGTCCAAGGGGCCAGGAGAGTTTCCTGGTGTTCTGAGGCTCTCCTGGGTGGGGGGCATATTCCTTCCTTGGGATCCCACTTCCCCAAGGACAGGGTTTTCTTTTTCCAGGCAACTTGCTGAAGGAGGTTGTAAGTGAGCTGCATGCAGCCAAATTATAAGGATGGCTCTGGGAATATAGTCAGTGTGCCTCGACTCTCATGATTCTACACATTTATCAAATACCTAACACAAATACAGGACCCTCTAATCTTCCCACGAACATTCAGATCCATTTATCTCCTCTCTTATCTGATTTTATTTTATATTCTAAAGTTTTCAGATTGCAGCTAATATATCAAACATTTAATTCAGACAAATTGGGTCCATTCAATATGTGCATAATTCAGTGACATTGCTTAACTTCCCTGAAACTTTCTTCACCTGAAAGAGCTTTTATACAATGCACATTCAAGAATTACTGTAGAGTTGAAATTGTTCATGTCAATCCTTCTTGCAGTTTATTTTGCATCACTTCTAGCAGGTTCCTAAACATATTTACTCCTGCACACAGCTGAGGCTGCAGGGACACTATTCACCTCAGGACTCTCTCATTTAGGAAGAACTTTAAGGAACATAAACCCTCCTCTGAGCTACAGACACCCTGTAGAAGGTCTTCTGCTCACAGATATGTTGGATTACAATTATAGGTTGAATTATGACTCCAAAAAAGACATGTTGAAGCCCTTACTCACCTAGTGACTAGGACTTTATTTAAAAATAGGTTTTAAAAAAATGTTGTTTGTTAAAATGAGTCTAAACTGGAGTAGATTTGGCCCTAATCCCTAATCCCTAATCCCTAATTCCATAAAACTCCATAAAGGGAAGAATTGGACCTAGAAAGACAGCCTCTAGGATGATGTCATTTGATGACTGAGTTAGGAAATGAAGCCCAATGATTTGGGGCAAAGACCAGTGCCTAGGAAGATGGAAACCCTACAGACTTCAGATTTATAGCCTCCAGAACTGCAGAACAATATATGTCTATTTTGTTAAGCCATCCAATTTTTGATATTTTTTTACAGCAGCCTAAGGAATCCAAACATGGATCCACTCATGGATCACAGAGAAGTCCAATTTTTGTTTTCTCCATCAATGCCAGAGAATTTTGAACTCAGTGAAAATGGTTTCCACTACATAGGAGAAATAATATGCAAATCCTTGTCAATATAGCAGCACGGTGAATCCTTTATAGCAGAAGGCACAAGCTCACAATGGTTGGGAGCAACTCCTTGCCCAAGAATCAGGCCCTTGAAAATCACCTGAGAGCTGCCCTCCTGAGGCCTGTGTCACTGAACCCTGGGATTGTGACTGAAAAAAAGTTAGTAGTGGCAGAGAAGAGCACAACTCCCTCCCCTCCTTCACTGTGACCACAAGGATGTGACTTCACCCTATGAAGTTTAGTCTGACAAGACACAAATTTGGCATCACAAGAAGAACTTTTATTTTTAAATTGCATAGTAGGAGACTAGAGCTATTTACTGTTATTAACACTGTGATTAGTGGTACCATCAGCCTGGGATCCAGAATTTAGGAACCTATGTGAGCCTTTACCTCCCTTCTCTACAATTGCACAAGGAACACCCTCTGGTTCTGTCCTTGATATGTCACACCTGTATGCTGGGGGCAGGTCATTCCCCTCAGCCTCAGTGTCCCTAATGAACAGTGACTCTGTTAGATCCTGTCATTTTTGAAAGTCTCCTCTTACTTTCTCTTTTCAGGAACACTGCCTTGAATGCAGCAAGCTGCAACCTGGATATTTAATCTTAGTGCAGTGAATTGCATATCAAATAACCCCAATGCCTGAAAGTAGTTAAAAGGAAAGTCAACTGAAGTAGGGTGAGAAAGATTAGTAGGAAAGATCAGGCCTTCTGTTTAAGAGCTGCAGATATGGGCTGACCTGTTGTGGGAAAGGGGAGGGGAAGGGACTGCATTCAACCTCCAGAACTAGGTGTACCCATTACTCTCCAGGTGGGCTCATAGGGTAGCTCAGATGCAGTATTGAGTGTCCTGAACTTTGGGGCTGATGGATTTGGAGGGTGACTGGTATAAATTCTTGTTCACAGGGAAGCAAATCCAAACCAATAGCTGAGCATAAGTTTCTGTGTGTGAGGATGAGTTGGTAGGGTCTATTCACCCCAAGGAAAGATATATATGAGTGTGTGTATGTATGTCTGTGTGTGTGTGTGTGTGACCAGCTTAAATTAACATTTGTATTTCTGAAAATTGTTGAGTAAAGATTTGGCTGATCACCAATACTAGATTTTTAAAATGCTAGTGTGAAAAACTAACTGAATGACAAATTTGTAATTGAAAGAAAAAAGAAATATTTAAGTGAGATGCCTTTGAAGGTTACTAGTAATGAAGATGCTGAAGGAACTAAATACCATGACCAGAGTGAGTAGGATAAGATGTTTGTGGAGTTCATAGTGAGGAGATGGGGAAGGTCCATTTATTGGCTGAGTTACAATTTTACTGTACAATGCAGAGACTATGAGCTAAAAATGGAATGTGAACTTAGTGAAATATGTGCCCAGATATTTGAGGATAATGGAAAGTCATGATTAAAGTCATTGTGAAAAAAAGGAAGCATGAACAATTATCATGAGATCAGTATGTCTCCCAAAATTCTAGATACACTGAATTAATAAACCATCCCTGTCCTCTAGTCCCTCACTATTAAGGCATCTATAAAACATAAATGTGAAAAACATAATTAAATGTGCTTTCCTTTGGCTTATTGAGTTAGACAAATACCCCACATGGAGAAGAATACTATTAGGTAAATCAGCAGTCCACATTAAATTCTCGTGTTAGACTGTTTTGTGAACAAAGGTAGATCCAGACCCTGAAAGGAAGCCTCTCCCCTTTGCCCACTGCACCTGCCATGAGGCTTGGCCCTCTTCTCTGTGTGTCCTGAGTGACCCCTGCAGCCTATCCCCACCCTGCATGGAGGGTCCATTTGGGTTCAGGTCATTTTTTTCCTCTGAGGGTCTCTGCCCAGGTTTCTCTGGCTGGTCCCTTGGCTTCAAACACAAGCTTTTTTTATTTTTATTTTTTTACATTTCTCAATAAATGTAATGAATACATATAAAAATTCTTTTTGAATCAAATACTATGTTACACAATATATGTGGTTCATAGTAACGCATTCATACAGTATTTGTCCTTTTGTGTCTGGCTTGCTTCACTCAACATAATGTCCTCCAGGTTCATCCATGTTGTCATATGCTTTACGACTTCATTTCTTCTTACAGCTGCATAATATTCCATCATGTGAATACACCAGAGTTTGTTTATCCATTCATCTGTTGATGGGCACCTGGGTTGTTTCCAACTTTTGGCAATGGTGAATAATGCTGCTATGAACATCGGTGTGCAGATGTTTGTTCATTTCACTGCTCTCAGTTCTTCTGGGTATATACCCAGTGAAGCCTCTGCAGGGCTTCGTGGGGTTCACGGGTGTGGAGGACAGCGCAGTTGAAAATGAAAACTGTGGAGACAGGTTTGGTGAAGCAAGTCCGTTTAATGAGGAAGCTTTTGGGCTTATATATGTTACAAGAGGGTGTGGCGGCAGGGGATTGGTGAGTTTAAAAATGAACAGTGTAAAGGGATAGGTGGCTGGGTTGCTGGGGGAATAGGCAGATTAGAGGGTTGGAGAAGCCAGCATTGCCAACATTTCCTCCTTTTGTTTTATTTGATGGGCCTCGCTTGCTATTAGGGGGACTGTGCCTGTTTTAGGTCTAGACTGTGCTGTATGGCTACTGGATCTTACCCGTCATTGGAGACCATGGCAGCAATTGGCCGGCAACAATTGGCCAGATTGGCCAGGAACAATAGGCCTGGTTCCTGTCTTAGATTGATCCAGCGGCTTAGCCGAGGCGAGTAGGTGGGTTAGGTTGATTACCCAGTTTATAAGGGTCTAGTTGCCCGTCATTGACTATCCAGTCCAGCGCCTAACAAGGCATGATTTTATGGAGGTGTTATTTGTTGAAGTTGGCAGCTGGGAAGGGGAATGAGGGAAGGGAAGAAAGGATAGGGGAGGAGCTAAGGGTTGGAGCGTTGAGTATTAGTGCGCATTGAAATAATTCCTTTGGCGATGCCTCTTTTGGAGGTGAATAGTTGACGGTAGGCTTCTTTGCAGTGAGAATTCGTTGGTACTGGACCTGGATGGGCTTATTAAAGAGAGAGTTAACTTGATCTTTTATAAATTTTGTGAGTTTTTTGATGGCCCAAGGGCCTAAAGAGTGCAACAGGAGAAAGGTAATGAGCGGTTTCAAAAGAGAGAAGAAGGTAAGAAAGGAGTCCCTGAGGTCCCCAGGAGAGGGGTTCTGAGGTGTTATGGCTTGTGAGAAGATTTTGATGACCTGTGGGAAGGAACGGCAGGAGGGGGGCGGGAGACGGGGATTGGAGGGTCTTCAGCAGTGACGAGTTGTTGGTAGTGGACCCTGACAAAGGATGTAAAAACCACATCAGTGTGATCTTTGGCGAGTTGGATGATTCTTTTGATGGCCCATGGTCCGATTGCTAGAGCAAGAAGAATAATAATCAGAGGGCCAAGGAAGGGGAGGAGGTATGGAAGGAGGCCGTTGATTCCCCAGGAAAGGTTTCCTAGGGCTTCTCTTTCCCTTTTTTGTTTTTCGAGCCCTTCTCTAACTATTGCTAGGTTGTCTTCAACTAGACCAGAGTAGTTGGCATAAAAACAGCATTCTTCATTAAGTGCAGCACAGAGGCCTCCTTCTTTAAGCAGGAGAAGGTCTAGCCCTCTGCGATTTTGCAGGACTACCTCGGAAAGGGAATTAAGTGAATTCATTAGGTGATTGATGGCCTTTTCAAGATGGGCGATGTCTTGGTCGATGGCCCACCTAAGGGAAGAAAAGGCACTGTTTTGTTGGACTAGAGCTGCAATCCCGGTGCCGGCTCCCGCAAGACCTAGGAGGGAGGCGATTGTAACAGCAGTAATGACTTCTCTCCTTTATATGTATGTTGGCAGGAGGTGGCGCTGCCAGGAATCAAAAAAGGAGTCATCGCTGTGATATAAGACACGGGGGAGCAGGAGAGCAAGTACACAGGTTTCATTGGTGGAGTTGAGAACTTGGACGTTGAGGCAAGGGTTAAGACCTGTAGAGGAACAAAGCCAGTTTGTGTTATTGGTGGGAATGAGAAATTTTGTGGTGATGTTAGGGGTAATTGTCTGGCTACAGAGAGTTTGCATGGTTGGAGGAACAGTGCCTCCGATTTTTGTTACGCAGAGTCCGCTTTGAGAAACCGATTGGAATGTTAGTTTTGCGGTGCGGTTCCATAAGCACTTCGAGGGACTTTCTTCTTTGGATTCTGTGAAGAAAGAAGCATTAAAGGCTACAGCTTCATAGAGAGGCATCAAAGGGGAGAGACATAACCAGCAGCTGGAGGTTAAGTTGGCATTGGAGGAGTTGAGAGTGTTAAAAGAGGCTTCGACTAAGGACCGGAGGGGGTTGTGGATTTTTAGGGTGGGGAGTTAATCGAGCAACGGCCTGTATGTTTGGGGGGAACACCTTGGAGGTGGGCAAGTAACCTGAACAAGGGAGATAGGGCAGGCAGCAGGGTTATCAGTGCTGCCAGAGGAGAGGGTTGCTCCCATTTGCTCTAATATGTCTCTGCCCCAGAGGATGGTGGTAAGATGGGGGACAAAGAGAAGACAAAAAACACCAGAGTGTCCCTCCTCGTCCTGCCACGGGACAAGAAGGGTGGACTGGAGAGAAGCTCCTTTTGCAGTGGCACCATCAATGGTCGGACCCTGTTCAGTAGGCGTTCAGTACTGACCCTGTTCAGTAGAGGAAGAGGCAGAGAACAATCGGTGGAATGAGGGAAGAGGAGAGTTGGGGACAAAAATGGTAGAGGAGGCTAAGAGAAAAGAGCAAGATAAATGGAAGGAGGAAAAAGAAAGGGAACCAGGGGACAAAGTGGCTAAAGCTCATGGGGAAGAAAAGGGAGGGGGTACCCCGTGGGCAAAGAAGCTGAATCTCAGGAGAGAGAGGTACCGAAGGGAATAGGGGTCTGCCAAGTTATGGAACAAGGTAGACGTAGTCCTTACCCGTTTGCGGATGTTACCGGTCAGCGGCAGACGACCGTGCCCCACGTTGGGCGCCAATTGAAGCCTCTGCGGGGCTTCGTGGGGTTCACGGGTGTGGAGGATGGCGCAGTTGAAAATGAAAACTGCGGAGACAGGTTCGGTGAAGCAAGTCCGTTTAATGAGGAAGCTTTTGGGCTTATATATGTTACAAGAGGGTGTGGCGGCAGGGGATTGGTGAGTTTAAAAATGAACAGTGTAAAGGGATAGGTGGCTGGGTTGCTGGGGGAATAGGCAGGTTAGAGGGTTGGAGAAGCCAGCATTGCCAACAACCCAGTAGTGGTATTGCAGGGTCACGTGGCAAATCTATATTCAACTTCTTCAGGAACTGCCAAACAGTCCTCCATAGTGGTAACACAAGCTATTGATATCATATTTTGATACAGTGAATTTTCCATCATACTCCTGGGTACTCTGCAGGGAGACCAAACACAGGATTCACTGGACATCCCAGTGTCCCTTATCTGAATTCTGTCAGATTCTTTTACACAGTACCATGCATGGTGAATCCAAAGATTTTTTTTGGACTTTTAGAGTTTCTTTAATCTCCTCTATGCTCCTCTATTATAAGGTCATATCAGAGAAGATCTGGAAATACAGAACTACAGGACTGAAAGCCAATTCACACATTCACTGTACTCATAACACAGTACACACACACACATATACATGCATGCACACACTGGGACACACATGTACACATTAACCATGCACTCTCACACATATATTCCAGTAATACAACCACACACACTAACAAGCATGTACAGAGAGAGGCATGTGCACACACGCATGTGCTCACTCACACACACACATCAACAAATGCTGGATGTACAGCTCAGAGAGTCTCTGTTCTCAGTGGAAACAGACCAATGGGTAGAGCATCCCTTCCAGGAGAAGCAGCTGCTGTTCAAGGAGGAGGGGCCCAGAACTGTGAGTTAGGCTGGAGGTCAGAATCCCTATGGGCCATTGTCTATGATGAGGCTACTGGTCCCTTCCTCTTGGATGAGGACATGTCTTGGGTGATTGAATCACTGTCCCAACACTGCAGTGAGGTGCAGTTTCATCACAAGCCTGTAAGCTAATTTTCTACAATAACGACTCATGTGTCTTTGAATGAGTCCAATGGAATTGAAAGTTGGTTTGATTCTCCTCCTGTATCTACATCCCAAGGGAGGTCTAAGACTTTGTGAAACATACCTGAAGTTGCTCATTATGACAATTAATTTTACCCAGAAAGAACTATGACCAGGTATCCAGTTTGAAGGATACTATTGAAGAGTTCATTCAGTAGACAGGAAAATATAAAGAACCAAACTAGTGTTGTTTTAAGATGCACACAATTAAAATCTGTTAAGATCTAAAGATAATTTCATCACCATACTTGGGAAAAATGATGCCAGGATGAGGCCCTCTGTAGCTTGAGCTGGGACACAAGCCTGTCTTCTCCATGCAGTGCTCCCACCCCACCAGAATCCCATATTGAGATGGCTCATCAGAGCTTTACTCTTAAGGGGACAGATGAAAGAGATGGTTCCAGATGAGAAACAAAACAGGATGTAGACACCAGGCACAAAAATCTCTAATGCTAGGCTCTATAAGAAGTTAAAACATTCTTTACTTAAAGAAAATTAATTTTGAAGTCTCTATACACATTGGAAACATTTGACATTTGGGCTTTGCTTTGTCAAAAGGAATAAGGAAATTCAATGGGGAAAGGTACATTCTACTAGAGAACTGGTTTCCTTCAGTCGCAAGATGATGAGAGCTCTCTCCAGGTTGAAGGCAGAAAACCATGGTGGAAGTTAATGGGTCTCTGCCTGAGCAAACCATGTGCAGGGCTTTAGCTGTTTGGCCATTGGTGAAGGAGAAGAGGACTTTACAGAAAAGCCTTGCAGGTTTGTGGAATTATTCAGCTGTCTGCTAACATCAAGAAATCATATATATTTTTTTTACCAACTTACATAGTTTTCATTTGGCACTCCCCTACAGGGAATTTTTGTAATTATTTCTTCCCATTTTTAACCATCCCTGGTCAGGAATGGCTTATTAAAAATGACTTTGATAACGGTCATGAAATAGGTATATAGAAATATAAGGGGATTTATTTAAGCACCTTGAGTCTCTTGAAGGATGATGTATCCATGTAAGTATAAGATTTAAATCCCACATATTAGAAAATTCCTAAGATGATGTGTCCACACAAATATAAGATTTGATTCCCACATCTTATAAAGCCCCTAAACAGATGATGTGCTTATATCAGTATAAGATTTGAACCTCATATATTATACGGCCCCTAAAGGCTAAAGTTAGGAAGGTCGAGTTGGCATCCATTGAGGATGAATCCTAGGAGACAATGGAATGGTAATAAAAATGGGTATTTCAATCACTCTGGTAAATTCTCTCTGACATATAAAAATAGGAAAATCAAGGATGGGTTTCCTGACTGGCCTTGGAGGCCTGACTTTGTGCCCTTGCATGTGTGGTGGAAGTGGGAAGAAGACCATCATGCTCTGCTGGGATGGGCTGTCCAGCAGGGTGACCACAGACACCCTGGGCAGAGGATTACAGTTCAGACACCATGGGCCTCAAACTAAGGGATGTGTTGGTCCCCACCATGAGTGACACAAAGAAGGTGAATATGCAGACCCCAGTGGTCCCAGGATTGCCTCCAATGCATTCTAAATAAGGCTTAGAGGGCAGGGGCATGTGCATACCTGGTGGGACCTAGAGATGCAGTGGGATCTATAGGTGTGGTGCCTGATAACCCAACAATTTGCCACACCTGATTTCACTGAGGCAGGGAGTGCAGGCCCAGTAGTCAGTCACCTTCAGCATCCCAGAGATAGCCATGGAGCAGACAAACAGCACAGACACAGTCATCCACTGAGGGGCATTGTAGCAGCCCACATACCTCACATCCAGTTATAAGCCATGGTCCATCTCCTTAGTGAGGGAAAAGCTGGGCTCTGTTCTTTCCTGTCCCAACACCCCCTCTGTTCTCCCCCTAGAACCTGTAGGCTCTCTCCAGGACATGCAAACCTGGCTGTCTGACAGTTCCCCACACCAAGCTTCATCCATCTTGCCCTGCTCTGAGGTCAATGGTCAGCTGTGATTAAGGGCATTGGATTTCTAACTGCTCACACCAATTTTCTAACTGCTTCCTAGGACATTTCCTCTTAAACCATGCACAGACATGCACATTCACACCACTCCCAGATTCAAAGCCTATTTTCTTTCTTTAAATGCTGAACTGCACATCTTGCCCTTCCAGCCACACCTTCTGCCTCCCTGATGCCATGACTTTTCACCTTGACCTTCTCTCTGTCTTCAGATGCCCCAGGCTGGTCCTGTCCTGCTTCCTCTGTCTGAGATGCTGCCCTCCATGGTCAACCCCCAGGTTTCCCTGGCAAATTTCTTCTCATTCCTCTAAAATCAGACCCAAATATCACTTTTCCTGAATGACTTTGGTCAATGTTCTCAAACAGTAGAGAACATCAGAATCAACAGGGAGGCTTGTTAAAACACAAACTGCTGGCCTGTCCCAGAAGTTTCTGCTTTAGCAGGTTATTTCTAATAAATGCCGAGCTGCTGTTACTGGTCCATGGACCTCACTTGGGAACCATTGCTCCAGGAAATGTTAGAGTTTACACCCTTTCTGTCTCTGTTTGGCCAAGACAGATCCAGTTTATGCTTGTTGTCCTAAAAAAATCATTCAGAGTGACTGCTTTCACTCTGAAAAGCAAGCCAGCTTGGGCCATACTGCACATGGTGACTCTAATGAAGAGGTTCTAGAGGGCAGCAAGTATGTTATTCCTTTTCTGTAACCTCAGGACCTTGCATGGATTGGTTTGTTCTCTCACTAAGTGGTTTTTGTTTTTTTTTTTTTTTTTGAGAAATTAGTCAGTTTTGTACATTCAGTAACTTCTAAGCTCATGCATATGTAATTCTTCACTTAAAAATCATCAAAGCAGTGCTGAATTCTACTTTTTAGGTATTACTTAGAATGATCTGAGACCTCCTTTTGAAACCTCACCTGAGTATCAATGATGATGTGAACTTTGAAACAATGTTTTATGGACCCACTTTCCCACTTGCAAACAAGGAATAAGACACTATTAAATTAGTAAAGGAAACCCATGTTTGTTTAAAACTGTTCTTCTGGGAATCTTATTGAATCCCTAAGTTGAACATAATAATTATAATGATCCAATTTAGAGGAGAAACATATTCAATAACAGTAAAATTTCCTAAAACTATTATGAGATCTCCCTAATGAAAAGAGAAGAAAAATAATATTTTCCTCTACTTACATTTCACTTTAGAAGTCCATTAAATAAAGATAAAGAGAGGATTCTGAAAGCAGCAAGAGAATAGTGAAGCACCATATACAATGGAAATTTAATAAGATTAAGTGCTGACCTCTCATCAGAAACCATGGAGGAGAGGAGAAAGTGGTAGGAAGTATCACTGAAAGAGAAAAACTGCCAGCCAAGAATTCTGTATCTGGAAAAGCTCTCCTTCAAAAATGAGGGTGAATTCAAAGTCTTCACAGACAAATGAAAACTGATAGAATATGTTACCAAAAGACCAGATTTGTAAGAGATACTGTAGCATGAAAGGAAAGATTTAGAGAAGAGTTTAGAAATGAAGATTATTAGGAAGAGTAAACTAAAGGGTAAGAAGATGGACAATATATGGTATGAAAACAGAGAATGGAAGGACAAAATGGATGAAATAAGTTATGCCTTTACAGTAATACCACTGAATGATAATGGACAGAACTCATTAATCAAAAGACATAGACTGATAGAATGGATGAAAAATATGTGCTGTCTATATGTTGTCTACAAGAGACATACCTCAGACATAAGAACAAAATCAGGTTAAAAATGAAAAGTTGGAAAAGGTTATTCCATGGAAATAGTAACCATAAAAGAGGTAGAGTAGATCAGATAAATGAAAAATAACAATATCAGAGTATATGAACAATAATTATTCAGTGCATGAATAATTATTCAGTGTGGCAATGTCCTCAGTTCTCAGGCTGCTCAATTTTAAATAAACTTCATTCTTGGAGATGTCCCTGGTGTTGTTGAGTCAATACTGAAGAGATGAGCTATAGTTTGTGCTTCCACCACTATGTATCCTGCCTACCCATTCCAGCCCCTTTTCTGGAGCCTGGTGGATCCAATCCATATAATAGTCAGTGAAAGAGAATCCAGAGGCTTTGCAGGTGAGGGACAGGGTCCGTGAGTTCTTCATCAAGTCAGGGCCTGACTCCTGCAGCTCCACCTGGGACAGGACATCTGAGGACAGTGAGATCCACAGTGAGTCCTGTGCTCAGATGCATCATCCCCATTACTTCTTGTCTGAATCCTGAGACACTCACCTCTGGGAGCTGCCACCAAAAAGAGGAAGAAGCACAAGGGTTTCAGGTTCTTGTGGATGAAGTCCATGATGCCCAGGAAATAGTATCCAGACTGAGGAGGCACCTGAATTTAGATAAATGTTTGCTCTGTTTTCATCTGTTCACACATGTGGTGATTTGCATTTCAGAGGCAACTTTGTATGTAAAATGAGAGGGGATTAGGGGAGGTCCTTGTCTTAGGTGAACAATGGGAGGAGGATGCTGGCTGAGCCCTCAGAGAACACAGCCCTCTCCCAGGGGTGCCCCTCAACAAACCCAGATTCCTGTACTTCCAGGAAGATAAAGTGTTGTGTGGGGAATCTGATGTGGTCAAGGATCAAGAGTGACTGTAGGAATATGTTCATACTCCCAAAGATTATATATATATATATGTAAGTAGGTATGTATGTATTTGCATATGTCTGTTTACATATACATCTATTTCATATATATGGACTATATAATATGCATATAATATATAATATGTGTATATTCCATGACAATCTTGATTATAATGGATTCTATTTGATTTTTTAAATATTGGTGGAGGAAAGGATGTTTGGTGCCACTTTCTCCAATTTGCTGATGTCACTCCTCAGTTGTAATTTCATGTGTGAAATTTTAGTAAGTTGTCAGAGCTGTTATGTATTTTCATTACTCATATTAATGGTATAATCCCCTCTGGGAGCCAGAAAAGACCTGTGTGTGCCCTCTCCTTTGACCACCGTGACTGCCCAAGCACTGTTTGCCCTGTCCTGCCCCTGACAAGTCTCACCTTTGCTACTGGGACAGGTCAACCCCACTGACCATCAGTCTCCTCACCTGAACATTGACTGACTTTGATCCAATCATCCCTGAGCATGTCCTTCTAGCTTATCAAGTGATTAACAGAACATGAAAGAAACATATTGCAACCTGGCTATTCAAAAATATTAGTCAAAGATTAAATAATAAATTTAGTAAGATCTTCCTCTCTAGCCTGGTTCCAAGTTGATGAGGCAACAACATGATGTGAAAAGGGATTGGCCTGGACACTAAAGTCACCAATGTTTATAATAGGATTTGAGAATTCAGAAGAACATTATAAGGCATGTTCCAAGGTTAGGATCTGGTGCATGAGGCATTCAAGAATTTCATGCATGGAGGTGCTGTGAAGGCAGATGCCAGCAGGAAAATGAAATCCACATGTGGAATGAAATTTGTAACTGTGAGGGCACTGTGCTTAAAATCAAAGTGAATTTTTCATTGGTGACATATTTCCACATCTCCCTGTATGTTACATTGATTGTGAGGTTGGCATTTGGTTACATCAATTTATGTGGAAGAACTTCTGTGTATATTGTTTGTTTCACAAAACATTACAGCTTTTATTTATCAATGAAAATAGCCAAATTTAAATGCATTAATGAAATATCACTGAACCTCTGTCTTAAGCCATGTAGCAGAGTCAAGATGAGGTTTATGATATCCTTCTCCTAAAATGAATAGAGAAGTCATAAGAAAACCCAGATGCTGGAAGTAGCTCCCCATACTCCCCTGCACATGCTCCTGGTCCAGTCACCTAGGCTACATGCTCCTGTTACCCCCAGCACTTGTCCTTATTTCTGGCCTGGACTTGGTGGTCATGAGCTTCCCTGCACCTGCCCCTCATCCTGGACCCTGGGATGAGTGCTTCTGACTTCCACCTACCCCTGTTCCTGACTTCTTGGTTCCATGGCCCTGAGTTTCTCCAGCATCTGACCTTGGCCTCAGTGTTCCTGATCTCTCCTTATAACAAGCCAATCATGGCCCCTGGACTCCATGTTGCTGAGTGCCTGCCTTGGCTCTGGAGATTAGGCTCCATGGTTCTGAGGTCTCCATGCACCTGCCCCAGGTTCTGTCCGCTGGACTCAGTTGTGCTGATCTCTCACGTACTTGTCCTTTGCCCTGGTCCATAGTCTCAGTGCCCCAGATTTTTCCCTCCACCTGATCCTAGTTCACATCCCTGGACTCAATGATCCTGAGCTCCCATTGCACCTGCCCTGTATGTGCATCTTGGCTTGGTCATCTCAAGCTTCCCCTTGAACTGGTCCTGGGGCTAAATGTTCCTGACTTCCCTATTTGTCTACTGTGGACCTGGACCCTGGGCTCAGTATTCCTGAGAGACCCCACCTGTCAGTTTTGTTGATTCTGTGCCAGGAGAGCAAGGACTACAGGATTACTTAAGCACAAAGTCCCAAGAGGCTGGGCCCACAGAACTCAAGAGGAAAGGTCTAGCCCAGAGGGAAAGGCTGAAACCTGGGCAGAGATCAGTGGCCACATGGAAACATGCCAGGATCAATAGTAACTAACTTTGGTGATAAAGCATCTCTAATGGTGCCTCAATTTGGACTTTTCATGGTCTTGGAACTGTAAGCAATTACCCCAAATAAATCCATTTACAAAAGCCAACGGACATCTGGTACTTTACATCAGCGTCATTTGGCAAGCTAAAGCAAATAGTATACATATTGGGGAGAAGAAATAAAACTATCTTTATTCAGAGATAACACAATTATCTATATAGAAAATAACAATATATTGTCATAAATAAACTAGAAAGCAAGTATAGCAATGTCACAGGTTAAAAGATTAATATACAAAAGCCAGTAGTTTTTCTATATGCTATCAGCAAACAATTGAAATTAGAAAAAATAATATTTATAATGGCACCAGTAATGGTTTGCATTTTGTACCACAAAAAATCATGTAAGAAAACATTCCCAGGATGTGAGGGCGATCTGGTTGCGACATCTGTCACCCCATTGATCGCCAGGGTTGATTCGGCTGATCTGGCTGGCTAGGCGGGTGTCCCCTTCCTCCCTCACCGCTCCATGTGCGTCCCTCCCGAAGCTGCGCGCTCGGTCGAAGAGGACGACCTTCCCCGCTAGAGGAGGACCGTTCTTCGGTCAAGGGTATACGAGTAGCTGCGCTCCCCTGCTAGAACCTCCAAAACAAGCTCTCAAGGTCCATTTGTAGGAGAACGTAGGGTAGTCAAGCTTCCAAGACTCCAGACACATCCAAATGAGGCGCTGCATGTGGCAGTCTGCCTTTCTTAAAAAAAAAAAAAAGAAAACATTCCCAGTCCAACTGAATGAGTTCTTATTATAGAAATGGGGTCATTACTGATAGATTTAGACAAATTAGAATGAGTTTGTACAGGTGTAAGCTTGGCACTTAATTCAATATGACTGGAATTCTTATAAGAAGAGGCAGTATAGACACAGATAGATCCAAGGGTACCATGTAACCACTAAGGTCAGAATGCCATGGATTGCTTGCAAGCCACCACCAAAACCAGGAACAGAATCTTACCTAAAGCCTTTGAAGGAATCATCACCTTGCCAGGACATTGATTTCAGTCTTCTCACCTCTAGAACCATGAGGCAATACATTTCTGTCTTTTAAGCCACCACGTTGTGGCATCTGTTACTGCAGCCATAGTAAAATATGGCAGCACCAAAAATTGAAATACATAGGTCTTAATCTAACAAAGATATACAGGATTTATATGCAAAAACTACAAAAGTCTCATGCAAGAAACCATGCCCATGAGATGGAATATTCAATGCTGTTAAAACATCAGTTCTCTGTAACTTGACTTATAGATGCCATACAATCCTGATCAAATCTGATCAGCATTTTAGAAGAACAGATGAATTGATTCTAAATTTTATATGGAAATGCAAGACACCTAGTATAGTTAACACAAACAT
The DNA here is from genome assembly GCA_026826555.1 of Tolypeutes matacus. NCBI lineage: Eukaryota > Metazoa > Chordata > Mammalia > Cingulata > Chlamyphoridae > Tolypeutes > Tolypeutes matacus. Next base: position 407,131 of record JAKSZT010021328.1, on the reverse strand, counting down.
GAAATGTAGAAACCAATTTATAGGGAATGATTTAATATTTAATATAAAGACATATTAATGAGGACACTGTGGTGTTTAAGTAGGTTTGGATTTATGAAAGAGAATAAGGAGCCAATAAATGGACCCACATGAATATACTCAACTTATGTTTATCAGGGCACAGAGGAAATCAGTAGAGAAAGAGTGGTATATACAACAAATGATGCTGGAATAATTTTTAAATTAAACATCCAAATTCAAATAAATAATCTAGGCATTATATATTTCACAAAAATCAACTCAAAATGTATTTACCTATACATGAAACACAAAACTATAAAATTTCAAGAAGAAAGCATAGAAGAAAATCTAGCTGAACTTGGATTTGTGGATGAGCTCTTAAATTCAACAACAAACCATAAGTTGGAATTTATGAAAAATGAACTCTTTTGCTTTAGGAAACACACTTTTAAGAGAGAAAAAAATCAAACCATCTGGTTGACCAAGACTCAAGTTTGCTGTAGTCTCACAAAATTTTGAACAAGTACCTAAAATGGGCTGACCTATTTTCCTCAATATTCCAGAGAACAATTATATGAATGTAATAACTGGAAAGGTGCTGAATCAATAAAACACAGCTTTAAAATGGTAGAAGAAAATCCTGGTACCCTTTCTGGCCCTGGCCCTGTACCTTCCTGGCATTTTGTAGAACTGGTCTGGTCTCCTATAGTGGATCTCTGGCATTATTCTGGAAGGAATAGAGTAAGACATAAGACCATAACAGGGTGGATAAATATTTGTGCCAGTCTATCAGGTGGCATCCTGAAAGGCTGAACCAGGAAACTCTGGAATCATCCTCCCAGAACTTGCCCTGCAACAGAAGCAGGTTTCAGACAGCTAAAGTAGTGTAAGAAACAATTAAGTCAATGGTCCTGGGGAAAAGGATTACCTGCTTTAAGGATTATAATACAGCAGCCAGGAGGGGGAGAAAGTCAAGTTCCTAAGGAGTAGAGGAGGCATGTGGATTCCAGTAAGTGGAGGGATGCCTAGGACCTCTAGTGAGCATATGCCCAGGACAAGATGCAGGCAAAGGAAAGAATAAGACAGAGAGGACTTCAGTTTAAGTTGTCCTCAGGCTGATCTTCTTGATAGGAAAATTATACACTGAAGCAGAGCACCATGAAATGCAGAAACAATTTGCCAAGACTGGGAAAGCTGTTTTGTTGTTTATTTTATGTTGGTTTGGTTCATTAGCTCCAGGCACTCAAGAGAATCTCTGCCATAACATTGGTTGAAGACAAACTTAAGGAAAAGACAGTTTAAGGACTGTCCCAGAGTTAACAAGTGAGGCAAAGGGGCCTGAGCTCCTGGAGGCAAGGCCAGCATATCAGCAAGGAAACAAGGTTCAGACACACCATGTCCCACATTTCTTTATTCTCATTTCTCTCATGACAGTTCAGCACCCTCCACAGAGGTGATAGATCAGGAAGAACTTTCAGGGCTCTTGACAACAAATGAGGCTGTGACACATGAGGCATCTGCCACCTTTAAGACATGGGTTGTTTTCCCAGGTCCATCAGGTGAGCTGACAAGTCAGGGTCAGACTGCTGTGGATTTGGATTATGCACAGACTTAAGAAGCCCTGTCCTTTATGGAGTAAACAAGATGAGGTACCTGCATCATGCACCTAGGGCTATGTCAGGCTGTCTCTCTTTATGTTCCTTTTCTCTCAGTTCATAGGGCTCTACTTGGTGTGTGGAGCTAACCTGGACAACTAATAATGAAAATCCTGGGAGAGGAAGGAGATATACATATATACTCACACTCTGGGAAAAGAAAGTGGGGTCTCAAAATTTCCATTTAAATAAAATCATTCTTCTATAAAATAATCTGTCCCAATGTTGACTAAATAATCATGCAAATTCAATATTATTATTATTTATTATTATTATATTTTGCCCAGGCACAGCCAGGACACCAAATTTGATCCTGAGAATTAACTGCACAGTGTCAGAGTTTTAGTTGAATGAAAGTTTGTTCATACTTCCAGTCTAATCCAGAAAAACAAAATGAAGAAAATTACTTTATACGTGTGAATAAAATATCATATAATATCTTATAGCATTGCAAATATATATTCTGTGTTTGAAACTTGGAAACATAATGGCATTACTTAGAAGAGATGTAGTGCTGATCCCTAGGGATTCAATGTGTTTAAGAAAGAAGGGGGAACTCTATATTATTGCAGGAACCCCTGGTTTCCCAAAATCTTCCTTGAAACTGTGACTAGGACTCATCCCTACTGGGAGTGGGCCATAAATGCCCCCTGCAGTCAGCCCCCTTCTGCCTGGGGGGTTTGTGTCTGGGCTCACACTGACTTTCCCTCAATGTGTGTCTTGCACAGTCATGCACAACTGTGTCCTCAGCAGTCATAGAGCACAGCTGCACAGAGAACTGGTTCTTGGATATGTCTCTTGAGGTGGAGAGTTGGCTCTTGTGGGCTGGAGCATAGGCTGTAATCTCATTAGACTATACTGATGACAACCACTGCAGCCTCTTACCTGGGGGCTGACAGATTCATACCCAGCAGTAACCACTGGTTGTGATGGAGAATCCAGAGACAGTACAGGTGAGGGACAGGGTCTGGGAGGGCTTCACCAGGTCTGGGCCTGACTCCTCAGCTACACCTGGGACAGGACACCTGAGGACAAGGAGAACCACAGTGAGTCCTGTGCTCAGAGGCATCCTCCCCATTACTTACATGGTTGAATCCTTAGACACTCACATCTGGGAAGCACAACCAGAAAAAGGAAGAACCACAAGGGCATCATGTTCCTTTATATGAGGTCCATTGATTGCAGACAATATTTTCCTGTTTCAGGGGGAGGTTAAATTTAAGTTCATGTGTGCTGTGTTTTCATCCATTGGCCCAAGTGTCAGTTTGCATGGGGATGGTAATTTTGTATGTAAAGGTCAAAGGGACTAGGTTGAGTTCCTATTATCTGGGGTTATATTGAATTATATTCAATATTATATTGAATTATATTCAATAATTATTGTAGAGTTGAAATTGCTCAAGTCAATCTCTCATGCAGTTTATTTTTATCACTCCTAGCATGTTCTTAAACTTGTTTATTCCCTGTACTTAGCTGAGTCTGCAGGGACACCCTGCACCTCAGGATTGTCTCCTTAGGTAGAACTTTAAGGAACATAAACCCTCCTCTGAATTACATATAAAGACAGTCAGTGGATAGCGATCAACACATCAATGTCTTAGATCAGTGTTATTGTATTCTGCCTCACTAAACCCATGGTCAAGTCCTAATTCTAGTCATGTGAATGTGACCTTATTTGGACATTGGTTCTTTGAAGATGCCGTTAGTTAAGACAAGGCCATACTGGATTTTATTGTGCCTTAGTCCAACATGATTGGTGTGTTTGTAAGGAAAAATTTGGACACAGACAGTCTCAGAGAGGACAACATGCAATGAGTGAGTTAGGAATTGAAGGACTAGGGTTTTGGGCAAAGCACCAGTGACTAGGAAGAGGATGGGAAGGATCCCCCCTAAAGACTGCAGATTTATAGCCTCCTGAGCTGCAAGCCAGTGTATTTGTACTGTATTCATCCATCCATTGTGTGATTGTTACAGCAGCCCTAGGAACTCAGTTCCTGCTCTCTGTGTTAATGCCAGTGGATTCTGGGTTTTGTGAAGATTGTATCCACTACATGAGGGGAAATAATGTGTAGCTCCTTGTCCATATATCTCCACAGTGAATAGTTTGCAGAAAAGACAACCTCACAATGGCTAGAGAGCAAGTCCCTGTTAAGCAATCAGGTCCCTTGAAAATCATGTGGCAGCTGTCCTACTGAAGCCTGTGTTATGGAATCCTGTGATCATGGCTGGAATACTAGAAACCTACAGTGGCAGCTCTATCCCCTCTTGCCCTGTGACCCTGAGGATGTGACCTCACCACTAAGTGATTCAGTTTGACAAGGCACAAATTGGGGTTTACAACAGAAGTTTTATTTGTGAATTTTAGAGTAGGTGCCCTGAGCTGTTCGCTGTCATCATCACTGGCATTAATGTTATCACTGTCTTGGGATTCAGAATGTGGGAAGTGAGGTGAGCCCACACCTCTGACTGACACAATTCCATAAGGGACAGCTTCTTTAGTCCTGAAAATGACATGTCACACCTGTGTCACTGGGGCAGGTCAGCTCCTTCCGCATCAGTGACCCAAAGTGTACATTGACCAATTTGGATCCTGTTATTGGTGACGATTCTTATTACCTTATCATTTCAGGAGTGTAGCCTTGAATGCAGCATATTTCAACCTGTCTAGTCACTATCAGTCATGTGAATTATGTAACAACTAATCACCATCCCTGAAAAGAGTTAATAGGAAAGTCAGCAGAAGTAGAGGAGCCAGATGAACAGGACAAATCAGGAACTTCTGATTAAGAACTGGAATGTAGATTGTGGGAAAGGGGAGGGGAAGAGACAGCATCTAACATCCAGAACAGGTGCATCCTTTACCCACCAGGTGGCCTCATAGGTTGGCACAGATGCAGAACTGAGGGTCATTGACTTTGGGGGCTGATGCACTTGGAGGGAGACTGATATAAATTCCTTCTCACAGAGACAAAAATCCAGCAGTTGTGCATATATTTTTGTGGGTAAGAAGGAATTGCTAGGAGCACCCAGGAAAGGGGAAAAAAAATAAAGGAAAAAGAGCTTCTGGCACTTACAGAGATTATTAAATTCTGTGTGGCTGGACACAAACACCAGATTTTTAAATGCTGTTGCAAATAACCAACTGAAATGACTCATTTGCAATAAAAAATGAAAAGAGGCAAATATTCAAGTGAGATGCTTTTGGAGGTTACTAGCAATGAAAACACCGGAGGAAGTAAATGCCATGACCAGAGTGAGCAGGATAAGATGTTGGTGAAGCGCATGTTGAGGCAAGCAGGGAAAGTTCTATTTCTTTTTTCTTTTTTAAAGGAGATACCAGGGATTGAAACTGGGACCGCATATATGTGAAGCACATGCTTGACCACTGAGATACACTAGCTCCACAAGGAAAGGTTCTTTTGATAACTGATTTTTATTTTCACTGTAAAATGTAGAGAACATGAACTAAGAATAAGGTGCGGATTTATGGAAATTGAGACCAGATGTTTGAGGATAATGAAATGTCATTATTAAAGACATTGTTTTAAATGAAGCCTGGACTGTAAAGAGAAACATAATTATCTGGCAATAAGTGTGTCTCACAAAATCATGGATGCATTAAATTAATAAACAATCCTTTTCCTCCAACTCCTCACTATTAATGCATCTATAAGACCTAGAAACATCCTTTTT
>JAKSZT010021328.1:244056-401683 GCA_026826555.1 Tolypeutes matacus | reverse complement strand
AGGTGCTTAGATTACCTAAAATATTATACGGAACCCACTCGGATTCCCATGTTGCCCACCTCCCACACCTCCCACCACATCCAACACAAACATCCTTTTTAAATGTGTTTCCTTTTGCCTTGTTGAAGTAGGCAAATGCTCCCAAAAGGAGTGACTATTAGACACATTAGTCATGTTGTGTTTTCAAAAAGGAGACCTCAAATACCTGCTTGGTGGCCCCTGCACATGCTCTGCGGCTGGGCCCTGTGCTCAATCAGACCTGAGCACCCCCTGCAGCCCAGCTTCTGCCCTGCAGGGAGGTTCCTGTTGTGCTCACAGGACATTTCCCTTGCAGTGTCTCTGCCCAGTTATACTTGGCTGTGCCTTTGGCTTCAGACTGCTCTTTAGAGATGCCACACACTGGTGATACCATCTCTTGACATAGTGATTGTCCTTAGCAACCAAGTATAATCTTCATGGAGATCTAACACAGGATTCTATGGAACCTCTAAAGCCTCATTCCAAGGAGTCTGCCAGATGCTCAGACACAGTCACAGGCATGGTGAATCCAGAGACTCTTAGGGAATTTCAGTGGGTCTCTCATCTTCTCTGGCCTCCTCAAGTTAAAGCTCACATCAGAGAACAACTGCATTCACAGAACCATGGGGCTCAAAGCCCACATCAACCTTGGATATACCCAAACACACATAGCACACCCACATACATCGACATATACACATGACCACATGTGTACACATACTATGTCTGATTTTTGGGCAATGGACCCAAATTTGTCCCTCTTCCCTGTGTTCAGCACATGGGTACTGTCCCCAATGGTGACCCAAGGTTTGCAATTGTGCCTTCCCTTGGCAAACAGGTAAAAGCAAAATGAGGAATCTGAGAGTTGGGTTGTGCATGCATGTTTGGTTTGCCTTTCATGGCATTACCTGGGAGCCCTGAAGATAATCCATGAGAGGACTCTGGCCTGCCTGCCGGGAGTCAGGAGCACATGGCTGATGCAGTCAGTCAGTGCAGCCAATACTGACCCAATGGGATGCATGGTTGGAAACCCTGGTCATACAGCCCAGTGAGTTTCTGTTCTCAGTGGGAGCCTGTGCAGGGCAAACCTCCCAGGTGTGGAAGCAGGTGTTAATCAAGGAACTGGGGACCCCAGAACAGTGAGATTGGTCAGAGGTAGAATCCCTGAGGGCCAGTGTCTATTGCAGGCTTCCTGGTCCTCTTTCTTGGATGATGTGGCTTAGGTGATGGTACCCCTATCCTGCCACTGCAATTTGGTACACAGATGAGAGAACTCATCTTTCATAAGTCTTCAAAACAGATTTTCAATAAAATTAAAAATAATTATTATGAAAAATAAGTAAATAAATAGTTTTATCTAAATGTAAATCCCTGTAACAAATCAGGAAAAAGTATTTCTGAATTATGTTTTTGATAAAGAACTTCTATTCAAAATAAAATCAAGTACACTTTCCCATAACTAAAAAGTAGGTGTAAAACTAAGTTTTAAAATGATGTAAAATTATTGAATGTACTTTCAGCAAAGAATATTTATGAATGCCTAATAAGCTCATGAATAGAGGCTGACCTTTTATAGTCATGAGAGAAATGTAAATAATATTCAGAGTAGTTTACTGCTTCACATTCACTAGATGGCTATAACAAAATACTTTTAAAATGATAAGAAGTGGTGGTAAAGATGTGAAGAATAAATTATAATGATAAAACACCAAAAATGTGTTTAGGTGTAACAAAAGCAGGTAGTACATGTATATATTATACTTGAGTTACTAATAAATAAAATACAATATTAAACAATAATTTATTACTTAATAATCTTATTCTTTAATAATATATTTATTAAATAATCAAATAATTAATAGTATTAATAAAAGAAAATTAAAAAAAATCAATCAAAGCCTGTTCTATCAATAATAGTGCTGAATTATATATGTGAATGTGATTGAAAGTGGAAGTTTAGGGTAGTATATGTTACTAGAATGAAAGTTAGAAGATAAAACATGGGACAATATAACACAGTGAAACTTATTTGTGGACAGTGGACTGGAGCAATAGTAAAAGCATAAGAATGCTCTTTCATGAATTAAAACAAATGTATGACACTAATACAAGATGATAATAATAGAATGATATATGAGGGAAAATGCACCTAATTTTAACTAAGTGCTATGGTTAATAGTACAATTTTTATATTTTTTCATTAGCTGTTATTAATTGTATTACTCCCTGAGGAATCCACAAAATATCTGTGTGTGCCCTCACCTCTGGTCACCATGATTGCATGAGGAACACCTGAACTGCTCCTCCTCTTTATGTTTCATACTTATGGGAACTGGGCAGGTCACCCATCCTCAGTCTCAGTGTCCTCACCTTATAGTGATCAATTTAGAAACACATGCCTCTAAATATCCCTTTCCTTCTTATCCTGTCATGAACAGATCTTGAATGCAGCATGCTGTAACCTGGCTTTTCAACAGTCTTACTGAATTGAAGTGAATAAGAAAGAACATACAGGGTAGATATCACTAATGCAGAAAGATTAGGGGAGGTAGTGACATGAGGGGCACAGTATTCCAAGGAATTCCCAAGGATTGTTATGAGAACCAGGTTAATGCAAATGCATTTTAAAGAATTTCTGACATTTCATGCATCATTATCTGTCTCTCCCTATATCTCCATGTATACCAATATATCTATTGCTATATTTAACAAATTTAGATATAATTTCACATGATATACTTTGCATATTTTAAATGTAAAATTCAATATATATTTAAGTATGTACAACCTGAAGTCAACACCAAGATAGTGAAGAATTCTAACACCCCCAAATTTCTTCTTGTTCCTCACAATTCTTCCCTCCCACCCCACTTGCAATAAATAGAAAATTTCTTTAAAGATGTTAGATTTAAAATAAACTATAAAGTAATGGCTTCAAATGGGAATTACCAAAAAACATTGGTTAAAATCTACAATGGTCATATTGGATGAGAACAACAACAACAAAAAAAACCAACTCTATACTGACCACAAAAGAGTCACTTTAAATATAAATACATAGAACAGTTTAAAAATGTGATATTTTTATGGACTTCAATGTAGACTTCAACAAAAGTAAGTTTATTATAAATAAAGAGGGATATTACATAATGATAAAGTGTTAACTTCTGCAAAAGTAAAAAAAAAAATCCTAAGTGATGGAATTTAAAAGAGCAATAGACAAGTCCACATTATAATTGGAGACTTCATCACTCCAATCTCTGTGATGATAGAAGCATTGGTATAAATTAATTACATATGTAGATGACTTCAAAAGCTCTATCAACATATTGCCTCATTTCAGTCTATAGAATGTTCCACTGATTTAACACAGAGCACACAACTGTCCCTTACCAGAATAGACTACAGGTGTCATGATGTTTAGATTCAGTGTGGGGTCCTGGGTTGGATTTAGGATCCAAAAAAATATCAGTGTAAAATGGCTAAAGTTTTAATAAAGTTGGCAATTTATTAAATAATCATTGCCAGTGTTAATTTCTTGATTATGGAAACTATTTTATTGATATGTAAGATGTAACATTATATAAAATTAGAAAATGTTTCTATGGGAACATTCTATTTTATTGTAAATTTGAAATTGTTCTAATTTAAAACTGTAAAGATAAAAATATCAACAAAAATATAAAATCACAAGAATATATGGAATGGATTTCTGGGATGGATATTATTGTATTCATGATATAACTTTATATATTTTTTCAAATAAATGCCTGAACAAGTGAAAGTGTATGTATTCATATCAGCAGTATAAGTCAAGATCCTAAGGACAAGTATGATGGATGGAAGTGTTATTTGTTTTATATAATTTATATGGTGGGTGAGTGTGGTATAATAATTAGCTAGCATTTCCTTTACCAATAGTGAGCATGAGTGCATTATGTCTTTATTGAAATTGTACCAATATTTTATTAATAATATAATGACATTTTATTCTGCCTGAGTGGTTTTACAAACAGAGTTATTTTTTTTTAAAGATATTTCCCTTTATCTGTCTTAGGCATTACAACATCATTATTTACATGTGTTATCTTTTAGCACATTAAACATTATATTTTCAGTTGTCGTAAAAGTTTATACTGTATGTTCTATCATTAAATTCACTGACCAACATACACATAAAATGATACATCCATACGCACATGAAAAACTAAATACTCACACACATGATGCACAAATGCTAGGAATACTAGTCTAAGTATTTTCTCCACTTGAATATTGTGTTTTTAGTGTGGACAAATTGATGCTCTTCTATATGCATTTCTGACTTAATTATAAATGTTATTCTTCCTAAATAATATTGTTAATATAAAATGGTAAACATTTCTTGTTTTTTTTTTTCATTTATATCCTCACTTATGCCAATAGTATACTTTTTACATCAGTGACAATGAATTTCATAAGTGGTGACACATGTCTTCAATTTTATAATTTTCAATGTTTGTAGGAAATAAGACATTGTTTCATTACATTGATATGAGCTTGGGGTTGAAGTTAATAAGTTTATTTTACAGATGGAATTGTGATGCCTAGTTGTTCAATACAAACTGTAGAATTTCATCAGTTTTAAAGAACTCTAAATGCCTCAGAAGTTTCCAGAAATATTCACTGAAATTAATATAGATTTCTTAAGATCTATTCACACCTGTCACCTTCCAGGGGGATTCTCAGAATGTGCAAGGACCTTGGGGTTTGGACACCATGGTGAATGCACTAGGGAGCCCACGGTGTGTACACAGGGAGCAGCAGTAGCAGCAAGAGGTCTCTCTGCTGCTCTCAGTAGAAACAAGCAGGCAGAGAGGGGGCAGGATAGTTGCTGTACCCTAGAGAATGAGCTGGGGCTTATGCAGTTGGCAGGTGGACTAGTATTCTAATGACTGGTGTTACAGGGCTGAACTTGGTTGGCAGCAGTGAGAATGAAGAGATGTCACTGGTTCACCAATACAGGGGATACAAATAAATGGAGTGGATGCTTCACTGAAGGGAGAAGGAGGACCACTGAAGGGTCACAGATGATGCTTAATTCCCTTATGTTGGCAAGAAGGGATGGTGGTAAATCTTACTGAGATGGTGACACATTTGATCCAAAGAGAATTGAAGGATGCAAGCCACTAAAATGATGTTTCAACTTCATGCAGGGCAGGAAACCAGACACAAAAAAGACACTCACTTATTAATATTAGAAATTGAGCCATCTCAGAAGAGAAGAGTTTTATTACTTTATGACAGAAAATGTAGAAAAACAAAATTCTTAGCACAGCACTAGAGTTTGCATTAAAGTTACTTGATTTCCCAATCAGTAATAATCTACTAAAGGTAATTGCTAGCAGCAGCCTGAGATATGAAAGACATAAAAATGGAATTGGATCCCCATTCTATATTAACAATTGTAAGATGAGCAAAATCAGGGACTTGCTAAAGAAAAGCAAAAATGGAGTTTGGAAGGAAGATTTCTGGACAAGAACAGGAAATACAAGTATATAAGAGGAAACTGAGTCTTCCCTCTGCTCCTGCTCCTGTGTTGGCCCGTGCACACCCCCTGGTGGTACAGATGTCCCCTGCAACCCAACCCTTACTGCAACCCTGCAGGGGAGTTTGTCTGGCCTCAGGCTGCCTTCCCTTCATTATGTCTCTCACACAGTAATACATGGCTTTGTCCTCAACTTTCAGGCTGGTCCTTTCAGGAAAGGCTGTACTCATAAAGTTGTCACTGGGAACTATGAATCATCTCTGAATTGATGGAGTGTACATTGAGTGTTTCTACTTTGTTGAATCACTAATGCCACCCACCCTTTCCCCTGTCCTGGATGCTGAGAGACCCAGTTCATTATATAATCAGAAAATATGACTCCAGATGCTTTGTAGGAGAGGCTCAGAGGACCACCAGGCTGTCTCCTATAGGCCCCCAACTCCACCAGCTGAGCACGCTACAGGATGCCTGCATACCCAGAGACAACAGAGTGAGGACAACTCATACAGAGCAGTCACAGCTGAGCCTGATGCAGGAGGGAGGTTACCTTTGACAGTGATGTGGAGGGAAGCCCAGGTCAATGCAACCCCCATGGGGGTGGACCCTGAGGATGGGCACAGATATGGGTTGAGCTCCTCAACAGGTACTGGTGAACTGCTTTCCATGAGCAGGGGAAGGGACCAAATTTACATTTCTCTTTCCCTGTGGACATATTTGAGCTGCACAGCAGGACTACTGGAAGGAAATAGATAGAGATGGAAAGGACTGATCCATGTCAGCAAGAGTAAGAATTGGACATATCTCCTCAGAACAAGACAGAGGTTGCTTGGAGGAGGTAGGGTTGAGTGAATACAACATTTCAACTTTTAGAGAGATGTGCCTAGGCCCCAGGATTCATGGAGAGCAGGGCCACTGGACAAGCCCTTGATAAGATTTCACTGACACTCCAGCAGGCCAAGCAGACAAAGAATATACCTATATTTTACTCAGACTTTGAAATCTAATGGTCATTTCCCTGATGAGTTTCAGGGTTGACTGGAACCTATAACCTCTATTTAACTTCAAAGTTATCCCTTCTAGAATGGCAATATCTATCCTATGCCAGTCCTACCATCATATTTAAAATACAAATAAATATTTTCCTGGTTTTCACAGGTCAACAGATACAGATGATTTTCTTTAGGTTGAAACACACTCAAAACTGATTTTGATGACATGGAACAGGTACTGAAATGAAATGACTTAAGGCTTTTATGAAACTCAAATGGGTTAAATGTGTTTTGCATGTACTAATAATATGTCTATAGCTTCCAGGGGGCAGAATTTTGTATTTATTTGTTTACTAACCAAAGACATATCTTAATATTAATCTGTGTTCCTGTAGGTATAAATCCATTTATAAATGGGGCCTTTTGAATATGTATTATCAGTTAAGGTATAAAATCATATTTCAGAATATGATCTCCTAAGGTACAATCCATGTGTGGGTAAACTGAATGAGGTTAATCTACATGCCTGAAGGCAAATTTAAGAGTAGAAATTTGGACTCAAAGAAAGCAGTGAGAATTTGGAAATCAGTGGAAAAAGGAGAGATGGTAATGCAGTGGGAGGCAGAAATACAAGCCAATGAATCACAAGGATTGTCATTCATTATTCAGCAACAAAATGTTAGAGATGTTGGGAGGAAAGCACATTCTTGCTTGTGCTTTGATTTTGGATTTCTAGCCTTTGAAATATGAGCGCTGATGTATTTCTCTTGGTAAGCCAACTATTGTATTTGCAATAATACCATAGCAATTTAAAACAATGTCCTCTATAATCTCATGAAAGAATTTCCAAATATGCAATGAAGGACAAACAGGGCTACTTCATTGATCTTTAGAAATATTTTTTTGCATTGATTCCCAATTGTCATAGTACTCATTTCCCTGAAGTATAGCATGGATCCTCTGAACTGATGAATAATAATTTAAAATTATGTTGATTATGGTATTGCAAGTTGGCTTGACAAAATGAGGTCCATAGATCATACCTAATTTAAAATATTTAATGCAGCCCAATATTAACAAAAATGGTGCTTTTGAGGATTGTAACCTGCTATATAAGAATTACAGAAATGTTGATTATGCCCATTGCTTCTCTATTTAACAGCCATATCCAAATATTTTAAATTTGGATAGAATTATGTCACCTCAAGTTAGATTATTATAGTCATAATGCTTTGATTATAGACATTTTGATCCCCATACTCAATCTTCTTGAAATTACTGACTCCATTCAATGAGAAACTGAAATAAATTTTGCTCATATATATTTGGATAATATTTTCTGTATGTTGCACAGTTTCAATCTAGTGAACTTATTGAATAAAAGATGTTGTATGTATCAGCTAATATAAAATAAAAATGACAATGAATTATTTGACAAATATTAGTATATATGATACCAGCATAAAAAATTAAAAAACATGCAATTCTAAAATATAGATAGTAAATCCTGATGTAAACTTTGAACTCTATGTAATAGTATAATCATAACAATATTGTTTCATCAATTGCAACAAAAGTAAGACTCTAGTGCATAGTGTTAATAATAGATAAAATTGGGTTTGTATGTAGGGGTCTATATGGGAACTTTGTATTTTCTGCATGCTTTAGATATAAGCCTATGACTGGACTAAGAAATATATAATATTTTACCATTATTCTTGAGCAAATATACTTAGAAAATAGGGATGCTATCAGACCTAAAAATTGTATGTTAAATATTGTGATTGTATACAGAGGAAATTCAGTGTTTACTTGTATTTCACCTGTTTATTTGTGTTATTCATTCATTTAGTTATGACAGCTGCACTTTTCCTGTTCACTTGCGATTTCCACTAACAGGTCCCACAAAGTGGATGTTTCCACCTCCAGCTATTAGAATTGTATCAAGGACTGGCTTCTGGAATGACATTTTTTTCTTTTAAAAACCCCACATGTGATGATTTCTGTAATTTGTACCATTAATACAAATGCTACAAGATCATACCAGGCACAGGCATGATTCCATGGGCAGTCCCTGGTCCACTTGTACTTGAACATTAAGTCAACATTGTCAGCTGAGCGCAATTTTCTCCCCCAGAGAATGATACCTGAAAGATTTGGAAAAGTATGCCCTCCACCTGTTGAGGGCCCCCTTTATGCTGCTAACCTCAGGACCCCCACGGCATCCTGGATCATGATGGCTCTTCTTTATGACTGCTTACAAAGCAGAAAGAAGGAAATATTTTGGTGGGGTTCTTTATATATAACAAAGCATTTTCATATTTCAAAATTTTTGAAATAAAAGGTGCATATACAAGCAAAACAAAAGGAAACACTGAGTGAATAATAGTTAAATTTGACCATGATTTTCCTCTCTTTCCTGGCTAATGAATGATAAGCAACATGGCCCCATCACGCTCCACCATCTGATTCGGAAGACATCATATCTGCATCTCCATAAAAGAGAGAGCAGTGCTTCTCCCACAGTTAATTCAGTACATCCTACTTGAAATGGGCCCACACTTGTCTCCATGTAGTGATGGCAGTTATACAAGAATGAAAATCTCTCATTGAGACAAAGTCAATTCCACATGTTTCTAGTAGGATCCCCAAGATTAAACACTCTCATTTTTGAAGGAATGCTTTGTAAAGTGCATGTGGTTTTGACCTGAATCATGCAAGACATGAAAATTGCTTCTTCCTGGCAGTGTTGTGCTTGAGGAAAAAGGAAACTGTTTTTCCCTTTAGAGTATTGAGGGGAAATAAATGAGTGAGGATAGTCATGGAGAGGCAGGGAAAAAACCCAGACTTCTTAGACATATGGCCATTTTGAAGCAGCCACTTAATGCAACTTTTTCTGCTTTCTAGGTTTTGTGGTCATCATGTAGAGCATCAAGTACTCAGCTCACAAAGAAAGGCCTGGTCTGTTCCACCAGACCTCCAAGCACACAGGAAGCCCATCAGTAGCTCACCCCAAATCTACAGGAAATGGACATTACAATGTGACAGATTGAGCAACACAAGAAATCATTGCAATATTTAAATCCCATTTTGACCTAACAACCATTATCTGCATGGAGAGACATGCTCATTTGTATTACCCACCTAACTCCACTCACAGAAAGCAGAAGAGAGGGCCCCAGACAGTTGTGAGTGAGGATGTCTCCTCAACCTTTCACAGGGAGGAGACACAGTTTGAAACACAGCCTGTATTTTAGGTAATGGGCTTGAGCACTGGAATTTACCAAATGAATCACATCATTCATTGACATGGAACAATTGAAAAGAGAAATGTGAGAATAAAGATTAGGGAATGTGAATATTTTCACTGACCTGATTTTGTGATAATCAGAGTAGGCTAAACATTCACTATATTAGATACCATGCATGTGTCCCCAGGCCTAGTTTTTCTCCCTAGGTCTTGTTTTCAGAATGCTGGTTATGAACTAAGCCTGATTTATTATATGACCATCCTGTATGGGAAAAGACTGTAACTTTGGGTGTCTTTGGTCAACCTTAAGAGATATAGCAGAATAGATGTGGCTTGGGTGGTTGGGCATCTCTCTCCCATATGGAGGGACATGGGTTTGATCCTCACGGCCTCCCAGTAAAAATTAAAAAAAGAAAATTATAGAAGGTGCATGGGCTACCAGGCCCCATGCGTGGGTGTACTGTCAGGCCTTGTGCATGAGTGTGCCACCAGGCCCCATGAGCAGGTAAGCTGCCAGGCCCTGTGCACAGGTGCACCATCAGGCCCTGCAAGCCATGCAGCAAGATGCTGTAACAGAAGAGTGACACAAGTGAGAGCCAAGACAAGATGCACTGAAAAACCAGGAACTGAGGTGGCATAAGCAGTGGGATGCCTCTTTCCAACATCAGAGATTCTGAGGATCAAATCCCATGAAGACAGGAGGAGAAGGATGAGAAGAGAGGGCAGGAAGTGGACATAGAGAGTTGCCCAGTGAATGGACACAGAAAGAGCAAAAACGGTGTGGGGGGGCATAAACATGGATAAAAGCAAATAAATAAATAAATAAATCCTTAAAAGATATATAGGGGAGGTAGATACAGAATATAGTTGGTAGTAATACTTTGATGATGCTCTTTAATGATTTGTTAACAAATGTTTCACAACAATGCAGGGTGTTTGTGGGGGGGGAGGGATGTGTAGGAGCACTGTATGATGTTATACGTGTTTGTTTTGTAAGCTCATGATGTTTACTGAACACTTTTAGTTTATCTATGTTCATGTATGAATAATATACTTCAATAAATTGTCCGAAAAAAAAGATTAGGGGAAAACAGAATGTCAGACAATAGAAAATCAGATCAATGTTTGATGTGCACATTTTTGTGTGAGTCAGAGCTCACTTTGAAATCCAATACAATCTAGAGCCTGGAATAGCCTATTTCTTGGATCTCCTGTGAATCACAAAGAGTGTTCTGAAGGGGATCTTACTGGGCCCTCTGTCTTCTGTCTCATTGTGGAAGAATCACCTGGTTACCTTGAGCTACTCAGAATTCTGTACCTGACAAACATTGGGAGTCAGAGAGAGCTGGCTGGTTTTGCATGTGATTTTTCTTCCTCCTATTGCATCAAAACTATTCAAATTAATGACAGCATTGATAGGCAAAGGAACATCAATTTAGAGATGCTCCCTGGGGAAACAGTTAGCTGGAGAGGAAGCCCTAGACCCTGAAAAGAAACCAGCCCTTAACCACCTCCTTGCACCTGACCCTGCAGCTACAGCTTGTGCTCAGTGGGTCTTGAGCATCCCTTTGAGTCCACTACAGAGAAGACGCTTTTGTCTGGGTTACAATTGCCATCCCCTCACTGTGTCTTTCACACAATAATAAAGGGCTGTGTCCTCAGGTTTTAGGCTGTTCATTTGCAGATACAGCTGGTTCTTGCTGTTGTCCCTGGAGGTGATGAATCGGCCCTTCACAGAGTCTGCATATTTAGTGTTACCACCATTACCACTAATGTATGAGACCCACTCCAGCTCCTTCCCTGGAGCCTGGTGGACCCAGTTCATGTCCTTACTGTCCTGGGTTCTCTCCTTCTAACACTCATGTGGCTTGTATGACAGCCAGCATATCTCTTCCTCCCACCAGCTGATTGAAGGGAGTTGGAAATTGAATCTCTTAACAACTGTGTGTCAGTGCTTATGACAGCTGCCCGAAGAATGGGGAATCACAACCTGTGTCCTTTGCTTCCACAGAGAAAGAAACCAGAGGCTAGGCTGGGCATCTAGTTGCATCTGATGTTGTGGGCACTACTGTTACCCAGGACAAGTCCATTTTTGGAGGACACCTCATTCAAGGGAGCTGAATGGATTGTCAGGGAGATGTTGCCTGGAATTTCTGGAGGCTTAGGGTAGCAATCAATACCTCCCAACCATGATGCACCTCACACAGAAAAGAGATCCCCCTTTCCCTCCAGTCCTCCTCCCTGCTCTCCTGCAGCTCTGGTTCAGATTCTCAGGCTGTCTGTGGACTTCCATCCTAGACAGTAAAACCTCATGCTGTGCTCTGCAATGGGTACCTGCTACAACTGTGAGAACTTCTCAGAGCAGACTAGAGATCTCTGCTGAGTGTGCTGGTGAGGGCCTGATGGGGACAAGAAGGTGTTCTCTGTGGTGGTGAGTGGCCCCTCCACAGCACCCAATATCCCTGCTCAACCCGATGCTCTAATGCAGCTCATGGCTACCTCCAGAACTTTTGTCTCCTTCCCCAGATTCCTGAAGTGGGTGGACATGGCCATGGAGGAAGCCATCCCTGATGTTCCCCTGGTGCAGCCTTAGGCCTCCTCCTGCTCATCATCAAGAGAGTAATGAGCCCAGGCAGCTCCTGGTGGTCATCCTGCAGCTACTGCTTCATATTCTTGAGGTTGCATCTCTCAGGTGTGTTCTCATAATGCCTTGGGTGTCCTTGTCCAATATGAAATCACTTAAACTCCTCTCCAAATAAGGCTGAACAGAATAAGAATCAAGGTATGAATTATTTCTATATACTGAGGAGATGCATGATATGGTGACATCTGTTTAAATGGAAGCTATGGTAGGGGGGACATATTTTTGAAGCACATGTATAATGTAATTTCTATAATACATGCTTTGGTGTTTCTGTCTGTGAAATTCCCACAAAATTTGAACCCTAAAATAACACCATTTATTATCTCATTTTCTGTTCCTTAGGAGTCTAGGAATTGCTTAGCTGGATCCTCTGCTGTTTTCACAAGGTTTCATCAAGTTGTTATCCAGGCTGCATTCTCCTCCAGGACTTGAATGGGTAGGATCAGACTTTTGGCAAAATTCATGTTCTTGAGGCTGTAGGATTAATGGCTCCTTTCTCCCTCCAAGGTAACATTGAAAAAAGATGTAAAAGAGTGAGACTGTTCACAGGCTGGGTGTTATATAATGTATCATTTTCTAAGGAGTGAACCCCCTTCACCTTTGCCATATTCTTTTGGCTACAAATGGCTCGTGGGTTCTGCCCATACTCATGTGTGTTTGCACATGTGTATGTTTACGTGTGTGTGTGGGTTATATGAGGGAATGAGTACCCGGATGTGGGGATCCCAGGGCTCCTTTAGAGTCTGTCCACCTCTGTGTCCCTCTCCAGCAATTGCATAAATGAGGGTCATCAACCCAGATGTGCTCAGCCTCATGACTAGCATGTTGTAAGCTGAGCATATTGAATGTGTCACCATCCTCATCACTGTGTCAATCAGCTTGAAGTATTTGCTGTATTTTTTTTAGGTAAAGTGAATATGGAATGAATTTCCAGAGACAACAAAACAGGTTTAATAAAATACCTAGATATATCATGTGAAAACTGGAGAAAAACTTTGAAGAAACAAATAATAAAAGGAAAAACAAAAATAATTTTTATAGCATAAATGAGATAAATGCATGCACATATAATCAAAATCATGCATGCAAAAAGAGAATGGATTGAAATATTTGAAATGTTAAAAGTAATTAAAAACCAAACACTTACCTAAAATTCTATATTATTGAAAATCCCATTCAAAATGAAAGAGAAATAATGATGACTGCAGACAAAGAAAAATGCAGACTCCATAGCTATCAGAACTACCCAAATGGAAATGTTAAAAGAAATTCTTCAGGGGGAAAGGAAATTATAAAAATGGGGAACATACATCTGAACAAAGAAGGAAGAACATAAGATAAATTAAAAATTTGAGTAAATCGAATATTTAATTTTCTTATTTTAATTCACCTAAAATATAAATAAGCAATGATGGTGTAGTATCCCATGATCATAACATATGGATAGACTAAATGAATGACTGTGATGTTATAAAGGGTGGGAGGCAGGAATTAAGAATATTTTCTTTTCAGTTACCTGTACTGTATATTATTTCAACTGAGTTACTTGAAGGTTGATGCAGAATAGTTAAAATGTACATTGCAAATTGTAAGTCATGCAGATTTTAAAGATTTGAATATTTTATATACTCAGAGATAAGAGAAATGGATTAAATGACCTTAACGTCTGTTCCAGGCAGGCTTTTTAGTCTGTGCTACAGGATTGAAAAGCAAATATATCACTTGCCTGGTAAAGTCAAATAAGTGAGGGCATCTCAGGGGTTGGAAGAAGACTGACTGCCCTTGGGACCCCTTTCTTTTTTTTTTAAATTAATTTATTTTTTATTGTGGGTAAAAATCAAAATTTTCACAATACATACCACTATTTGTAAAATGATATATAAATATATATGCATATATGTGCATTTGCTTACAAAAATGTTATTTATATATATATAAATATATTTTAAGAGGTGCTTAGATTACCAAAAATATTACACGGAAACCCCTGAGATTCCCATGTTGCCCACCTCCCACACCTCCCACCACATCCCACACAAACATCTTCCACAAGTATGGCCCACCACCCTCAATGGACTTACACATCCTGGGGCCTTGCCACCAACCATAGACCACAGCTCACATCGTAGACCACACTCTCTCCCACATAGTTCTGAGTGGTGTGTGCTGATTTAAAATGGTCTACATCCGTTGCCACAATGGTACTCAGGACAACCTCCAAATCCCAAAGAAGCCCCTGTATTTCAACTATGCATCCCCTCCCTGCCCCAAAAGTGTCAAGTGGCCACTGGCTCCACCTCATTGTTATAATTTCTTCGATTGCTAGAATCACAATATGTGTACAACAGAATACCATCAAGTCCACTCTAGACCATAGTTCTCCCCCCAATTCTGAGGGGACTGGGATGGTGATGTCCACTCCACCTCCAGGTGAGAGAGGGCTTATATCCCATGTATATGGTGGGTGGGATGATCCTTCCTGCATATGCAGGCCGTCTCCATTCCCTGGAATGGCCGTTGCCCATATTTGTCTCCTCGCCAGGTGACTTGGATGAGTCTATTGTGCTGTAGGGTAGGAGTTGCAGTTCCACCGAGATTCCACGCACACTGGGCACATAGGTAGGCCAGAGGCTCCAGTCTCTGGAAGTATACCTAAAAACTTCTGCATCACATATAGGTTTGAATAGAAGGGACTGATGAACCATGTGCAAGGAGGAGTTATTTGAGTCCAATTCTGTCACTCTCAGGAGCACAGATTCCAAAATAGAGCCCACTGATAAGGCATCAGTCTCTGGGGCTATCCCCCTTATATAGGACCTGGATGTCTCCAGAGCTCTCGGGAGATCCTCTGTGTGGGGTGATAGGCACTTAGATGTTCTATGAGCTCCTACTAAGGTGTGCGTACGAGTTACCTCTGGGATGACCTCCTGAATTTCTTTGAAGTCTCTTAGCCACTTGAACTCATTTGTCTTTACATTTTCCCCCTTTTATTCAAGGTCATTTTCCAGTTGTGTTGCCAGTTGGCCCTTGGTATTAATCCCTTGTTGCCAGGGAGGCTCATCCCCGGGAGTCATGTCCCACATTGGGGGGAAGGTAATGCAATCATATGCTGAGTTTGGCTTAGATAGAGGCCACATTTGAGCAACAAGGAGGCTCTCAGGTGGCAACCCTTAGGCACCCCACAACTGCAGGCTAAGTCTCAGTTACAAGAGCAAAGACTCACAAGGGTAGTCATCAATAAAAAGAACACATCAGTGGGACATCCTCTTTTGACAGACACTGTCCCTGCACTCAGAGGACTATTGCTGCTCCCTTGGAGACTGTGGCACAGCTCTCCAAGCTAGGAATTCAGATTCCCTCATTTGTTGTGTGATTGTCCACCCATCGTGACCATGCCCCATCTTTTGATCTTTAGAACGATTTTGTATATCTTTCATGTATATTTGGATGAACTAATTCCCATGAATCCCCCCTCCCAGACACCCCCCACCAATAATCCCCTGCAGCACTCATTGTAACCTTTCTGTGATCCAAATCCTCTATGAACATGTAGTCCATAAAATAATCAAATACATTTACTAGGAAAAAGAAACAACTATGATAAGCTTACATGCAAGAGACAAACATAAGGAAACTCAGGGGAAAAAAAAAACAAGAAAAAAAACCAAAAACAAAGAAACAAACAAAAAAACAAAACTAAATATAATTAGTGGATTGGGACATTCAAAAAAATGGGCAAAAGAGCAAAGGAAATGCCTTTAAAAAAAATATATATATATATATATATATATATATATATATATATTTTATATATATATATACATTCTTTTTTTTTTTCCTTTCTCTTCATTTTTTTTCCTTCCTTTTATCACTGTGTTATCAGATGTCTGGTGTGCCATGACATCTTCCCCCTCTCAGTCCCCATTGTCTCCTAATTTTTCATTTAATTTTCAAAAAAGTTTTAGGTCACAGCAAAGTGACACATGGAGTGCAAGAGAATCCCAGATACCAAACCACCCCCCCTTCCCCACCCCATATTAACCCCCCCCCTTTTTTTTTTTGGATATTAGCATTGTTATAACTGTTATACAGAAAGCAAAATATAGCAACTAAACATTGTCAATGATTTACAGTATAGTTTACAATTTAGATGATACAGTTTAATAATTTTGATGATATTTACCATGTCCTGTGTCCATTACTGTAAGGTAATGAAAAATCTTCCCCATGACCACCAAACATCCCATTAGGTCTTGACTGTTCCCTTCCCACCAGCCCCCCAGGGTCCATGATACCATTCTATCCCGAACCATGGAATGTCAAGATTCACAGTTATATGCCCTGAGAATTTGAACCTGCCCTTCCTAATCCACCAACCCGCCAGTGCTGCACCACCAAACCTAGGAACACCACCACTCATCTGCCCCATCCCCCAACATGCAACCACATTCTATCCCTTTACCATAGATTATGTCCATATGGGTGATGGCTCAAAGCCTGTTCTTCTCTTACTCTCCCTTGTTAACCTTTCAGACAATGGTTCTCAGAGACTGCTCACTTTCCTCCGTTCAGATCAGTGAGGTCATATACTGTTCATCCTTCAGTGCCTGGCTTTCTTCACTCAACATAAGGTCTTCAAGATTCATCCACGTTATTCCATGTGTTAGCACTTTGTTCCTTCTTACAGCTGAGTAATATTCCATTGTATGTATGTACCACATTTTGCTTATCCATTCATCTGTTGATGGGCAACAGGGCTGATTCCAACTTTTGGCAATGGTGAACAATGCCACTATGAACATTGGTGTGCATATATCTGTTTTTGTCTTTGCTTTCAGTTCTTCTGGGTATATACCCAGCAGTGGAATTGCTGGCTCATACGGAAGATCTATTGTTAGTTTTCTGAGGAACTGCCAAACTGTCCTCCACAGTGGCTGGAGCATACCGAAGTCCCACCAGCAGTGGATGAGGGTTCCTATTCCTCCACATCCTCTCCAACATTTAGTGTCTCCTGTTTTTTTAATAGCTGCCATTCTGATGGGTGTAAGATGGTATCTCATTGTAGTTTTGATTTGCATTTCCCTGATAGCAAGCGATGTTGAGCATTTTTTTCATGTGCTTTTTAGCCATTTGTATTTCTTCCTTGGAGAAGTGTCTTTTCAGGTCACTTGGCCATTTTTTAAATGGGTTGTTTGTCCTTTTATTTTCAAGGTGTAGGATGTCTTTATATATGCAGGATATTAGGCTCCTATCAGATATATGGTTGCCAAATATTTTCTCCCATTGGGTAGGCTGCTTTTTTATTTTTTAAATAACATCCTTTGAGGTGCCGAAGTTTTTTTATTTTGATGAGATCCCATTTATCTATTTTTTCTCTTACTGCTCGTGCTTTGGCTGTGAAGTTCATGAAATCATTTCCTATTACAAGTCCTGTAGATGCTTCCCTACATTGTCTTCCAAGGTCTTTAAGCAAGGAGAGGAAGTTGCAGACCCTGACAGGAGGACCCTGCCCAGCCTCACTCTGCCCCTGCCCCTGGGGGGATGCTGAGCTCAGAGGGTCCCGAGCTCTCCCTGCAGCCCCCTACTGCCCTCTCTCCAGGGCTGACCCAGCTCCCACTCACTGGATGTGCACAGGGTGCACATGGCAATGTCCTGGGCTCTGAGCATGTTAAGGGAAAAGGCCCCTGGCTCTGACACAGAGTTGAATTATAGAACTGCCAGAGAGGTACAAAATACATCTCAAACTAATTCTTGATATTTTTTTCCTGTAGGATTTAGATTTAATTAATTAACAGAAAATGACATAGAATAACAATAAAAGGTGGATTTTCCCCAGCATTGCTTAGAAACTTTTAAATCCCTCATTTATCAAAATGCCTGGGCTGTACCTTGGGTGGGTTTAGAGAAGAGATGGGAGGAGAGTTCCTGGGTAGTTCTTTAACAAGTGTTGCAGTCTCTGTTGCTTTCATTTTATTTTTTGTATTATCATTTTACTGTGAATGAGCACAAATGAA
Source organism: Tolypeutes matacus (assembly GCA_026826555.1). Classification (NCBI taxonomy): domain Eukaryota; kingdom Metazoa; phylum Chordata; class Mammalia; order Cingulata; family Chlamyphoridae; genus Tolypeutes; species Tolypeutes matacus. The sequence goes on along the minus strand of JAKSZT010021328.1, from coordinate 383,241 downwards.
CAAATACTCATATAGCATAGTGAATCACCATAAGTTGTTCTCACTCCTATCTCCTACAAGGTCATGAAATAGAAGTTGTCCTTCTCTCCCCAGAGTTCCTCAAGTGTCTTGTCACAATCAAAGCCCCTTCCTCCCTCAGAAGAAGCAGTTACTTGCCTCTTGCTTAGAGTAAGATCTCCACTCACTCCTTTACACTTCATTTCCTGACTGTATATCTGTAGACACTAAAATCTGTATTTTTATTTTCTCTGTTTTTCATGGATATTTACTTTCCATGTGCACTGGACTAAAATTTAATATACCCTGCCAGTTTTCACAAATGCCTAACAGTCTTTTCCAGAGATATTTATAGCAATTGATATTAGGTAAAACGTCCTCTGGGTCAGACATTGTGGTAAGCATGAGATAGTCATTAATTAAAACTTATACACAGACTTATCCTCAGGAGATGGCAAATTTACCAATTCCTAAGTATCTTGTTTCTACATCTGTCAGTAAGACAAAGCACAGGGGTTGGCTTAAAGGTGTATGGGGTTGCTCCTCCTGATTGGCTTTCAGTTTGTTTCCTAAAGCTTCAGCCTGACTCTGTGGACAGCTAATTGCCCACCTCAACCTGTGTAGCCCTCCCATCAAAGTACTCAAATTGTTATAAAAACTGCACCAAAATATCAGTGGAAGAAAAGTGTAACAGGAAAGGACAATAGATGGCTCACATTCAATTATATGTTCAGTTTGGAAGTCTTGCTAAGGTGTGAAATCTACTTCAAGCAATTAGTTAGGTACCTAGACACACACCTATTTGTCCATGGCATCCTCAACTGCTGGACAGAAGGGCATGTGTAGAGTGGGAGAGAATGTGGGATTCCAGGTGGGTGTATTCTACTTGTCTAAACTGCAAGCAGCATAGGTTATAGCTGTGCACTTACATTTAGCATAATCAATCATCTTATTCTCCCTGACATGAAAGGGCTGGAAATGTATGAAAGCTGTGATCCCAGAAGGAAGGGGAATAACAGTTGATGTGTGGACAGGATGTCTCTACACACACAGTCTGTGTAATTTTCTTTCTTTTCTCACACACATACACACACACACACAGAGAGAGAGAGAGAGAGAGAGAGAGAGAGAGAGAGAGATACTATCTCTCTTCTTTTGCAAACTACCAACCAGAGGTTTTGAAAAAATCACATATATGATATTGTGACCATATTAAATGTGTTTGGTCAATGGTATAGCCAATGGTCAGAGCAAGGGTGGTTGTTCTTCCTTTTTTTTTAGTTAAACTTGTTTTAATAAACTAATAAGTTATTTAGATAAAAAAATATCTAGTACATCATTGTTACAAATCTAAAATTTGAGTACTTTTCACTGTTGAGGTAGTAAATATTCTTTCATTTAAAACATCAAAGGCAAACATAATAAAGGAATTCAACACATTTTTGCTATTTGTTAAATATATATGTAATTAAATGTATGTGCCCTCTAAAGTTAACTGTAGGTGGACAAATGAGAGAACAGAATTTTGCTACATCCAACTTATTCAAATCCAAAATAATACTTGCTTTCCAGCTTTCAGCATATACGCAAATTCCTTATATTTTTTGTATAAGATAAATGTGCACATTTCAATCTGTATTTATCCAGTGCTAATTATTGGCTATATTAAATTGTTACACAGGTACAATTGTATAATGGGATTCAAAAATTCATGTTTTGGAGCAGAAAATGAGAATTGATCAATGATTTCACCACTGTAACCTGAATTGTTCCATAGCACCCTCTAATGCTAATGTATGGCAGCTCACTAATCACAAGACATATTCAGGGATTTAAGGGATAGAACTATAATTCAAATGTTTGAAAATTATTCATATCATTCTCCACAATTATCTTTGAAAGTACATACTTTCACTTCTAGTAGACACCTTATATACACCCATTTGGACATTCCATTGAATTTATTGGAATGTTTTTTTAATGATGCATTTTAGACACAATATGGAATGAAGAAAAAGTAAAGTCTAACTTCAAGCAATTGCCTATCTAATAGCATCAGAAAAATGGAATGCTTTAAGTCATTGCATAAAATACACATAATACCTAAAGTATTATTTCAATGGTTCTTTGAAGCCCTTCTAGTTGGAAAATACATGTGAATCACACAAAGATATTGCCATGAATACCCATCAGCTGCTTTTGAAATTACATAAATAAGAGATAAACACTGCAGTTATACCACTGGGATTCAGGAATCATTAAATGATAGGATTGGAAAAACACTACTATTCAATTGCCTAAAATTTGTAAAATTCCTTGTTTCCCAATGAACTAATTCATTTTAAACTATGCATAATCTCTAATGCTGTCTTCCAGTTTGTCAATATGCTTGCTTTCCAGGCTAGATGCTTGCTTTCCTGGCAGGAACAGCTTTTCCCCCATTATCACTGGGCAAAGAAGTTAAAGAAACTTCTAAACTTTCTGCCAACTAGGCTGCCCTCTTCTGGTCAATTTAAGAAATAGAGCCAGCAGTTCGATGTTTTACAATAAGATAACTGTAGTTATAAATGTTAAACACACACACACACACACACACATATCCCCACTCTTGACAAACTGAACTTCCCTGAATAAGACAAAAAGGAATGCTTTAGTAAGGTAAATTTTACAGTTTAAAAAATCAGTGGTGTGCTAATTCTACAAATAAACAATTTCAGTCATTTTGAGAACTGGGTATTGAAGCTTTATACAGTCTCTTTTTCCATATCTTGGAGGCAGATCTGGATTATGGATAGTAGGAGCAATGGGTATACTCTACCTTTTATAATGATTTGTGTACTAATGCAAGTTATTTTTGTGAGGTCATTCGAGATCTATGGGTGTTTCCTTATATGTAAACCTAAATTATAGTAGATACATGCCGAGTAGATCATATCCTTAAGTCTCTTGCCACAAGCATCAAAATGTATCAGAGCTGCTGTTTTCTTCGTGAATATTAATTTTAAGTTACAGGTTATTTTTCCTCTGAGGTTCATCTCCATGCCTGAGATTTGCAGTAACGTAGGACCAGTTTACCATCACTGCCAAAACTCTCATGGAGCCTTCCAACATCCTGGTCTGGGGAAGGGGCCAAGGACAGATTCACATAAATAAACAGCTGATTTGAGGCCACAAGTTTAAGGAACTTTTTGATGAGGTCGATGAGTCGATGGATGGTTTGGGTTTGCTCTACAGCCCACTTCTTTTTTTCAGGATGAGGATATCTCCCACAGCCTTTAGCAAAATGTCAATTGTTTTCTTGGTGTCACAGGCAACTTTCGCTGTCCACAGGGAGGCTGTGGCAGAAGAAGGGTCACCTGAGTAGCTGTTTCTGGGGAGACCTCCTATGTCCTTCACCTCCAGCAGCATCTGAGGCAGAGAAATGCAGCACAGATTTGGACTCTTCTGCCATCTTTGATCATGGGAACTGAGGGCTTTCCTTCCATTTTCTGAAACTTCAAATGCATTTTGAGTGAATAAGAGCTTGAGTGAATGTATCTTTTGACATTGAAGTATTAAAACACACTAATTTTTGCCAGTGAAAAGTTTGCAAAAAAGTGGCAGGTCACAAATCTATCCAAAATCTGACAGGAATGGGGATGGATGGAGGTTAGGGTAGGTCAGAGTTACTATGAGGCATCAGGTGCAGGTGTCCAGCAAGCAGGGGGAGATTCAGTCAGGAGAGCAGCTAAAGATATGGAGCCTACTTATAAAGAAGATCCCATTAGGATGGTAATGGGACTTTTGGAATAGCCTGCCTGACTCTGGGGAAAGGGACAGACGACCAAGGAGATACCAAGGGGGTGCTTCCTGGGGCAGTAGGGAATGTGTGAAATGCCTGTGGAGGGAGAAGGAGTTGACCAGAGGCAGGGGCTCCATGAGACCATCAGGTTTCCAGGAGCCAAAGCAGAAGTTGCCATGATGGGGAGGGAAGGACAGGAGTGCAGACTCAGGACAGAGAGAAAGGACATTGGTTTGACTCTCCATAGGTTATTCTTAAGGTGCAAGTTAAGAAGTGAGATCTCATAACCTCTTGTCTGGGCATCCATTAATACATAAAAGATAAATTGAGAGGTTCTTTCCAAACTAACAGGATCCCAGAATGAGAAATGAGACATGGACTGTCCCAGTAGAGGGAGGCCTGGGTCCAGCTAGTAACACTTCCTTAACTCCCCCTGTACCTTCCTCCTCTCTCCTTTGTAGCCTGGAGATTCCTGTCCTCATCCTGTAGTGGGAACTGGGCCCAGTGCACAGAACACTCAGGAGCTTCCCCAGAACATTTAATTAAATTGTGTATGAATACAGCATTTTCAAATAGTTTACCTATATACTTTTCAAGAATTTATTCACAAAGCTTCAAGGGACAGGAATAAAATTGAAGGTACTACAATTCTTTTCAGAAGAAAATTTCTCACTTATCTACCAGTGTTGACATGACTTTTCCTTGTTTTAGCATGAACGAAGGTAACCAAGATGATTACTGATTATTCTGACATAAAAGGGACTCTAGACAACCATTGACATTTTGAGCCCCAATGTCTGGCTTCCATGGCTCCCCTGAACCAACTACAGGACAGAGTGGGACATGCCTAGATAGATTTGCAGCATCCCTCTTTGTGTATTGACAACATAGTGTGATGTTGCTGCTTCCTTAGTGTCTGTCTTAAAAAAGTGGCAAAGATGCAGATGTACTTAAAGTACTGTCTGGCATTTCACAGGTCATTATTTATGTCTCTATCTCTCCATCTTATTCATCTATCCATTTGTTTATTTGTATCAACATTATTGAAGCATAATTGACATATGATAATCATCACATATTTAAGTGTAACATTTGGTAAGTCTTTACATATCTGTACACATGTGTAACCATCTCCATCACACCAACAATGAATTCCCAAAAGTTTTCACTCATTACCCTATAATATTTGCCTCCCACTCATTCCCTTCTCTCCAAGGAACAATTTAGCTTCTTTTTTTTAAAGAAAATTTTGTTAAGATATAAATCATATATCATAAAGTTCATCTACTTAAAGCATATAATTGAATTGTTATTTTATACAAAAAAAAAAATGTTTTACCAACACCAGAGTCTAATTTAGAATATTTTCATTAACTAATAAATAAAAACATACACACTATGTAACATCCTCCTCTCCTTCTACCTCCCATTTAGCCCCAATACACAATAAATCTACTTTTTATATCTAAAATTATCCTTATTCTTGGCATTGATATGAAAGGAAATAAATTATAACTCATGACTGGCTTCTTTGAGTTATCATATTATTTTCATGGTTCATCCATGTGATAACAAGTGCCAATACTTCATTTCTATTTTATAACAAAATTAATTATTTGTGTGACACTCGTACAACAAAAAATTCTAACTTTAACCACTTTCACATGTATGGTTGAGGGCTATTCATTGAATTCACAATTTATGCTAGAATCACCAATACACATTAACAAATTTTTCATCATATCAAGCAGAGGTTTATGCCATTAAGAATTCTCTCTCTGGGAGATTCCCACATCCCAGAAAAGCCCCACTATTACAACTGTATTTTCCTCTCCCTGCCCCCAGAGGGTCCAGTGGCCCCTGGCTCCACATCAATGTTGTAATTCCTTCCATTGCTAGAATCACAATATGTCCATAGTAGAAAACCAGTAAGTCCACTCTAGTCCATAGCTCTTCCCCCAAACCCAAGGATTCTGGGATGGTGATGCCCATTCCAGCTCTAATTGAAAGGGGGCTTATATCCCATGGGGAAGATGGATGGGAGACTCCTGCCTGCAACTGCTGACTCTCTCCATTCTCTGGGATGGCTGCTGTACAACATCATCTCCCTGCCAGTTGTACTGGGTGAGTCCAATGAGCTGTAGAGTATGTGTTAAAATTCCATCAAGGTTCTGGGCCCAGCTGGCACATGGACAGCCCAAAGACTCGAGCCCCTAGATGTACACCTACAAACTCCAGTACCAAATATAGAAGGAACAGATGAGCCCTGTGCAGGGAAGACATAACTGAGTCCAACTCTGTCACTCTCAGGAGTATAAACTTCTAAGTAGGGCCTTCTGGAAAGGCACCAAACTCCAGAGCAATCCACCTGACCATAGGACCTGGGTGTCTCCAGAGTCCTCAAAAGCCACACTATATGATGTGATATCCACTTTGGAAGTCTATGAGATCCTGCTGAGATGTGCATAAGCATTACCTCTGGGATGACTTCCTAACTCACTTTGAAGTCTCTTAGCTATGTAAACTCATTTGTATTTACCTTTTCCCCTTTTTATTTGAAATCTTTTTCCAGTTGCATTGCTAGGTGGTACTTGGTAACAATCCCTCAGTGCCAGGGAGACTCATCCCCAGGAGTCTTGTCCTGAGTGATATTGCAATGACAGATATATGTCATTTTATATCATCACATAACATGCAGAACTGTATGGGAGAGAGTATAGACTACAATGTGAACTATGGTCCATGTTGAATGGTAAACCCCAGGATGCATTTATCATCTGCAATGAATGTGCCACACTAATGAAGGATGTTTATGTGGGAGGATGTGGGAGGTTTGGGGAGTGGGGCATATGGGAATCCCTATATTTTTTGTGTAAAATTTATGTAATCTAATTATATTTCCTGAAAAAGAAACGGTATTTGAGAAAGACTTAAAAAAAAAAAAGAGCGGGTTGGGGGGAAAATACACCAAATGTAAGATATGGACTATAATTAGTAGTAAGATTTTGATGATATTCTTTCATAATTTGTAACAAATCTCTCACAAGAATGCAAGGTATTGGTGATGGGTTGATGTATGGGACCCCTGTATGATGTTATGCATGTTTGTTTTGTAAGCTCAGAACTTTTACTATATGCATATTGTTTATGTATGTTCATGTATTAATGATATTAAAAAATAGGGTAGGTTGGGAGAGAAATATACCAAATGTAAGATAATTTGTTTGACAGTAATATTTTAAGGATGCTCTTTCATCAATTGTTTAAAAAGTTTCACAACAAAGCAATGTAAGGTGGTGGGATGAGGTATGAGAGCCCTGTATTATGTTATTCATTTTTGCTTTGTAAGTTCACAGCTTTTACTATACACTTGTTGTTTATGTCTGTTTATATATGAGTGATATACTTCAATAAAATTTTAAATGAAAAAAAAAAGAATTCACTCTCCATTCAATCCTGAATCTGGTAACCTCTATTCTACTTTCTGTATCTATGAATTTTCATTTTCTAGGCATTCCATGTAAGTGAAATTATACACTACTTTTCCCATTATATTTGGCCTGTTTAATTCAAATGCACACTTCAATGATCTTCCATGTTATAGCATGTTTATTCCCTTTGTTCAAGTGACTGATATGCCAATATGTGCATTCATTTGTTTATCCACTCATCTGTTGATGAAAATTCATACTGTGTACAACTTTTGGCTATTGTATATGATGATGCTATGAACTTTGGTGTACAAATAAATATTTGAATACTTGTTTTTGGTATTTTGGGGCATATATCTAAAAGTAGAGTTGTAGGTCCACATGAAAGATTTTTTTCTTTAATAATTTGAGGACCTTCAGGTGTGTTTTTCAGAGTCTTGATTACATAACATTCTCACCAGCATTGTAACAGGGTTACTATTTATCCATATCCTCTCAAATATTTGTTGCTATCCTAACTTTTTATTCTACCCTTCTGTATGGGTGTGAAATGGTATTTTACTGTAGAAATGATTTATATTTCCACAATGTCAAGTCATGCAATGGTATTTTTCATTGACTTATTAACCGTTTGTACATCTTTTGTTGAGATGCAAGTAATTAACATATTCTAGATCCAAATACATTAATAAATGTATGATTTATAAATCTTTTCTCCCATCCTATTGGTTCTATCTTTGCCCACTTAATGTTTATTCCCTTAAAGCATTAGTTATTGATTTTGATAACGTCATATTTAACTACTTGCAAACTTATTAGAGTGAATCTCTCAGGGGACAGATCTCTACTGTATTGTATGCTTTCCCTGCATAATTAGGGAGAACCCCCCCCCCAAAAAAAAAAAACAAGCATGAAACATGCAAAACAAACAAACAAAATTCCTCTCCATGAGTGGTGCTTGGGGAGAGGGAGAGCATCCATTGTAGAAATACACCCACAGCAGCCTCCCTAACTCCACCACAGAACAAAGAATTAATCTGCTTGTGGAAAGCAAACAAAACCAGTCTTCTGTTGGAAAACTGCAAATTATCAAAATATACTCAACATGTCCAAAAGTTGATGTGACAGCGCTAAGAAAAATCTTAAAATCTAGAGACAGAAAGGTGGTAATAAAGAGAAATGAGACCCAAATTAAAACCTATTTGGGTCCAGTTTTGACAGGTCACATATAAGTTAGTAAGAAGGTTAAAGTAGTAATTGTTAATAAATTTCTAGACTCTGAGTGTGATAAAGTTGTTAGAGTGAATGTCACATGGACCATATCCATACTGTCCTCCAGGCTTTTTCTCCAAAATTAGGGAGAATATACCAAAAAGCTGCACAGAACAAAACAAAACAAAAGAAAAGCAAAAAAAATAATAGATTATTCCCCAGTGATGTTTGGGAAAGTGGCAGAAACTATTGTAGAAATGCACCCACAATCACCTCCTTAATTTCACTACAAAACAAAGCAATTATTCTGTATGGGAAAAGCAAATGAAACCAATATCTTCTGGGCACTGGTGGGATCCAGTAGACAGTGGAAGGAGACAGAGTTCATCATGGAACATATGTCCAGATCCACCCACACATTCACTAAGGAATAAAAGCCTTAACCCACAGATGAAGTTTTCTGAGATAAGCAACTAAAGATAATGTAGCTTAGTCTGCAATATCTGGAAAAATGCACACTCTATACCAGGGAGGTGCAGAAATATATGACAGGCCAGGCATTGCCTCATAAGGAGGGACAGGGACACTTTGATGATGTTCCTATGAAGTCTATCCTGCTAATTTCCCAGCCACTCCTCTGGAATCTTCCATTCAGAGAGTATGATAGACAAGTAGCCAGGTAAGCTTCAGAATTTTGACATGTTCTGAAAGTGTTTCCCTGACCTTGTACTGAGTCCTATAGGCATACATTTGCTTGTACATCTGGGAAAAGGAACTCTTTCTTTAACACAAATCACAATAATGAGAAGCTGTTTCCCATATGGAGGGAGGAGGCACTTGGAGGCATGCTATGCTTCCCAGAATGTGCTGGAACATGAGCTCAAGCACACATATGATTAGGTCAGTCCTCCCTGTCAGGACACTCTTGTCAGCTCTGCGTTTGGAAGCCTCAGGATGTGTGGGGAGGTTTAGAGGTCCACAAGTTCTTTTTGCTGACCTGACCTGCTTCACAGACAGCTATTAAAGTGAGCTTAATATTATATTTATAGAAAACATTTGGTGATGTTAGGGAAATAGAATATATGATAAATGATTGATTGGTAGAGGCAAGAAAATTAAAAGAAAGGGTTTAAGTAAATATAAATGTGAAAGGAATGCCAGTTAGATTTTTAAACTGATACATTGCTAACCTGTTTTTTAAGCTTCTGTCAATTATATATTAAAAAGCAGTGTATATGATACAATGATGGGATTTTATATAATCAAACCATAATTTATAAGGGACTTAGTATAAGTGCAGGAAACTGGTCTTTGATATATGAGACTGAAAGAACAAAGTAAGTCACTTGCATGCATCTCCTAGAGAAGGTCAGGCTTTCCAAGTCCTTCTTCATCCAGTTGAGGATTTGGGACTCTTCATGATGGAAGGTGGGGGTTTAATTTGCCTGGGCAGTTTGAGAAATTTGAGTTAAGTTGAGAGAAGTAACTTCACAGAGATGGTAAATGCAAATTTTGTTCACATTTTCAAGTTTATTAACAAGATAGGAGTAACTCCCACAATTTACATAAAATTTTATAAGATATATATTTATGAATGTATTTAAACATACATTTCTTAAAATTAAAAGCATCTGTTCTGAGTTTGAATCATGGGTACATCATAGCACTACTTAGAAAAGATGCAATGGCTGTTCTCTGGGGGTTACATGTTAAGAAGCAAGAAGAGGGAACTTAAAGTGAGGATAAGAAATTCCTCCCCAGCTTTGTCCTGAAACAGCTCCTGGTGTTGGACCATGCATGACCCCTGGTGGACATGAGCTTCCCCTGCAGCCCAGCCACCTCCTGTGCTCTGCAGGGGAGGTATTGTCTGGGCCCACAATCATTCCCCCTCACTGTGTAGCTCACACAATAATACAAGGCAGTGTTCTCAGTTCTCAGACTGCTCAGTTTTAAATAAACTTCATTCTTGAAGCTGTCTCTGGTGATGCTGAGTCGAGACTTAAGAGATGGCCTTAGTTTGTGTTTCCACCACTCTGTATCTTGCCAACCCACTCCAGCCCCTTTCCTGGAGCCTGGCAGATCCAATGCATATAATAGTTAGTTAAAGAGAATCCAGAGGCTTTGCAGGTGAGTGACAGGGTCTTTGAGGGCTTCACTAGGCCAGGACCTGACTCCTGCAGCTGCACCTGGAACAGGACACCTGTGGATGAGGAGAACCACAGTGAGTCCTGTGCTCAGAGGTATCATCCCCATTACCTTCATGTCTGAATCCCTGAGGCATCCACATCTGGGACTTGTCACCAGAAAGAGGAAGAACCACAAGGCTTTCATGTTCTTGTGGATGAGGTCCATGATGCCCAGGAAATATTATCCAGACTGAGGAGGAACCTGAATTTAAATACATGTTTGCTCTGTTTTCATCTGTTCACCCACGTGGTGATTTGCATTTCAGCGGCAACTTTGTATGTAAAATGAAAGGGGATGAGGAGAGGTCCTTGTCTTAGGGGAACCTTAGGAGGAGGATGCTGGTTGAGCCCTCAGAGAACACAGAACTGTCCCAGGAGTTCCCCTCACCAAACCCAGGTTCCTGTACTTCCAGGCCGATAATGTGTTGAGTGGGGAGTCATATGTGACCAATGATCAAGAGTGGCTGTTCATTGTGCCTCTACTCCCAGGGATTATATATATATATATATGTATGTATGTTTGTATTTGTGTATGTTTACATATATATCTATTTCATATATATGCAATGTATAATATGCATATTATATATAATATGTATATATTTCCAAGCAATGTTGATTATAATGGATTCTATATGGATTCTATTTGTTTATTAGTGGAGGAAAAGATGTTTGGTGCCACTTTCTCCAATTTGTTGATGTCATTCCTCAGTTGTAATTTCATGTGTGAAATTTTAGTAAGTTGTCAGTGGTGTTATATATTTTCATTACTCAGATTAGTGGTATAATCCCCTGTGGGAGCCAGAAAGGACCTGTGTGTGCCCTCCCCACTGACCACTATGACTGCCCAAGTGCTGTTTGCATTGTCCTCGCCCTGACATGTCTCACTTGTGCTACTGGGGCAGGTCAACCCAATTCATCATCAGTCTTCTCACCTGAACATTGACTGACTTTGATCCAGTCATCCCTGAGTATGTCTTTCTAGCTTATCATATGATTAACAGAACATGAAAGTAGCATATTGCAACCTGGCTATTCAATAATGTTAATTAAATAATAAATAATAAATTTAATAAGACCTTCATCTCTAGCCTGGTTCCAAGTTGATGAGGCAGCAGCACAATGTGAAAAGGAATTTGCCTGGACACTAAAGTCAACAATGTTTATAGTAGGATTTGGGGATTCAGAAGAATGTCATAAGGCAGGTTCCAGGGTTAGAATCTGGTACATGAGGAATTCAGGAAGTTCATGCATGGAGGTGCTGTGAGGGCAGGTGCCAGCAAGAAAATGAAATCCATATGGGAAGTGAATTTTGTAAGTGTGAGGACACTGTGCTGAAAATCAAAGTGCATTTTTCATGGGTGACATATTTCCACATCTCCCTGTTTGTTACATTGATTGCATTTGGTTACATCAATTCATGTGGAAGAACTTTCATGTATATTGCTTTTTTCACATAACATTATAACTTCTATTTATTAATGAAAATACCCAAATTTAAATGCATTATGAAATTTCACTGAATCTCTGTCTTAAGCCATGTAGCAGAGTGAAGATCAGGTTTATGAGCTCCTTCTCCTCAGATGAAGAGAGAAGTCATAAGGAGAAAAACCAGATGCTGAAAGTAGCTCCTTATACTCCCCTTGCACATGCTCCTTGTCCAGTCACCTAGACTATATGCTCCTGTTACCCCAGCACTTGTCCCTAGTTCTGGCCCTGGACTTGGTGGTCATGAGCTCCTCTTGGTGGTCACCTGCCCCTCATCCTGGTCCCTGAGATGAGTGCTTCTGACTCCTACCTATCCCTGTTCCTGACCCTTTGGATTCCTGTCCCTGAGTTTCTGCAGCATCTGGCCTTGTCCTCAGTGTTCCTGATCTCTCCCTGCACCAAACCAATTGTGGCCCCTGGGCTCCATGTTGCTCAGTACCCCATGTACCTGCCTTCCCCCTGGAGGCTTGGCTCCATGGTTCTGAGGTCTCCATGCACCTGCCCCAAGTCCTGTATTCTGGACTCAGTTGTGCTGAGCTCCCATGCACCTGTCCTTGGTCCTGGCCCCTGGTCTCAGTGGTCCATACTTTTCCCAACACCTGACCCTGGTTCATATCCCTGGACTCAATGATCCTGAGTTCCAATTTCACCTGCCCTCTACCTGCATCTTGGCTTGGTGGTCTTGAGCTTCTCCTCAATTGTTCCTTGAACTCATCCTGGGGATAAATGTTCCTGACCTCCCCCTGTGCCTTTCCTTGTCCTGGAGCCTGGGTTCAGTATTCCTGAGGGACCTCTGCAGTCAGTCTTGCTCATCCTGTGCCATGAGAGCAAGGGCTACAGGATCACTTAAGCACAAAGCCCCAAAGGCTGGGCCCACAGAGCTCAAGAGGGAAGGGCTAGCCCAGAGGGGAAGGCTGAAACCTAGGCAGAGATCAGTGGCCTCTTGTTTCACCACATGGCATCATGCTAGGATCAATCATAGCTGACTTTGGTGAGAAAGCTTCTCTAATGGTGCCTCAATATGGACTTTTCATGGTCTTGGAACTGTAAGCCATTACCCCAAATAAATCCCTTTACAAAAACCAACTGGTACTTTGCATCAGTACCATTTGGCAAGCTGAAACAAATTGTATACATATTGGGGAGAAGAAATAAAACTATCTTTATTCATAGATAACACAATTATCTATCTAGAAAATAACAATATATTGTCATAAATCTCAGTATACCAATAAACTAAAAAGTAAGTATAACAATGTTACAGGATAAAATATTTCTATATAAAAGCCAATAGTTTTTCTATATGCTAACAGTAAACAATTGAAATTAGAAAAAATAATATTTATAATGGCACCAATAATGGTTTGCACTCTGCATCCCAAAAACATGTAAGAAAACATTCCCAGTCCAACTGAATGTGGTCTTATTATAGAAATATGGTCATTACTGATGGACTTAGGCAAATTAGAATGAGTTTGCACAGGTGTAAGCATGGCATTTAATTCAATATGACTGGAGTACTTATAAGAAGAGGAAGTATAGACAATGATAGATTCAAGTATACCGTGTAACTACTAAGGACAGAATGCCATGGGTTGCTGGCAAGCCAGCACCAAAACCAGGAATAGATTCTTACCCAAAGCCTTTAAAGGAATCATCAACTTGCCAGGACATTGATTTCAGACTTCTCACCTCCAGAACCATGAGGTGATACATTTCTTTTAAGCCACCAGAATGTGGCACTTGTTACTTCAGACATAGTAAAATAAGTCAGCACCAAAAATTAAAATACATAGGTATTAATCTAACAAATATATATATAGGATTTATATGCAAAAACTATAATAGTCCTATGCAAGAAACATGTCTATGGGTTGGAATATTCAATATTGTTAAAACATCAGTTCTCTGTAACTTGACTTCTAGATGCCATACAATCCTGATCAAATCTGAGCAGCAATTTAGGAGGACAAATTGATTTTAAATTTTATATGGAAATGCAAGACACCTAGTATAGTTAACACAATCTTGAAATATAAAAACCAATTTATTCAACATTATTTCAATATTTAGTATAAAGCCATATTAATGAGGACACTGTGGTGTTTAAGTAGGTTTGGATTTACAGATCAATGAAACAGAATAAGGAGAAATAAATGGACCCATATGAATATATTCAACTTACATTTATCAGGGCACAAAGGAAATCAATGGAGAAAGAGTGGTATATACAACAAATGATGCTGGAATACTTTTAAAGTAAACATTCAAATAAATAATCTAGACAGAGACCTTATACATTTCACAAAAATCAGTTCAAAATGGATCATATACCTGTACATGAAACACAAAACTATAAAACTTCAAGAAGATAGCATAGAAGAAAACCCAATTTAACTTGGGTTTGAGGATGAGTTCTTAGATTCAACAATAAACAATAAATTGGGGTTTATGAAAAATAAACTCCTTTGTTTTAGGAAACACATTTTTAGGAGAGAAAAAAAAATCAAACCATCTGTTTGACCAGGACTCAAGTTTGCTGTATTCTCCCAAAATTTTGAAGAACTTCCTAAAACTGGCAGACTTATATTCCCCAATATTCCAGAGAACAATTATATGGGTGTAGTAACTGGAAAAGTACAAAACCAATAAAACACAGCTTTAAAATGGTAGAAGGAAACTCCTGGTACCCTTTCTAGCCCTGGCTCTGTACCTTTCCTGGCATTTTGTGGAACCAGCCTGGTTCCCTATAGTGGATCAGTGGCACTATTCTGGAAGGAGTAGCGTAACCCCTATGACCATAACGGGGTGCATATGTATTAGTGCCAGTCTATCAGGTGGCATCCTGGGAGGCTGAACCAGGAAACTCTGGGATCATCCTCCCAGAATTTGTCCCACAAGCAGAAGAAGGTTTCAGACAGCTAAAGCATTGCAAGAAAGTGGTCCAAGGGAAAAGGATTACCTGCTTTAAGGTACATAATAGAGCAGCTAGGAGGGGGAGAAAGTCAAGTTCCTAATGAGTAGAGGGGGCATTTGGATTCCCATAAATGGAGGGATGCTAGACCCACAAGTAAGCACAAGCCCAAAACAAGATGCAGGCAAAGGAAAAAATAAGACATAGAGGACATCAGTTTAAGTTGTCCTCAGGCTGATCTTCTTGATAGGAGGACTAAACCTGAAGTGGAGCACCCTGAAATGCAGAAAAAATTTGCAAAGACTGGGAAAGGTGTTTTGTTGTTTTATGTTAGTCATTTATTTGTTTTATGTTAGTTTGGTTTGTTAGCTCGAGGCACTCAAGTGATTCTCTGCCATAACATTGGATGAAGACAAACTTAAGGAAGAGACAGTTCAGGGACTTTCTTAGAGTTAACAAATGAGGCAAGACATCCTGAGCTCTTGGAGGCAAGACCAGCCTATCAAAAAGAAACAAGGTGCAGGCACACCATGTCCTACATTTCTTTTTTCTCATTTCTCCACAGAGGTGATAGATCAGGAAGAACTTTCAGGGTTCTTGACAACTAATGAGGCTGTGGCTCCATGAGGCATCTTCCATCTATGAGACATGGTTGTTTTCCCAGGTCCATTAGGTGAGCTGACAAGTCAGGGTCAGCCTGCTGTGGATTTGGATTATGTACAGCCTTAATAAGCCCTGTCATGAAGTTTGGAATTACCTATTTCTTTAAAGTGATCTTCCTTGTTGTTTCTTCATTTTTGGATTCTTAATTCTCTCTTTGACATAATTGAGGGTGGGATAATCTGCCTGATGGTTTGGGTCCCTGACTTTATGAAGCATTAAACATCCCCATGATATTTTGTAATCAAAAAAAAAATAAAATAAAATAAGCCCTGTCCATTATGGAGTAAACAAGATGAGACACATGGATGATGCACCTAGGGCTATGTCAGGCTGTCTCCTCTTTATGTCCCTTTTCCATCAGGTCAAAGTGCTCACTTGGTGTGTGGAGCTAATCTGGACAACTAATAATACTGAAGAGCTGGGGAGAGGAAGGATATATATTTCCTCTGAGATATATACTCACACTCTGGGAAAAGAAAGTGGGGTCTTAAGATTTCCATTTAAATAAAATAATTCTATCATAAAATAATCGGTTCCAATGTTGATGAAACAATCATGCAAATTCATTATTATTATTATTATATTTTGCCTAGGTGCTGCCAGGACAGAGAATTAGACCCAGAATTAATTGTAGTGTCAGTGTTAGTTAAATGAAAGTTTGTTCATACTTCCAGTCTAACCCATAAGAACAAAAGGAGGAAAATTACTTCATATGTGTGAATAAAATATAATATCTAATAGCTTTGCAAATATATGTTCTCTGTTTGAAACCTGAAAACATAATGGCATTACTTAGAATAGATGTAGTGGTGAATCCCTAGGGACTCAATGTTTTTAAGAAAGAAGGGGAAACCCTATGTTATTACAGGAATGCCTGGTTTCCCAAAATCTTCCTAGAAACTGCACCTAGGATTTGTCCTTATTGTGGGTGGGCCATGATTGCCCCCTGCAGCTCAGCTCCCTCCTGTATCGGGAGATTTGTGTCTGGGCTCACACTGACTTCCCCTCAATGTGTGTCTTGCACAGTGATACACAGCTGTGTCCTCAGCAGTCATGGAGCTCAGCTGCACAGAGAACTGTTTCTTGGATGTGTTTCTTGAGGTAGAGAGTCGGCTCTTGTGGGCTGGAGCAGAGGCTGTAATCTCATTAGAGTATGTTGTTGACAATCACTGCAGCCCCTTCCCTGGGAGCTGATGGATCCACTCCCAGCAGTGACCAGTGGTTGTGATGGAGAATCCAGAGACAAAACAGGTGAGGGACAGGGTCTGGGAGGGCTTCACCTGGCAGGTCCTGGCTTGCAGCTGCACCTGCGACAGGACACCTGATGACAAGGAGAACAACAGTGATTACTGTGCTCAAATGCATCCTCCCCATTACCTTCATGTCTGAATCCTGAGACACTCACATCTGGGAAGCACAACTAGAAAAAGGAAGAACCACAAGGGCTTCATTTTCCTTTGTATGAGGCCCATGGCCTGCAGATATTATTTTCCTGTTTCAGGGGGATGCTAAATTGTAGTCCATGTATGCTGTGTTTTCATCCATTGGCCCACATGGCAATTTGTATGAGGGAGGTACTTTTGTAGGTAAAGGTCAAGGGGACCTGGGGGAGTTCCCTGTATCTGGGGTTTCTCTGGTAGGAAGATGTTGGTTGATCTCTAGGAGAACACAGTCCACTTGTTGGGATTACACTTCACTAAGAACAGTGCTTTCTTTTTACAGGCCATGGAAACTTCTGGAAGGAGCTGATAAGGGAGGCAGATGCAGCCAAGGAACATTGATTTCTTTGAATATGCATTCAGCGTGTCTTTACTTTAATGGATATACATATTTATCAAATATCCAACACAAACCCATGGACTGTAATCTGCTCAATAACTAATGAGGTATCTCTTCTTTTACTTGACTTTTATTGGATATCCTAAAGTTTTGAAGCAGCAGCTAAATGTATCAAACACAGTAAATACAGACAAACTGGGCCTAATCAAATATGAGTCATAATTCACTATGAATTTATTTGAGTCACTTAATGTGTGAACATTTTTCCCTAGGAATGGACTTCATAAAATGTACATTCAATAACTATTGTAGAGTAGAAATTGCTCAAGTCAATCTCTCAGGCAGTTTATTTTTATCACTCCTAGCATGTTCTTAATCTTGTTTATTCTCTGTACTTAGCTGAGTCTGCAAGGACACCCTGCACCTCAGGATTCTCTCCTTAGGTAGAACTTTAAGGAACATAAACGCTCCTCTGATTTACATGTAGAGAGAGTCAGTGGAAAGTCATCAACACATCAATATGTTGGATTAGTACTATGGGTTGTATTCTGCCTCACTAAACACATGGTCAAATTCTAATGTTAGTCATGTGAATGTGACCTTATTTGGAAATAGGTTCATTGAAGATGTTGTTAGTTAAGATGAGGCCAAACTGGATTATATTTGGTATTAGTCCAACATGATTGGTGTCCTTGTAGGAAGGAAAGATTTGGGCACAGACAGACAGACTCAGAGAGGACATGTGATTACTGAGTTAGGAATTGAAGGCCTAGGATTTTGGGCAAAGCACCAATGACTAGGAGGAGGATGGGAAGGATTCTCCCCTAAAGTCTGTAGATTTTAGTCTCCTGATCTGCAAATTAGTGTATTTGTGCTATATTAGTCCACCCATTATATGATTATTTGTTACAGCAGCCCTAAGAATCCAGTAAGGGATCCATTCATGGATCATAGAAATATTCACTTCCTTCTCCCTGTGTTAATGCCAGTGAATTCTGGTTTTTTTGAAGATGGTATCCACTACATCAGGGGAACTAACATGTAGACCCTTGTCCATATATCCCCACAGTGAATAGTTTGCAGAAAAGACAAGCTCACAATGGCCAGAGGGCATCAAGGAATCAAGTCCCTTGAAAATCATGTGGGAGCTGCCCACCTGAAGCCTGTGTCATGGAATCCTGTGATCATGACTGAGATCCTAGAAGTCTACAGTGGCAGCTCCATCCCCTCCTGCCCTGTGACCCTGAAGAGATGACCTCACCCCTGACAAGGCACAAACTAGGTTTAAAGCAGAGCTTTCATTTGTGAATTTTAGAGAATGTGCCCTGAGCTGTCTGCTGTCATCATCACTGTCATTAGTATTATCACTGCCCTGGGAGCCAGAATGTGGGAATTGATATGAACCCTCACCTCTGACCAACTCAATTCCACAAGGGACATCTGCTCTGGTCCTGTTGATGTGTCACACCTGTGTCACTCGGGCAGGTCAGCCCCTTCAGCATCAATGACCCAAACTGTACATTGACCAATTTGGATCCTGTTATTGGTGACAATTCTCTATTACTTTATAATTTCAGGAACATAGCCTTGAATGTAGCATACTGCAGCCTGGCTAGTCACTATTAATCATGTGAATAACATAACAACTAATCACCATCCCTGAAAAGAGTTAATAGGAAAGTCAGCAGAAGTAGGAGGAGCCAGATGAAGAGGACAAATCATGAACTTCTGATTAAGAACTGGAATGTGGACTGTGGGAAAGGGTAGGGGAAGGGACAGCACCTAACATCCAGAACCAGGGGCTCCCATTCCTCACCAGGTGGACTAATAGGTTGGCACAGATGCAGAAGTGACTGTCCTTGACTTTGGAGGCTGATGGCCTTGGAGAGAGTCTGATATAAATTCCTTCTCACAGAGACAAACATCCAGTAATTGTGCATATATTTTTTTGTGGTTAAGATGGAGTTGCTAGGAACCCCCAGGAAAGGAAATAAAATAAAGGAAAAACAGCTTTGGGCACTTGCAGAAAGTATTAAATTCTGCTGTTGCAGGACAACCATACTAGATTTTTAAATGCTTTTGCAAAGAACCAACTGAAATGACTCATTTGTAATAAAAAGAAAAACAGGCAAATATTCAAGTTAGATGCTTTGGGAGGTTACCAGCAATGGAAACACTGTAGGAAGTAAGTACCATGACCAGAGTGACTAGGATAAGATGTTGGTAGATTTCATGTTGAGGAGAATGGGGAAAGTTCTTTTCTTTTTTCTTTTCTTCTTTTAGAAGGTACCAGGAATTGAAACCAGGACCTCATATATGTGAAGCATATGCTCAACCACTGTGATACACCTGCTCCACAAAGGAAGGTTTTTGATAGCTGACTTTTCCTTTCACTGTAAAATGTAGAGAACATGAACTAAGAATAGGGTGTGAATTTATGGAAATTGAATCCAGATGTCTGAGAATAATAGAATGTCATTATTAAAGACATTGTTTTAAATGAAGTATGGACTGTAAAGAGAAACATTACAATTATCATGTGAAAGTGTGTCTCACAAAATTATGGCTGCATTGAATTAATAAACCATCCTTTTCATACAGCTTCTCACTATTAAAGTGCCTATATGACCTAGAAACATCCCTTTTAAATGTGTTTTATTTGCCTTATTGTAGTAGGCAAAGGCTCCCAATGGAGTGAAATATGATTAGACACAGTAGACATGCTTAAATTCTTATTTTAGATTGTGTTTTCAGAAGGGAAAACCCAGACCCTAAGAGGAAGCAACTGCTTGGTGGCCTCTGCACATGCTCTGGGGCTGGCCTTGTGTTCCATTGGACCTGAGCACGCACTGCAGTCCAGCTTCTGCCCTGCAGGGAGGTGACTGTTGTGCTCACAGGGCATTTCCCTTAGTGTCTCTGCCCAGTGTTACCTGACCGTGCCTTTGGCTTCAGACTGCTCTTTAGAGACACCACACACTGGTAATACCATCTCTTGACATAGTGACTCTTCAAGGAGATCAAACACAGGATTCTATGGAACCTCTAGGGTCCCATTCCAAGGAGCCTGCCAGATGCTCAGACACAGTCACAGGCATCGTGAATCCAGAGACTCTCAGGGACTTTCAGGGGGTCTCAAGTTGAAGCCCACATCAAAGAACAACTCCACACACAGAACAAGGGGCTCAAAGCCCACATACAACTCTGCTATACCCAAACCTATATAGCACAATCACAAAGCTACACACATACACACACATACCTGCACACATACACACACATACCATGTCTGATTTTTGAGCAATGAACCCAAATTTATCCTTCTTCCCTGTGTCCAGCACATGAGTATGGTCCCTCATGGTGACCCTAGGTTTGTGAATGTGTCTTCCTCTAGCAAACAGATAAAAGGAAACATGAGGAATCTGAGACTTGGGTTATGCATATATATTCAGTTTACCTTTCATGACATTGCCTGAGAGCCCTGAACATGACCCTGATTTTTTTTTTTTGCTCAAAAATCAGTTCTGCCTGCCAGGGCTCAAGAGTACATGGCTGATGCAGGCATAGTCAGTACAGCCAACACTGACCCAACCTGAATGTGTGAGTGGAGACCCTGGATATACAGCCCAGTGAGTCACTGTTCTCAGGGGAAGCTCTGTGCAGGGAAACCCTGCCAGGAGAAGAAGCAGCTGCTAATCCAGGAGTTGGGGTCCTAGAACAGTGAGCTTGGCCATAGGTCAGTATCCCTGTGGGCCAGTGTCTGTGAGACCTCCTAGTCCTCCCTCTTGGATGATGCTATGTCTTGGGTGATGGTGCCCTTGTCCTGCCACTGCAATTTTGTATGAGGATGAGAGGACTCATCTTTATAATTCACAAGTCTTCAAAACAGAAGGATTTCAATAAAATTAAAAAGAATTACTTTGTATCAAATCAAGAAAAAGTATTGTTGAATCATATTTTTGATAAAGAACTTCTATTCAAAATAAAATAAGGTACACTTTCCCATAAACAAAAAGTCAGTGTAAAGCTAAGTTTTAAATGGTATAAAATTATTGAATGCATTTTCACCAAACAATATTTATGAATGCTTAATAAACTCATGAATAGAGACTGGCAATTTATTGTTATGAGAGAAATGTAAATAATATTCTCAGCAGTTTGCTACTTCACAATGACTAGATGGCTATAATAAAATAATTTTTAAAATTATAAGTGATAGTAATAAATAACAATGATAATACACCAAAAATGTTTTATGTAGGTGTAACAAAAGCAGGTAGTAGATTATATATTATACCTGAATTATTAATAAATAATATATTAAATAATATTTAATACTTAATAATATTATTTAATATTATAATTATTAAATAATCAAATAATTGATATTATTAATAAAAGAAAAGCATAAAATCAATCAAAGCCTATTCCACCTATATTGGTGCAGAGTTATGTATATGAATGTGGTTGAAAGTGGAAGTTTATGGTGGTATATGTTACTAGAATGAAAGTTAGAAGATAAAATATGGGGCAATATTACAGGGAAACTTGTTGATGGACAGTGGACTGGGGTTAATAGTAAAAGTATTAAGAATGTCCTTTCATTATTATAACAAATGTATGACATGAATACAAGATGTTTATAATAAGATGGCATATTAGAAAAATGCACTTAATTTTAATACTAGAGATAACAGTATAAATTTAATATTTTTCATCAACTGTTATTAATTGTATTATTCCCAATGGGAGCCAAAAATGACCACTATGTGCCCCCACCTCTGATCACCATGACTGCATGAGGAACACCTGAACTGCTCATCCCCTTTGTACATCACACTTATGGGAAGTGGGCAGGTCATCCACCCTCAGTCTCAGTGTCCTAACCCTTAGGGTGACTGATTTAGAAACACTTGCCTCTAAAAATCTCTTTCTTTCTAATCCTATCATGAACAGATCTTAAACAGATCAGCATATTGCAACCTGGCTAGTCAACAATATTACTGAATTGAACTGAATAAGAAAGAACATAGAGAGTAAACATCACTGATAGAGAGAGATTTGAGGAAGAGTACTCTAAGGAACTCCTAAGAATTGTAGTTAGAACCAGGGTTAATGGAAATGCATTTTAAAGATTCTCTGACATTTCATACTTCATTATCTGTCTCTCCCTATCTCTCCTTCTATACCAATACATCCATTGCTGCATTTAACAGATTAATTTAGATATACTTTTACATGATATAGTGCAAATATTTTAAATGTGCAATTCAATAGGTCTTTAAATATGTACAACTGGAAGTCAAAGGCAAGATAATGAATTCTAACACTCCCCAAATTTCTTATTGTCTCTCACAATTCCTTTCTCCTACCCCACCTGCAATAAGTAGAAAACAGATATAAAATGTTAGATTTTAATCAAAATATAAAATAATGGCTTCAAAAGGGAATGATCTAAAAATATTGGTTAAAATCTACAATGGTCAGTTGTACTAAAAAATAGTACAATCCAACTATATACTGACCACAAGAGAGTCACTTTAAATATAAGTACATAGAAAACTTTAAAAAGTGATATATATATATACACACATATATATGGACTTCAGGCAAAGTAGACTTCAACAAAAGTAAGACATTTATCAATAAAGAAGGATATTACATATTACATAAGTGATAATTTCTGCAAAAGACATAAAAATCCTAACTGATGGAATCTAAAACAGCAATAGACCAGTCCAATAATATATTTGGAGATTTCATCACTCCCATCTCTGTGATGATAGAAATGTTGATAGAAATTAGGTACATATATAGATGTCTTGAATAGTGCTATTAACATATTGCTGCATTTCAATCTATAGAACATTCCATTGATTTAAAGCAGAATACATGGACTTCTGGGAAAATGGTGGACTAGTGAGACACAGGAATTTCTTCTTCAGAAAAATAACTAGAGGACAGGCTGAAACAGCCCTGAAAAAGATCTTCTAGGGTTTAGTACATAAGGTGAAGGCTGCACACCACCAAGAGGAGAGAGGGACAAAAGAGGGAAATCATGGTGACAGAACCTTGAGTTGGAACCAGCAGTGGCTGCTGCTGTCAGCACCCTCCCCCACACTCTTTTGAATTCTCAGGCTTCTGGGTCTGGGACTACAGACAAAGGGGGTTCCGGGGATCTACTACTATAGGAAAGGGGAGAAAGAGGGAGATAGCCTAAGGCTGACTCAGGTTTTGACCTGCAAATTTGGGCTACAGAGCCCCATGGACCCTTCTATATGGTGGTTTGCCATGTCCCAAGAGCCCATCCAGGCCGGGTAGGGCTGTGCCATTGTTTACCTACAAGTGGCTAAAGATATACAAACCTCACAATCTCCTCCTCTACTAATGGGGACTTATTGTTGAGGACTCAGAGGGGAGTGGAAATATTTCCTAGTTGGGAAAAGGGAGGGGGCTGCCAGAGAAGACTGAAGAACTGTCTCAGAAAGTTTGAATTACAAGGCTTTTAACCCCCAGACCGGAAGCTCTATCACATTGGTCTGCTCTGTGTCACAACAAATACACTCTGACCAGACATTGAATTGAGAGCTGCCAAAGAGCGCCATCTCCTGGCAGACAAGGAAGTGCACATGAGAAAATTAAAAATAAGTAGAAGGCTTTTCCTAGCCTCTATTGTCTCCCTGTCCAAGGCTCTAGGAAGTGACTCTGCAACGAATTACTAGGCCCAGTGCCCAGTATTGAGCAACCAGCAGGACAATCCTAACAATCCAGGTAGAGCCAAAAATCAAACAGTTGTGGTAATTCAGAGCCTCCTGCCACTAAATCCCTATAAAAGAGAAAGAGATTGAGCACCTGAGTAAACTGCATCCTAACTAGATGCTTAAACACCAAAAAATTATGAGACATACTAAGAAAATAGAAGACATGGCCCAGGAAAAGGAATACACCAAGGTCCCAGAAGAGATGCAGAATTTTCAGGGAACTAATCATCAAGATGAGCACAAATTTCCAAAATCAAGTTAATGAGATGAAAGACAATACAGTTAAAGAGATAGATGACATCAAGAAGATATTGAGTGAATGCAAAGAAGAATTTAAAATCCTGAACAGAAAAGTAATGGAGTTTATGAGAATGAAAGACACAATAGGTTAGGTCAAAAACACATCTGAGGCATACAACAGCACATGCAAAATGATAGAAGAAAAAATAAATGATACCAAAGACAGAGCAGCTAAAATTGAAGAGAGAAAAGAACAAAGAGAGAAAATAATGGAAAAAATTGAGCAGGGGCTCAGAGAGTTGAATGACAACACAAAACACAACAACATACATGTCATGGGAGTTCCAGAAGAGGAAGAAAAGGGAAAAGGGGCAGAAAGAGTATTTTAGGAAATAATAGATGAAAATTTCCCAACTCTCATGAAAGAAATGAACTTACATGTTCAAGAAACACACCTTACCTGAATCAGAATAAATCCAAAGAGACCTATGCCAAGACACATACTACTCAGAATATCAAATGTCAGAGATAAAGAGAAAATTCTCAGAGAAGCAAACTATCACATACAAGGGACGTCCAGTAAGACTTAGTGCAGATATCGCTTCAGAAACCATGGAGGCGAGAAGACAATGGTATCATAAAATTAGGAAAATGAAAGAGAAAAACTGCCAGCCAAGAATTCTTTATCCTGCAAAACTGTTCTTCAAATATGAAGGTGAGTATAAAATATTCGCAAACAAGCAGAAAGTAAGAGAGTTTGCAAAAAGAATCCACCTTTGCAGGAAATATTAGAGGAAGCCTTAGAACCTGAAAGAAAAAGACAAGAGAGAGAGGCTTGGAGATGCGTATAGAAGAAAGAATAGCAGAAAGTTTAACCAAAAGAGTAAAAAGAGAGACAAAAGCAAGATGACATATGAAAACCAAAGAATAAAATGGAGGAAATAAATAGTGCATTTACAGTAATATCATTGAATGTGAATGGATTAAGCTCCCCAATCAAAAGATATAGGTTGATAGAGAGGATAAAAAAACATAAGCCATCCATATGCTGCTTACAAGAAACTCAACTTAGACCCAGGGATACAAACCGGCTGAAACTGTAAGGTTGGAAAAAGATACTCCACGTGAATAGTAACCAGAAAAGAGCAGGGTAGCTATACTAATATCAGACAAAAAAGATTTTAAGTGTGAAATGTTATAAGAGATACAGAAGGCCATTATATATTAATAAAAGGGACAATCCACCAGGAAGATATAACAGTAATTAATATCTATGCACCTAACCAGGGTGCCCCAAAATATATGAGACAAACTCTGGCAAAACTGAGGGGAGAAATAGACATTTCTACAATAATCATTGGAGACTTCAACACCCCACTCACATCATTAGATAGAACAACTATACAGAAGATCAACAAGGAAACAGAGAACTTGAACAATATGATAAACAAGTTAGACCTAACAGACATATACAGAACACTGCATCCAAACTCAGCGGGTTATATATTCTGCTCATGTGCCCATGGATCTTTCTCCAGGATAGACACATGTTAGGTCACAATTCAGCTCTCAATAAATATAAAAAGATTGAAATTATACAAAGCACCTTCTCAGATCATAATGGAATGAAATTAGGAATCAATAATGACAGAAAAAATGTAAATTTGCAAATGTGTGGAGACTGAACAACACACTCCTAAATATTCAGTGGGTCAAAGAAGAAATTGCAAGTGAAATCAGTAAATATATTGAGACAAATGAAAATGAGAACACAACGTATCAAAACTTATGGGATACAGCAAAGGCAGTCTTGAGGAAAATCTATAGCCCTAAATCCCTGTATTAAAAAACAAGAAAGAGCTAAACACAAAGATTTAACTGAACAACTAGAGAAACTAGAAAAAGAACAGCAAACCAATCCCAAAGCAAGCAGAAGGAAAGCAATAATAAAGATTAGAGCAGAAATAGATGAAAATGAGAACAGAACAACAATAGTGAAAATCAATAAAACTAAAAGCTGGTTCTTTGAGAAGATCAATAAAATTGAAAAACTCCTCACTAGACTAACAAAGAAAAAAGAGAGAAGGTGCAAATAAATACAATCAGAAATGAAAGGGGGGAAGTTACAAATGACTTCACAGAAATAAAAAGAATCATAAGAGGATATAATGAGAAACTATATGACAACAAACTAGACAACCTAGATGAAATTGGCAAATTTCTAGAAATGCACAACCAACCTACACTGATGCTACAAGAAATACAAGAGCTTAACAAACCAGTCACAATTAAGGAGATTGAATCCATCATCCAAAATCTCCCAGCAAAGAAAAGTCCAGGATCAGATGGCTTCACAGTTGAATTCTACCAAGCATTTCAAAAAGAGTTAACACAAATCCTAATTAAACTCTTCCAAAAAATTGAAGAGGAGGGAAATTTACCCAACACATTTTACGAAGCCAACATCACCCTAATACCAAAGCTGGATAAAGATTCCACAAGAAAAGAAGATTACAGACCAATCTCTCTAATGAACATAGATACAAAATCTCAACAAAATACTTGCAAATTGAATCCAATCGCAAATCAAAAGATTTATACATCACGACCAAGTGGGATTTATTCCTGGTATGCAATGTTGGCTCAACATAAGAAAATCAATCAATGTAATACACCACATTAAAAATTGAAGGAAAAAAACAAAACAAAACACATGATCATGTCAATAGATGCAAAAAAGGCAGTTGAAATAATCCAGCATCATTTTTTGATAAAAACATTTCAAAAGATAGGAATAAAAAGAAAATTTCAATATGATAAAAGTCATATATGAAAATCCCACAGCCAACATCATACTCAATGGGGAAAGGTTGAAAGCTTTCCCTCTAAGATCAGGAACAAGACAAGGTTGCCTACTGTCACCACTGTTATTCACCATTGTGCTAGAAGTTCTAACTAGGGAAATTAGATAAGGAAAAAAATAATAATAAAGGCATCCAGATAGGAAAAGAGGAAGTAAAACTCTCAGTTTGCATATGACATTATCCTGTACTTAGAAAATCCTGCAGTATCCATGACAAAGCTACTTGAACTAATAAATTAGTTCAGCAAAGTGGTAGGATACAAGATCAATATGCAAAAATCATTAATGTTTTTGTACACTAGTACTGAACAACCTGAGGAGGAAATCAGGGGGGAAATTCCATTTCCAATAGCAACAAAAGGACTCAAATACCTAGGAGTTAATTTAACCAAAGAAGTATAAGACCTATATGCATAAAATTACAAAACAATGCCAAAAGAAATTTTAAAAGACCTAAACAAATGGAAAGACATTCTGTGTTCATGGATTGGAAAAATAAATATCGTGAAGATGTCAATATTGCCCAAACTAATTTATAGATTCAATGCAATACCAATCAAAATCCCAACAGCTTACTTCACAGAATTAGAGAAGGCAATTACCAAATTCATCTGGAAGGGTAACTGCACCCGAATAGCCAAAAGCATTCTAAAAAAGAAGAGCAACGTGGGATGAATTTCACTGCCTGACCTTGAAACATATTATAAAGCTGCAGTGGTCAAAACAGCATGGTACTGGCATAAAGATAGACACATAAATCAATGGAATAGAATTGAGAACCCAGAAATATACCCTCACC
This sequence comes from Tolypeutes matacus, assembly GCA_026826555.1. Lineage (NCBI taxonomy): Eukaryota > Metazoa > Chordata > Mammalia > Cingulata > Chlamyphoridae > Tolypeutes > Tolypeutes matacus. The sequence goes on along the minus strand of JAKSZT010021328.1, from coordinate 355,130 downwards.
TATACAGTCAACTGGTTTTTGACAAACCTACCAAGGCCACGCTAATGAAAAAAGAAGTCTTTTCAACAAATGGTGTTGGGAGAACTGGATATCTATAACCAAAAGAATGAAAGAGGACTCCTACCTCACCCCATATACAAGAATCAACTCAAAATGGATCAAAGATCTAAATATAAATGCCAGGACCATAAAATTACTAGAAGAAAATGTAGGGAAACATCTTCAGGACCTTGTAGTAGGTGGTGGTTTCTTGGACCTTACACCCAAAGCACGTGCAACAAAAGAAATTATAGAGGGAAGCGGCTGTGGCTCAATCAGTGGGGCTCCCGTTTACCATATGGGAGGCCCCGGGTTCGGTTCCCGGGGCCTCCTTGTGGGGGCGGGCCCGCCCATGCAGCGTGGTTGGCTGACCCAGCGAGCACAGGCAGCAAGGGGGGGATAAATGAATAAATAAATAAAATCTTTAAAAAAAAATAAGAAAGAAATTATAGATAAATGGTACCTCCTCAAAATTAAACACTTTTGCACCTCACAGGACATTGTCAGAAGGGTGAAAACACAGCCAACGCAATGGGAAAAAATATTTGGAAATCACATATCTCATAAGGGTTTAATATCCAGGATATATAAAAAGATGTTAAAACTCAATAATAAAGACAAACGACCCAATTAAAAAATGGGCAAAAGACTTGAATAGACATTTCTCCAAAGAGGAAATAGAAATGGCAAAAGAACACATGAAGAAATGCTCAACATCACTCATGATTAGGGAAATGCAAGGCCAAACTACAAAGAGATATCATTTCACACCTATCTGAATCGCCACTATTAAAAAGACAGAGAACTACAAGTGTTGGAGAGGATGTGGAGAGATAGGAGCACTTCTTCACTGTTGGTGGGAATGCAGAATCGTACAACCACTATGGAGGACTCTTTGGCATTTCTGAAAGAAGTTGAATATAGACTTGCCACAAGACCCTGCAATACCACTACTGGATATATACCCAGAAGAACTGAGAGCAATGACATGAACAGACATCTGCATACCAATGTTCATAGAAACATTATTCACCATTGACAAAAGTTGAAAACAACCCAGGTGTCCATCAACAGATGAATGGATAAACAAACTGTTGTCTATTCACACGATGGAATATTATGCAGCTATAAGAAGAAATGAAGTCGTAAAGCATATGACAACATGGCTGAACCTGGAGGACATTATTTTGAGTGAAGCAAGCCAGACACAAAAAGACAAATACTGTATGAATGCATTACTATGAACCAAGTATTTTGTGTAACATATTGTTTGATTCAAAAAAAAATTATATGAAAAAAAAAAAAATATATGTATCCATTACATTTAATTGAGAAATGTATGTATTTATTCATCTGTGTTTACTTTGGAGTTTTTAGGTATACTTCCAGAGACTGGAGCCTCTGGCCTACCTATGTGCTAGGTGTGCGTGGAATCTCGGTGGAACTGTAACTCCTACCCTACAGCTCAATGGACTCATCCAAGTCACCTGGCAAGGAAACAATGATGGGCAATGGCCAGCCCATGGAATGGAGAGGGCCTGCATCTGCAGGCAGGATCATCCCTCCCACCATATCCATGGGATATAAGCACTCTCTCACTTGGAGGTGGAGTGGACATCACCATCCCAGTTCCCTCAGGATTGGGGGAAGAACTATGGACTAGAGTGGACTTGATGGTATTCTGTTGTACACATATGGTGATTCTAGCAATGGAAGAAATTATAATAATGAGGTATAGCCAGTGGCCACTTGACATTTTTGGGGCAGGGAGGGGATGTGCAGTTGAAATACAGGGGCTTCTTTGGGATTTGGAGGTTGTCCTGAGTATCATTGTGGTAACGGATGTAGGCCATTTTAAATGAGCACACACCACTCAGAACTGTGTGGGAGAGAGTGTGGTCTACGATGTGAACTGTGGTCTATGGTTGGTGGCAAGGCCCCAAGATGTGTTAGTCCATTGAGGGTGGTGGGCCACACTTGTGGGAGATCTTTGTGTGGGATGTGGTGGGAGGTGTGGGATGTGGGCTACATGAAAATCCCGGTGGGTTCCGTGTAATATTTTAAGTAATCTAAGCACCTCTTAAAAAAAAAAAATATATATATATATATATATATATAAATATATATAAACAAAAAACTGTAGTTAGAATTCTTCATAGAATTATATTTTCCTTTTTGTAATGACTAAGTATTTTTCAAGGACATATTTAGACTATGTGAATATGCTGGTACTTCTCAAATTTTCCCCAGTAGCTTTAGCATGCTTTGGTAATCTTGACTGAGATGATTATTACCATGATGTTTGAAAAATATGACTTTCAAATTCAATCATGCCTCTACATTAGTTAGTGGGTATTCTATCATAAGAAAGAGTTTTCCCTTCTCTCTCATTTATTATTTATGTATATCAGTGTGAATGCAAAGATTCCTATTTTATTGCTCTCTTTAGTTCTTTTGATGCTCATACTACCCCTGACTTGGTCACAAGGAGCCACTTGAAGTTGTTCCTTTGTCTTTCTGTTACCTCACCATCTTTCAGCACTTTCTTAATTTATGGTACAATGAGTTACAGGTTCTCCTTTTAGTTTCACTGACACAATTCAGCAATTTCTTCAAGAATTTTTTTCTTTCTGAGGAACAATTACAATAATAATATAATAAAGGTTTTTTTTTAAAAAAAAACTTTAGTTTTTAATTGTTTATATTCCCAAATATTAAATGTACAAAATAAAGTAAAAAAAAAAAAAAAAAAAAAAAAAGAAAGAAACAAAACACAATACACAATATCCCTTACCAGAATAAACAATGGGTGTCATGATGTCTAGATTCAGTGAGGGGTCCTGGATTGGATTTTGGAACCAATAAAGAATATTAGGGTAAAATGGCTAAAATTTTAATAATGTCTGCAATATATTAATTAATCACTACCAATGTTAACTTCTTGGTTACAGAAAATGTTATTGATATGTTAGATGTCTCATTATGTAAAATTAGAAAAAGGTTATATGTGAACATCTATTTTTTTATAAATTTGAAATTATTCTAAATTAAAAATTGTAAAAGATAAATACCAACATAAATGTAAAAATCACCAGAATATATGGGATAGATTTTGGGTGACCTTCTAGGGGAATTCTAAGGATGGGCAAGAACCTTGGGGTTTGACACTATGGTGAATGCACTAGGGAGTTCTGCATTGGGTACACAGAGAGCAGCAGTAGCAGCAGGATGCCTCTGCTGCTCTCAGTGGAAGTGGGCAGTTAGGGTGGGGCCATGAAACTTGCAGCACCCTAGAAAAGGAGCTGGAAATGCAAGAATCTAAGAGGAAACTGAAGCCTCCCTCTGCTCCTGCTCCTGTGTTGGCCTGTGCATGCACCCTGGTGATACAGATGCCCCTTGTAGCCCAGCCCTTACTGCAGCCCTGCAGGGGAGTTTGTGTCTGGTCTCAGGTTGACTCCCCCACTGTCACTCACACAGTAATACATTGCTTTGTCCTCAGCTTTCAGGTTGGTCATTTCAAGAGAGGCTGTGCTCATAAGGTTGTCCCTAGGAACTGTGAATCAGCCCTAAATTGATGGAGCATACATTGAGTATTTCTAGTTGGGTGACTCATTAATGCCAACCACCATTTCCCCTGTCTTGGATCCTGAGAGACACAGTTCATTATATAATCAGAAAAGATGAATCCAGGGGCTTTGGAGGAGAGGGTCAGAGGATTGCCAGGCTGTCTCCCATGAGCCCCCAACTCCATCAGCTGAGCACAGCATAGGACACCTGCAGACACAGAGAAGAATGAGGACAACTCATATAGAGCAGCCACAGCTGAGCCTGATGCAGGAGGGAGGTTGAATTTAACAGAAATGAGGAGGGAAGTCCAGGTTTGTGCAGCCCCCATAGTGTTGGTCCCTGAGGAAAGGCACAGATATGGGCTGAGCTCATCCATGGGCACTGCAGGGACAGGTGAACTGCTTAACATGAGCAGGGACAGGGGCCAAATTTGCATCTCTCTCTCCCTATGGACACATTTGAGCTGCACAGCAGGGCTCCTGGAAGGAAATAGAGATGGAAAGGACAAATCCATGGCAGAAATAAGAACTAAATATATCTCCTTAGGACAACACAGAAGGGTGTTTTGAGGAGGTGGGGCAAAGTGAATGCGACATTTCAATATTTGAAGAAAAATGGGCCTTTGTCCAGGATTCAGGGAGAGAGGGGCACTGGACAAGCCCTTAAGAAGAGTTGGCTGCCAGTCCAGCAGACCAGGCAGTCAAAGAATGTATGCACATTTGACTTACAAACCTTGAAATCTAATGGACTTTTCCGATGAGTTTCAGACTTGACTGGAACCTATAACCTCTGTTTGACTTCCAATTTATCCCTTCTAGAATGACAATATCTATCCTATGCTGGACCCACCATCACATGTAGAAAACTAATATATATATTTTTTAGTTTTTCACATGTCAAAAGAGGCAGAGAAATTTTCCCTAGGTTGGAACACATTCAACTGATTTTGATGGAACAGAGTAGGTACTGAAATAACAAGGCTTTTATAAAATTTGGACAGGGTAATCCATTTTTCATGTAGGAAAAACATGTCCATGGAGTTCAGGGTGCAGAATTTGCTAGAGTTATTTGTTTACTGACCAGACATATCTTAATATTAATCTGTGTTCCTGTGGGTGTGAACCTATTTTTAAATGGTGCCCTTTGAAGATGTATTATCAGTAAAAGTGTGAACTCATATTTCAGAATATGACCTTCTAAGATATAATTCATGTGTGGGCAAACTGAATGAGGTTAGCCATTAATCTTTATGCCTGAAGGCCTTTATAAGAGCAGAATTTTAGACTCAAAGACAGGAGTGAGAAGTTGGAAGTCAGGGGAAAATGGAGAGATTGTAAGGGGAGGCAAAGATACAAGCCAATAAACCACAATAATTGTTGCAATTCAGCAACATAATGCTAGAGATGTTAGGAAAAAAGCATATTCTTGCTTGTGCTTTAATTTTGGATTTTTAGCCTTTGAAATATGTATGTTGATACATTCTTTGTGAAGCCAACTAGTGTGTGTTATTTGCAATAATTCCATAGCAAATTAAAATAATGCCCCCTATAATCTTAGGATAGAATTTCCAAATATGAAATGAAAGACAAACAAGCATGCCTCACCTGATCTTTAGAAATATTATTTTGCATTCATCCCCAATTGTCATAACACCCATTTCCCTAAAATATTCCATAGTGGCATGGACTCTCTGAACTGATGACTAATAAATTAACATTAAATTGATTATGATATAGCAAACTGGCTTTACAAAATGAGGCCCATAGACCATACCCAAGTTAGAATTTTTAATATAGCCCAATGTCAAAAAAAAAAAAAAAAAAAAAAAAAAAAAGGTGCCTTTGAGCACTGAAATGTGCTATATAAGACTTACAGAAATGTTGATTATCCACAGTGCTTCTCCATTTGACAGCCATATCTGGTCTGCTCTTAAATTTTGGAAAGAATTATGATACCTCAAGTTAGAATATTATAGTCATAATGCTGTGATTATACACATTATGATCCCCATAATCAATCTTCTTGACATCACTGACTCTACTCAATGAGAAACTGAAAAATATTTTATTTATATGTATTTGGATAATTTATTCTCTTTATTATACATTTCAACAATCTGTCACTTTCAACATAACAAATTTGTGGAATAAGATGTGCTGAATGTATCAGCCAATATAAAATTTTAAAAATCATGAATTATTTGTAAATATTTGTATTAAAAATATTTTTAAAAAACACAGCTCTAAAACATAAAGAGTGAACCCTGATGTAAGCTATGGACTATACGTAACAGTAAAGGCATAAAAATATTGTTTCACCAATATTCATCGAAGTAAGACAATGCATAGGGTTAATAATAGTTAAAAGTATGTTTGCATGTGGGGGGTTGTAACTGTTGGGGAATTTGATGTAATTATTAATTCCAAAAATATAATTGAATCTTGCTTGTAAACTGATCTGTTAATCTGGGCATGATTAGGTTAGGATTAGGGCGTTGAGCCCCACCCCTTGGTGGGTGGGGAATTGAATATAAAAAAAAGGCAAGGCAAAGGACAGTTGAAGTAGTCTTTTGAGAAGCAGTTTTGATATTGGAAAGAAGGCCCCAGGAGAAGAGAAGCAAGCCGTTTGCCTGATCATCTACAGCTGACCTTGTGGAGGAAACAGGAGCTAAGCCCGGAGAGAAACGCAGCCCCTGGAGGAGAGGAACCCCAGAAGCCTGAACCCTGGTAAACGCTGGCAACTGTCTTGCCCTAACACGTGGCAATGGACTGTGGTGAGAGAGGAAACCTAACGCTTTATGGCCTGGTATCTGTGGACTTTTACCCCAAATAAATACCCTTTATAAAGACCAACCCATTTTTGGTATTTCACATTAGCACCCCTTTGGCTGATGAATACAGAATTTGGTACCGAGGAGTGGGGCAGTGCTTTTGTAATTACCAAAATGTTGGAACAGTTTTATAAATGGGTAAGGGGTATTTTTTAGAAGAACTGTGAAATGCTTGATGATAAAGGCCTAAATTGCTTTGAAGAAACTGTTGATAGAAATATGGACACTAAAGAGACTTTCTATGATGCCTTAGAAGTAAATGATGAAACTATTATTGGAAACTGGAGGAAAGGTGATCCATGTTTTAAAGTTGCAGAGAACTTAACAAGATTAACTCCTGGTGTTATATGGAAGACAGAATTTAAAAATGGCGAACCAGAGCATTTAGCTAAAGAACTTTCCAAGGTAAACTCGGAGAATGCGGCTTGGCTTCTCCTTGCAGCTTATAGCAAAATACTAGATGAGTGAAATACACGAAGGACTGAACTTTTGGGCACAAAGAAAACAGAAACTGATTCTGGAACTCCCAAGTTTGTGGAAATCAAATTCCCAGATGAAAATGCCCTATTCGAAGACTTTACTAAACTTGGAACTCTTAACTCAGAATTGAAGATGCAGTTATCTAGGAAAGACTTGTGGAAAGTCTTACTGTCTGATGGCTTGGACCCCTGCTTCCTGCATACTAAACCAACAAAGTTTTTGAGAGAGCTGTATGAACAAAACCACTGTCAGCTTGGACAAAAGAGGACATGGAAAGGAGAGACTGAAGGAGAATCAGCTTTAAGAAGAAAACCGTGGAAGCAGAGATCTGGACTTAAGACATCTCCTTGGGCCAAGAGAGGAGCCCCACCCATGTGTACAGAGAGGGTGAGTTTGCCCCTGCAGTTGAAGAGGGTGGATGTTCCTACCCGATGTTCTGAGAAAGTTTTGATGTCCCATGGTGCAGAGAGGGTGAGTTTTCCCCAGCAGTTGAAGAAGGTGGATGCCCCCACCCAATGTTCAGGAAGAGTTTTGCCACCCCAGGGTGCAGAGAGGTTGGAGCACATTCCTCAAAGATTAGGGTGGTTAAGGTCAACACCCCATTGGTCTGAGAGGGGTGTAGCTGTCCCCCATAGATTAAAGAAAGCCAGGTGGTCAACCCATTGCTCTGAGAGGGTTGAGCCTGTATGCCAAAGGTTAGGGGGAATGTTATCTTCACCTCACTGTATTAGGGGGGCTAAGACTCTAACCCAAAGATTGGGTAAGGTGTGGCAATCACCCCAACACTCTTGGAGGGTGAGGTCTGGAGCTTGATCGACACCCGGATGCTTAATGAGGGTGGAACCAAAAAAATGGCCATTGGGCAAGCCTGTGGAAAGGGTGGGTTCCCATGTGGCCCCAAGGAAAAGAAAATATCTTCTTAAAAATGACTCTCAGACTTTGAAATCCAATGGAGCATGCCCTGCAAGTTTACTGAACTGTAGAGGATCCATGACTCATGTTTAACATCCCAATTTCTCCTTATAATATTGAAAATGTTTATCTTTCATCTTTCCATTTGTGGATTGGAAGCAGTTAAATGGTTTTGTAAGTTTCAAAGGTCTATAGCAGATGGGACTTTGCCTCAAGATGAACTGTATTTCTTTAAAATGATTTTGATATTATTTTGTACTTGAATTGTTACTGATTTAAGTTTTTTTGTGAGAATTGTAATGTATTTTTGGAATTCATAGGGTGGCATGTAACCGTTGGGGAATTTGATGAAATTATGAATTCCAAAAATATAATTGAATCATGCTTGTAAACTGATCTGTTAATCTGGGCATGATTAGGTTAGGATTAGGGTGTTGAGCCCCACCCTTTGGTGGGTGGGGAATTGAATATAAAAGGCAAGACAAAGGACAGTTGAAGCAGTCTTTTGAGAAGCAGTTTTGATATTGGAAAGAAGGCCCCAGGAGAAGAGAAGCAAGCCGTTTGCCTGATCGTCTACAGCTGACCTTGTGGAGGAAACAGGAACTAAGCCCAGAGAGAAATGCAGCCCCTGGAAGAGAGGAACCGCAGAAGCCTGAACCCTGGTAAACGTTGGCAACTGTCTTGCCCTAACACGTGGCAATGGACTGTGGTGAGAGAAGAAACCTAAGGCTTTATGGCCTGGTATCTGGACTTCTACCCCGAATAAATACCCTTTATAAAGACCAACCCATTTTTGGTATTTCACATTAGCACCCCTTTGGCTGATAATACAAGGGTGTATTTGAGAACTGTGTAATTTCTGAGTGCTTTAGACATAAACATATGACTGAACTATTAAATATATAATATTTTATCATTATGCTTGAACAAATATGCTTAGAAAATAGGGATGCTATTAGATCTAAAAATTGACTTATATATTCTCATTATATCCTGAAGAAACTCAGTGTTTACTTATGTTGCACCTCTTTATAGTTTTATTTTCCCATGATAAATCAATAGAACGTAAGTTATTTGAGTTATCCATTCATTTAGTTACAGCAGCTGCCCTTTTTTCTGTTCACTTGCATTAACAGGCCCCACAAGATGGATGTTTCCACTTCCATCTACTAGAATTGTATCAGGGACTGGCTTATGGAATGACAGTTTTTCTCTTAAAAGCCTCATATGAGAAGATTTCTGTAGTTTGTTCCTTTAATACAAATGATACAAGATCATACCAGGCACAGGTATGATTTCATGGGCAGGCCGTGGTCCACCTGGACTTGAAGATTAAGTCAGCAATGTCAGATGAGCCAAATTTTCTCCCCCAGAGCAAGACCCCTGCATGATTTGGAAAAGTGTACCCTCCACCTGCTGGGGCCACCCTTTTATGCTGTTCCACCTCAGGACCCTCAAAGCATCCCAGACCATGATGGTTCTGCTTTATGACTTCTTAAAAAGAAAAAAGAAGGAAATACTTTGGTGGGGTTTTTATATTTGACAAAGCATTTTCATATTTCAAAATTTTAAAATAAATAGTGCATATCCTTGCAAAACAAAATGAAAGACAGAGTGAACAATATTCAAATTTGACCATGAATTATCCTCTATTTCCCAGATAATGAACGCTAAGCAACATGGCCCCATCACCCTCCACCATCCAATTTGGAAGCCATCACATTTGCATCCCCATAGAAGACAACAGTGCTTCTCCCAGAGTTAACTCAGTATTTCCTCCTTGAAATGAACTCACACATGTCTCCATGTAGTGGTGGCAGTTATGTAAAAATGGCAATCTCTCAATGAGAGAAGTCAATTTTGAAAGTTTCAACAAAATTCTCCAAGTATAAAGACTTTCCATTTTAAAGAGAATTTTGTAAAGCACATGTGTTTTTACCTGAATTATTATGCAAGACATGAAAGTTGCTTCTTCCTGACATTGTTGTGATTGAAGAAAAAAGGGAATTATTTTTTCTTTTAGAGTATTGAGGAGAAATAAATGAATGACGATAGTCATGGAGAGGGAATGGAAAAAACAGATTTCTTAGACATATGGCCATTTGAGAGAAGTCACATCATGCAGCTGTTATTCTGCTTCCTGTGTTTTGTTGTTATCATCTGGTGCAACAAGGAATCAGCTCACAAAGAAAGCCATGGTTGTATCTTCCAGATTTCAGCACACTGGGAACCAATAATCAGCTCACTGGAGGAATTGGAGGTTATTTGACAGTTTGAGCAACACAAGAGATCAGCATGATATTTACATCCCATTTTGTCCTAATGACCATTATCTGCATGGATACCAATGCCCATTTGTATAACTCACATAACTCCACACACAGAGAGTAGAGGAGAAGGTCACAGTCAGTAGTGAGTAAGGATGTTCCCTTAAACTTTCAATGTAGGAGATGTGGCCTGAGCCACAAATAGTCTTCCAGGTAATGGGCTTGACCACTGGGATTTATTTTTTTTTATTTTTTATTTTTTTAAAGATTTTATTTATTTATTCATTTATCCCCCCTTGCTGCTTGTGCTCACTGGGTCAGCTAACCACGTCATGCGGGCGGGCTTGCCTTCACCAGGAGGCCCCGGGAACCGAACCCGGGGCCTCCCATATGGTAAACGGGAGCCCTACTGATTGAGCCACAGCCGCTTCCCTACCACTGGGATTTAGACCACAGGAACCACATCATCCATTGACAGGGAGTCAAAGGTGCAAAGAGAAAGGTGAGAATAAAGATTAAGGGTGAGTCCAATGTACTGCAGAATAGACAAACATCCCAAGGAACAGAGAGTGTCTATAACTGCAGGCAGGATAATTCCATCCATCTACCCTGTAGGATCTAATGTCCCTCTCAATTAGTAGCAGAGAGGGAATCTCCATCCCAAAGTCCTCAAGATTGGGGAATGAACAATGGTCTAAAGCAAACTTATTTTTATCCTATTATAGACTTATTATACTAGCAATGGATGAACTCATCACTGATGTGGGGGCAGTGGCCATAAAAGGTTCTGAGGGATGTGAGAGGGAAAAATAGGTGTAAAATGGGGGCATTTATGGGACATTGGAATTGTTCTGCATGGCACTGCAATGATGGATATAGGTCATTATACATTTTGTCATTACCTGTAAAATTGTGTGAGACAGAGAGTAAACTATAATGTAAGCTATAGTCCACAGTTAGTAGCAATGCTTCTATATGTGTTCATGAATTATAACAAATTTACCACACTAATGAAAGATGTTAATATGGGAAAGTGTGGGAGAGGAGGGGGTGGGGCATATGGGAATCTCCTATATTTTTATGTAACATTTATTTAATCTAAAGCTTCTTTAAAAATAAGAAAAAAAATTTTAATAAGTCATCCGATGTTGAGCACATGGGAAATTATTTCAGTACCACAAACAAGGCTGTGCTTTCTATTACCAACTACTCCTGAAGAACTGTAAATATGATCCAGTTTTCTTTCCTCATAGCACCCATGTCAAGCAGATGAGAAACAGCATATTCTTTTACCCCCATGTACTGTTGAAGGGAGTGGGATATTGAGTCTCTGGACATCAGTGCTTCAGAGCCAACAGGAGCTGACCTGTGTTTGGGGATCACAAACTGTTTCTTTTGCCCCCACATAGAAATCAACCAGAGGTTAGGCTTGATGTCCAGCTGAGTCTGATCCTGTGAGCTCCCTCTTGATTCCCATGGCTGGTCCATTCCTTAGAGGATCAGCCATTCAAGGGAGCCAAATGGATTATCAGGGAGACACTCCCTGGAATTCTTGGAGCTGGGGCAGCAACCAGCTTCCTCCCATCCATGCTGCACATCTCACAGACAAGAGATCTTCCTCTCCCTCCAGTCCTCCTCCCTTTTTACTCTCCTGATGTTTCTGTTTCATGTTCTAAGACTAACTGGAATCTCATTCTAGATATCCTAGACAGCATAACTCTGAATAGGGGCATTTGTAAGAGTGTGAGAACTTCCCAGGGCAAATGAGAGATTTTTACTGAGTGTCCAGGTGAGGGCCTGCTGGGGATTACAAGGAGTTCTCTAATCTGAAGTTAGCAGCAAAATAACCCCATCAAGCTTGGTGCTGTGATAGAGCTTATAGTCAAAGTCAAGTATATTTGTCTCCATCCAAAGGGCACTAATGTCGATGGATATGGCCACTGTGGAAGCCATCCCTGAAGCCCCCATGGTGCCAGCCTCATGCCTCTTCCTTCTCTTTTTAGAGAGAACAGTGAGCCCTGGCAGCACCTGGTGGCCATCCTGCAAGTACTGGTTCATGTCCATAGGGCTGCAACTTTCAGGTAGGTGCCAACTATCTTTGCTCCCATGGTGTATTAGGCCATCATATTCAATGTGAAATCATTTTAACTCCACCCCAATTAAGGCTAAGCAAAATAAAATCTTGAGGTGTGGGTGTGTTGCATGTAACCAAGAGTTGCATGATTATGAGGGAATTGTTCAAATGGGTGCCATGGTATAAAGAACATATCTTGAAGCACTTTTTTTTTCTTATTATTATTTATGTATTTTTTAATAAGAGAATTGTATGTTTACAGACAACAGACAAAAAATACAGGGTTCCCATATACTCCCTTAATGTTGGCACTTTGCATTAATATAGTACATTTGTTACAATTGATGAAAGATTGTTAAATAATATTCTTATCTATCAATGCACTGTTTACATTTGATATATTTTGTTTCCCTAAAGCACACTATTATTAACCCCTTGTATTAGTGCCATGCATTTGTTATAATTAATGAAAGAATATTCTTATACTTGTACTATTAACTACAATCCATGGTCTACAAAGGTATGAACTCTATTATACAGTCTTATGTTTTATCTTTTAAATTTTTTCTAGTAACATATATGACCTAAAATTTCCCCCTTTTACCACATTCACATATATAATTCAGTGCTGATAATTACGCTCACAATAATATAACACCATAACCACCATCCATTGCCAAAACTTTAAAATCAACTTGAAGCACTTTTATAATGTTACTGTACACAGTATATGTGCGTATGTGTGTGTGTCTGTGCAATTTGCTGCTTGCAAATTCCCTCAAAACCAGTACCTTAAAACCAGAAAATATTATCTCAGTTTTTGTTGATCAGGAGTGTGTGAATTGTTTAGTCAGATCACCTGTTCAATTAACACAAGGCTTCATTAAGGTGTCATCCAGAATTCATTAAATCTGAGAACTGACTGGGGATGGTTCAGATTGTTGGCAAAAATTCATGTCCTGAGGCCAGTAGAATTAATGTTTAATTGGTTCAACTTCATGCCTGGTGACCCTCAATACATCAAAGATAAATTAAGAGGTACTTCCCAAACTGACAGGATCCCAGAATGAGAAAAGAGACATGAGCTGCCCTAGAAGAGGAAGGCATGGGTCCTGACAGTAACCCCTCCTCACTTTCCCCTGCCCCTCCCTACCCTCCCTCCACTGTAGCCTGGAGATTCCTGACCTCATCCTAAAGTGTGAGAGCTGGGCATAGTGCACAGAAACATCAGGAGATTCCCAAGAACATTTAATTAAATTGTGCATAAATCCAGCATTTTCAAATAGTTTAGTTATCTACTTCTCATAAATTCATTCACAAAGCTTTAAGGGAGATAAATAAAATTGAAAGCACTAACATTCTTTTTGAAAAGAAAAAATCTCACCTAAATGCCAGCTTTGGAATAACTTCTTGTTTTGGAATGAAAGTAGGTGTATTAGTCAGCCAAAGCTGTGCTGATGCAAAAAAAACAGAAATCTGTTGGTTTTTATAAAAGGTAATTATTTGGGATAGAAGCTTAGTTACCAGGCCATAAAACATAAGTTACTTCCCTCACCATTGCCTGTTGGCATATGTTGGAGCAAGATGGCTGCCAATGCTCAGCCTTCCTCTTCCTCTTAAGGCTCTGTGGTACCAGCTTCTTACAATATCAGCTGCAGGCTATCAGGTTCTCTAGCCTTTGTCTTTCTTCCTGGGGCTCAGTTCTCTCTGAGCTCAGGCTTGCTTTCCTACACAGGTCAGCTCTAGACTATGAAGCTCTCTAGGCTTTGCCTTTCTCCACAACGCCGGCTGTAAATGACTCTGTTCTCTCCCCAGGGCTTCTGCCATGTCTAAGATCTGTCTCTATTCCTCTGTGTTCTTCTCTTGTATGTTTCCTTCCTGGGCTCTAGCTAAAAACCCAGCATCAGAACTCCAACTCGGTCCTTTGTCATGTCTTTTTGTCCCAAGGGGTGGGAACTCAACATTCTACTGAAGTGGCTTTAACCATAATTTAATCACACCCAGAGAAACAAACCAGTTTACAAGCATCAACCAATATCTATTTTTGGAATTAAGAAAAAATGCCAAACTGCTACAGAATGTAACTAAGATTATTACTTATTATGCTGATATAAATGGGGCTCTAGACAAACAGTGACATTCTCAATCACATGCATTACTGTATATTGAAAAATCACTGTTATGGTGATTTTATTATATCAATTCAGGAGATTCTGAGGACAGCAGGGGACAAACTAATGTTAGTGTGTGTTTCTAACCAAATTGTAGCAAGTAAGAAAGAGAAACAGGTGTTAGGAAGATGGAGATTTAATTACAACTTCTATATCCTTGGGTTGTGAATTGATGAAAGAGCTAAGATGTGACAGCCTTATGAGGTTCCTTATTCTGAACTTCTCATTAGATAGACATAAACAGCACTCAATGGCAGGGGCAACTCAAAGTCTCCAAACATGAGGAATGCCCTGACTCTATTTATCCACAGCTGGATAAACTCTGAGATTTGCAGGATCCATGTCTCCCCTATAATGAGCAGTTAGGTAATCTCTGCTATTGTGATGGGAAAGCAAGGGATAAGGATTATCTTCCTCTATTCTAAGATTTCTGTACAGGAAGAGAAAGAAATGAAATTTGGAAGATGTGTTAATACTTTACATGTAACACTTCTTATGAGAAAGACATTTATAAGCAAAAAACAATATATAGCACAGCATCATTGAATAATACAATAGGGTTAATGCACTTAGTTAAAGTTGTTTGTGACCACATGTTTGAATCTATGTCATCAAAAGGAATAAAACTAAATCTTGTTTTTTTGTATTAAAAGCAGTACTCTCTGACCCTGAGAATGAACCTCTCATTCTTCCACATGCAAGGACATAAAGCACCAGGAGCCCAGCTGATCATTTCTGAGATCATCCCCATGTTTCTGTGAAGGCAGGAGACCTGAGTGCTATTCTGAGCCAAGGACAAAACTTGGAGCAATACTAAGTCAGACCAGGTCCTGGAGACATAGGATTCATTTGATGTGCAATTTTGGCTGAATACACTGCAATGGCCTTGCTAAAACAGGGAAGAATTAATGGATTATGGAAAAAAAAGTGACAACCATACCAGTGCTGAGTATGACATGCACACTTTTGTGTGAAGAGCAGAATTTGATAGGAAATCTATTGCTTTTTATAGGAAATTGACCCTGTCATTGTCTCCCTCTTGGTTCCAAACTGAACCCAAAGACTCTCCTAATTGGGGAATCCACTGAAGTATCTTCCTGAGTCTGAATACACAATCTTAAATCTAAAGAGGTTCCAAGCAAGAAAAGTTATATTTATTGGAAGCCCCAGAACTAACAGGGAGCCAGTCCTTAAGCTCTCTCTTCTTTGTTCTTGGGTGTGGAACTGTGCTCAGTGGGTACTGAGTACCCTTGCATCCCAAACACCTCCAGACCCCTGCAAGGTAGCAGTGAGTCTAGGCTCCCCCTGTTTCCCCTCACAAATTCTTCCTCAGCAATGCATGACTGTGTCCTCAGCTCTGACTGTCCATCTGCAGACACAGAGGGTTCATGGCAAACTGAGAATGGTGGATTGGCCTTTCAGAGTTCTGCTTTGTGTGTGGCAATGGCAGCATTACTAATGTGTGAACACACTATGGCCTAGCCCTGGAGCCTGCAGGACCTAGTTCATGTTGTACCTACTGGAGGTGAATCCAGAAATTTCCAAGGAGAGTACCAGATACACCCTAGGTTGTATGAAATTTCACCCAGATTCCATCAACTGAATACCTGCAAGCACATACATCCTGGTCAGGAAAATGACCATATGCATTCACTCTTTCTCTCTACCATATCAACTCATGCACTGTTGTCTCTTTTTCCCAATAAAGTGATCTTTTAAAATAATGAAGAGAAAACCCATCTCAGCACAACATCCATATTGTTCATCTGTGTTCATTCCTGATCACAAAATTGGAGTATATAAGAATCCCTGGGCTTGGGTTCCTCTCCCAGAGCTGCAGGATCAGGGCTGGACTGGTTTACATCAGCAAAGGGAGGAAAACTATTTGCAAGTCCTTCTCCTACACTGCTAGCTCTCAGGTGGGGCCTTGGAAAAGGGATGTGGCCCAGAGCAGGTATGAGTGTCCTGAGGTAGTTGGGTGGCAATGATGACATTTGGGACAATATTAATATTATTTAATTGTACTGTACTAAACACTTAGAATCCTTAACCTTATTTAATTTATATATAAGCGCACAAACTTTGTGAAGAAGATATTTCTTTCACCTCCATTTTACAGATGTGAAATTTTAAAAGGAAGGTTAGGATGCTTGGACAATATGCTCAAAGCCTATGTCTGTTGACAGTGAACCCCAATGCCTGGCCTGTGTTCCTCACCACTAGACCACATGGCTCACCTGAACCAATGAGGATAGAGTGGGGCATGCCTAGATAGATTTGTAGCATTCCTCTTTGTGTAAGGACACCATTGTGTTATGTTGCTGTGCCCTTTTTGTTGACCTAAAGAATGTAGAGAGAACCAGTGTTCAGCAGACGTATTTAAAGTGCATTCTGGCATTTCACAGGTCAAGATTTATCTCTGTCTCTCCATCATATTTAAATCTGTCCATTTGGAAATAGGAGGCAACATGGCGTCGGTTTAGGAGCGTACTCGCTCACTGGTTCTCTGGTGATGGCCGATTGTGAACTGGGTCCTGCCCAAGGTTCTGTGCTGTGGGTGCATGGAGCGAGAAGCTTGGGTCATCTAGCAGCAGGCAGATCGATGGTGTGGAGTGATCGTTAGAGATTTGTGAATTTTAAGCCTTCCTGTGGTGGTTAACACAGATGGCTGAGCCCCACCTACAGGGAAAATGGCTGGTTTGAGACATGAATCCTGCACCTGCGGGTCCCGCTCCCAGTGTGGGGGAGCATACTCTGGGGGAGGGAGGGCTTTGACCGAGGGTGAAGAGGGGCTTAACTTCTGTGGATTTGGCTGCCTGGACCCCCTCATAGCTTTGGGGAGCAGATTAACTGGCTTGAAACAGTGCCAGGCTGAGGGGAGAGGCAAATCTGCTGAGGAAACCTGATTTACCCAGCAGCCCACTGACATTAAGGCTTGGCCCCAGAGGGGGCAGAGTCAGCTAATTTTATCACTCTGTACTGACAAGCATCAGTGCTTCAGCTCCCATGGGGAGGCCAGGAAGTGGGAAGGGCTTGATTAGTTTCCACGAGCCTATTTAGGGTCCCCTCAGTGAAGGGGGTGATATAGCAGAGGACTTCTTTTGGGTCCCTTATATTGCCAAAAAAAAAAAAAAAAAAAGACAGTCACTTTAAAAAATGAATTCCTGTTCTTAATTTAGTTTAATACCAAAAATCTGCCTCAAAACCTGTAGATAGAACCCAGAAGGGAAATTGATAAACGCAAGCAGGCTGAGAGGATCCGCAAGAACCATAGAATGAGCACTTCCTCCTTAGGTTTGTTTTACTGCTTGCTGGTGTGGTTGTTTGGATTTTCTCTGTTTATTTCTTATCTCTTGCTTTTCTTTCCTCTTTCTACCCCCCCTTTCTGTTTTCCTTCATTTTTAAAAAAATTAGGTGCAGTTAGCTTACTTCTTCTTTGCTGTGCTTCTTCTTCAGTGATTTCCCATTTTCTGCCTATATTGATATTGTATCCCAAGAAATCTCTTATCCTTCCTTCATCTCTCTGCCTTCTGCTTTCTTTTGTGGTTGTTAGACACCACTCTTTTTCATTAGCCCACAACTTAAGGGTGTCAATTTCTTTTCTATCGATTTTGTTTTCTTCTTTTTAAAATTAATATTAGCTTTTTCGTTTTAGTCCTTTCTTTGCTCTTTCTCTCCCTCCTCATCATTCTAGCCTTCTAAGTCATTATATATATATTCCTCTATTTGGTTTCCCAGTCCATTGTAGATACCCCACTTTTTTTCCTATTTCGCTACACTGCCTACACAAGTTAAATATTCATTTCACTAAGTCCTTTTTGGCCCCACTTCTAACTTTTACCAGTATTATTATTATCCTTCTTCCTTTCTCCCACCTTTCAATTCCTCTGGCACTAATTTTTGCCTTCAAGGTAACATAGAAAGAAGCAAGGAAACAAAATAAGAAGAAAAAGTGTCAAAGAGAAAACTTAACACACACAGAACCACCAGCTAAATAAAACTCTAGAGGAGAGAGAGAAGCTAATCAACTGAATAAACCCATCAAGATAAAATGATGACAAGAGGGCAACAAAAAAATTACAAATCACACTGAGAAACAGGAAGACATGGACCACTCCAATGAACAAACTAAAAACCAGTAACATATACAGAACATTGAACAGCTAATCAAAGATTCCCAAATAAATATCATGAACCAACTTAATGAAGTGAAAGAAGAGATTAAGGATTTAAAGAAGACACTGGGAGAACATACTGAAGAAATTGTAAACATACACAAAAAGATAATGGATATGATGGTGATCAATGGCACAATCCAAGAAATCAAAAAGATGATGGATTCACATAACAGCAGATTTGAACAGGCAGAAGAAAGAATTAGTGATGTGGAAGACAATACAGCTGAAATCAAACACATAGTAGAACAGATAGACAAAGAAAATGAAAAAATCCAGCAGTGACTCAGGGATTTAACTGACAACAAAAGATGCACAAACATATACATTATGATCATCTCAGAAGGAGAAGAGAAGGGAAAGGGAACAAAGGATTGTTGAAGGAAATAATGGCTGAAAACTTCCCAACCCTATTGAGAGAGATGGATGTGCAGATCCAGGAAGCAAAGTGCAACCCAAACAGTATAAATCCCAACAGGCCAACTCCAAGACATATACTTGTCAAACTGTTCAAAGCTCAAGACAAAGAGAAAATACTCAAGGCAGCAAGAGAAAAGAGAACCATCGCATACAAGGGAAGCACAATAAGAATAAGTGCTGATTTCTCAGCTGAAACCATGGAGGCAAGAAGACAGTGGTATGACATAGTCAAAGTACTAAAAGAAAAAACTTCCAGCCACGAATTCTCTATCCAGCAAATCTGGCATTCACAAATGATGGAGAATTCAAAATATTCACAGATAAACAGAAATTAAGAGAGTATGTCAATGAGAAACTGGCACTTCAAGAAATACTAAAGGAATTTCTACAAGTTGAAAGGAAAAATCAAGGGAGAGAGAGCTGGAGGAGAGTTTAAAAACAACTAAAAGACAAAAACAGAAACAAAACAACATATGACATACATTAATCCAAAGAAAATATGGCTGAAGTAAGAAATTCATTGCGAGTAATAACACAATGTTAATGGATTAAATTCACCACTCAAGAGATGCAGATTGGCCAAATGGATAAAAAATTTGATCCATCTATATGCTATCTACAAGAAACCCACGTTCGACCCAGGGATTCAAAGAGGCTGAAAGTAAATGGCTGGAAAACAATTTTACAAACTAACAATAGCAAAAAAAGGACAGGAGTAGCTATTCTAATATCAGAAAAAATAGACTTTAAATGCAAAGCTACTGTAATAGACAAAGATGGACACTATATATTAGTAAAAGGGGTAATTTCTCAAGAAGAGAGAATGATCATAAACATTTACGCACATCAAAATATGTGAGGCAAACTCTGGAAAAGCTAAGTGGAGAAATAAATGCCTCTACAATTATAGCGGGAGACTTTAATAAACCATTATCATCATTAGACAGAACATCTAGACAGAGAATCAACAAAGAAACAAAGACTCTCAACAATACATTAGAGGACCTGGACTTAATAGACATATACAGAACACTACACCCAAATACAGCAGGATTTACATTCTTCTCAAGTGTACATGAATCATACTACAAGATAGACCACATGCTAGGCCACAGAAAAACTCTCAATGAATTCAGGAAGACTGAGATTATAAAAAGTAATTTCTCTGATCACAATGGAATGAAATTGGAAGTCACTAAGGGCCAGAGAAACAGGTTGGCCCAAGGATATGGAAGTTAAACAACACACTCCTAGAGAAACAGTGGGTCAAGGAGGAAATATCAAAATAAATCAGTAACTACCTTGAAACTAATGAAAATGACAACACAACACATAAAAACCTATGGGATGCAGCAAAAGCAGTCCTGAGAGGGAAGTTCATAGCCATAAGTACATATATTTTTTTAAAAAAAGAAAGAGCTAAAGCTGAAGACCTAACTGCACACTTGGAGGAATTGGAAAAATGACAACAACAAACTAAACCTAAAGGAAGTAGAAAGAAGGAAATAACAAAGATTAGAGCAGAACTAAAGGAAATAGAGAATAAGAAAGCACTAAAAAAAAATAAAAATAAAACAAAAAGCTGGTTCTTCAAGACTATCAATAAAATTGACAAATCCTTAGCCAGACTAACAAAGAAAAATAGATAACAGATGCAAATACACAAAATAATGAATGAGCAAGGAGATATCACTTCTGACCCGACAGAAATAAAGAGTATCATAAGAGGATAATTTGAAAAATTATATGCCAACAAGAATGATAATTTTGAGGAAATGGACAAGTTTCTAGAAACACACAAACAGCTGACATTGATGAAAGAAGAAATTGATGAACTCCACAGACCAATTACAGGTAGAGAGATAGACTCAGTCATCAAAAACCTCCCAAATAAGAAGAGTCCAGGACCAGACAGATTCACAGCTGAATTCTACCAAACATTCTGGAATGAGCTAACACCAATTATGCTTAAGCTCTTCCAAAAAATAGAAGTAGAAGGAATATTGCCTAATACATTCTACGATGCCAACATTACCCTAATACCAAAACCAAACAAAGATACCACTAGAAAGGAAAATTACATACCAATTTCTCTAATGAACCTAGATGCTAAAATCTACAAAAAATATACTTCCTAATAGCATTCATAACTTATCAAAAGGATTATACACCATGATCAAGTGGGTTTCATCCCGGGTATGCAAGGATGGTTCAATATAAGAAAATCAATCAATGTAATACACCACATAAACAAACTGAAAGAAAAAAATCACATGATCTTCTCTATAGATGCAGAAAAAGCATTTGACAAAATACAGCACTCATTGCTGATAAAAACACTACAAAAGATAGGAACAGAAGGACACTTTCTGAATATGATAAAGGGTATATATGAAAAACACAAAGCTAACATCATCTTCAATGGTGAAATCCTAAAAGCCTTCCCTCTGAGATTGGGAACAAGACAAGGATGCCCACTATCACCACTCCTATTTAGCATTGTCTTAGAAGTCTTGCTCGAGCACTGAGGCAAGAAAAGGGTATAAAAGGCATCCAGATTGGAAAAGAAGAAGTAAAAATTTCATTACTTACAGACAACATGATCCAATACATACAAAGCCCTGAGAAATCTACAACAAAGCTTCTAAAACTTATAAAGCAGTTCAGTAATGTTGCAGGCTATGAGATCAGTGCTCAAAAATCAGTAGCATTTCTATACACCAATAACGAGAAAACAGAGGAGGAAATCAAGAAAAAAATGCCACTTACAATAGTAAATAAAAGAATCAAATACCTAGGAATAAATTTAACTAAAGATGTAAAGGACTTATATACAGAAAACTACACAACACTGTAAAACAAAATCAAAGAAGACTTAAATAAATGGAGAAATATTCTCTGTTCATGCCTAGGAAGACTAAACATCAACCAGATATCTATCCTACCAAAACTAATCACAGATTTAATGCAATCCCAATAAAAATCATCACTATATTTTTTAAGGAACTGGAAAAACTAACCACAAAGTATATTTGGAAAGGTAAGAGGCCCCAAATTGCCAAAGACATATTGAAAAAGCAAAATGAAATTGGAGGTATCACATTACTGGACTTTAAAACATATTACAAAGCTATAGTGATCAAAACTGCATGGTATTGGCACAAGGATAGACCTACTGACCAATGGAATTGAATTGAGAGTTCTGATATAGATACTCACATATACAGTCATCTGATAATCGACAACGCTACCAAGCCCACTTAGTTGGGAGAGAATGGCCTCTTTAACAAGTGGTGCTTGGAGAACTGGATATCCATATCCAAAAGAATGAGAGAAGAATTGCATCTCACACTTTATACAAAAATCAACTCAAGATGGATCAAAGATCTAAATATAAGAGCCCAAACCATAAAGACCTTGCAAGACAATGTAGGAAAGCATCTACAGGACCTTGTAATAGGAAATGGTTTCATGAACTTCACAGCCAAAGCATGAGCAGCAAGAGAAAAAATAGACAAATGGGATCTCCTCAAAATAAAAAACTTCTGCACTTCAAAGGATATTATTAAGAAATAAAAAGGCAGCCTACACAATGGGAGAAAATATTTGGCAACCATATATCTGATAAGAGCCTATTATCCTGCATATATAAAGAAATCCTACACTTTGAAAATAAAAAGACAAACAACCCATTTAAAAAATGGGTAAGTGAACTGAAAAGACACTTCTCCAAGGAAGAAATAAAAATGGCTAAAAAGCACATGAAAAAAATGCTCGATATCACTTACTATCAGGTAAATGCAAATCAAAACTACAATGAGATACCATCTTACACCCATCAGAATGGCAGTTATTTAAAAACAGCAGACTCTTAAGTGTTGGAGAGGATGTGGAGGAATGGGAACCCTCATCCACCGCTGGTGGGATTGTGGAATGGTCCAGCCACTGTGGAGGATAGTTTGGCGGTTCCTCAGAAAACTAACAATAGATTTCTGTATGATCCAGCAATTCCACTGCTGGGTATATACCCAGAAGTACTGAAAGCAAAGACACAACAGATATATGCACAACAATGTTCATAGCGGCATTGTTCACCATTGCCAAAAGTTGGAATCAACCCCAGTGCCCATCAACAGATGAATGCATAAACAAAATGTGTTACATATATACAATGGAATATTACTCAGCTGTAAGAAGGAATAAAGTGCTAACACACAGAAAAATGTGGATGAATCTTGAAGACCTTATGTTGAGTGAAGCAAGCCAGGCATTGAAGGATGAACAGTATATGACCTCACTGATTTGAACTGAAGAAAGTGAGCAGTCTCAGAACCACTGTCTGAAAGATAGGTTAACAAGGGAGAGAAAGAGAAGAGTAGTCTCTGAGCCATCACCCATATGTACATAATCTATGGTAAAGGGATAGAGTATAGTTGCATATTGAAGGACAGGACAGATGGGTCATGATATTACTGGGTTTGGGGGTGCAGGGTTGACAGGTGGGTAGATTAGAAAGGGCAGGTTGGAATACCCAGGGCATGTAACTATGAATCTTGTCATTCCATGAGTCAAGACAGGGGAATGCGGTATGCCCCAGGGGGATGGGGAGGAAGGAACAGTTAAGATCAAATGAGGTATTTAATGGTCATGTTAAAGGTTTTTTATTATCTTACAGTAATGGGCACAGGACATGGTAAATATCATCAAAAATTATTAAACTGTACCGTCTAAATTGTAAACTATACTGTAAACCATTGACTATGTTTAGTTGCTATATTTTATCATCTGTATAACAGTTATAACAATGTTAACATCCATTTTTAAAAAAGGGTTTTAATACTTGGTGGGGAAGGGGGAGGGAGGTTGGGTATGTGGGAGTCTCTAGTATTCCGTGTGTGACTTTGCTGTGACTTAAAACTTCTTTGAAAATTTAATGAAAATTTGGGAGACACTGGAGAATGAGAGGGGAAAGGTGTCACAGTACACTGGACATCCAGTAATACAATGATAAAAGGAAAAAAGAATATTTTTTTAAAAAGGAATTTTGTTTTGTTTTTTCCCCATATTTTAAATGTCCCAATCCACTAATTATATATATATATATATATTCATTTCTGAACATTTACAATCTTCTTTCTTTTTTAATAAAGTTATAGGTTTACAGAAAAATCATGCACAAAAACCAAAGTTCCCACATACCACCCTATTAATAACACCTTGCATTAGTGTGGTACATTTGTTATAATTGATGAAGGAACATATTTAGGATCGTACTATAGTACATGGTTTACATTAGGATTCACTGTTTGTGTTGTATAGGGGCTGGGGTGAAGGAAGGGAATGGGGAGCTAATGCTTAAATTGTACATTGTTTCTATATGAAATGATGTAAAAGTTTTAGTAATGGATGGTGTTGATAGTTGCACAACATTGTGAATGTAGCTAACAGCACAGGATTAAATATTTGAATGTGGTTTAAAAAGGGGGGAAATTTTAGATTGTACATATATTACTAGTATAATCTTAAAATTTAATCGGACTATACAACGCTAATTATATTTTATTTTTAGTTTTTTTTTTCCTTCTGAGTTTCCTTTTACTTATCTCTTGCATTTAAGCTTATCATTATTATTTCTTTTTCCTATTAATTGTATTCGGTTATTATATGGGCTTGATGTTCAAGGAAGGTTTGGATCACAGAAGGGTTACAATGGGGGCTGCAGGGGCTCATTGGTGGGGGGTGTCTGGGATGGAGGATTCATGGGAGTAAGTTCATCTGAATATACATGAAAGATATGTAAAATTGTTCAAATGATAGAGGGATGGAGCATGGTCACGGTGGGTAGACAATCACTCAATAAATGAGGAAATCTGAATTCCGAGCACTGAGAGTACTGCCACATTCTCCAAAGGAGCAGCAACAGTCCCCTGAGTGCAGGGGCAGTGTCTGGCAAAAGAGGATGACCCACTGATGGATTCTTGTTATTGATGATTAGCCTTATGAGTCTTTGCTCTGGTAATTGAAACAGCCTACTGTTATGGGGTGCTTAAGAGTTGCCACCTGAGAGCCTTCTTGTTGCTCAAATGTGGCCTCTCTCTAAGCTAAACTCAGCATATGAATGCATTACCATCCCCCCAATGTGGGACATGACTCCCAGGGATGAGCCTCTCTGGCAGCAAGGGATTAATACCAAGTGTCAACTGGCAACACGATTGGAAAAAGACCTTGAATAAAAGGGGGGAAAAGGTAAAGAGAAATGAGTTCATGTGGCTAAGAGATTTCAAAGAGAGTCAGGAGGTCATCCCAGAGGTAACGCTTACACACAACTCAGTAGGATCTCAGAACACCAAAGTGTATATCACCCCACAGAGAGGGGCTCCTGAGGGCTCTGGAGACACCCAGGTCCTATATAAGGGGGGATAGCCACAGAGATTGATGCCTTATTTGTGGGCTCTACTTTGGAATCTGTGCTCCTGAGAGTGACAGAGTTGGACTCAAATAAGTCCTCCCTGCACATGGTCCAACAGTCCCTTCTATTCAAACCAATATGTGATGCTGGAGTTTTTAGGTGTACTTCCAGAGACTCGAGTCTGGCCTACCTATGTACCAGCTGTGCCTGGAATCTCAGTGGAGCTGCAACTCCTGCCCTACAGCTCAATGGACTCATCCAAGTCACCTGGCGAGGAGACGACGGTGGGCAATGGCCATCCCAGGGAATGGAGAGGTCCTGCATCTGCAGGCAGGATAATCCCATCCACCGTATCCATGGGATATAAGCCCCCTCTCACTTGGAGGTGGAGTGGACACCACCAAACCAGTCCCCTCAGGTTTGGGGGAAGAGCTATGAACTAGAGTGGTATTCTGTTGTAGACATATTGTGATTCAAGCAATGGGAGAAATTATAACAGTGAGGTGGAGCTGGTGGCCACTGGACGCTTTTGGGAGAGGGAGGGGAAGGGCAGTTGAAATACAGGGCCTTTGTCAGGATTTGTGGGTTGTCCTGAATGGCGTTGCAGTGACAAATGTAGGCCAATTTACCTCAGCATATATCATGCAGAACTGTGTGGGATAGAGTGTGGTCTACGATGTGAACTGTGGTCTATGCTTGGTCACAAGGCCCCAGGATGTGTATATCCATTGCAGATGATGTGCCACACTGATGAAGGATGTTTGTGTGTGATGTTGTGGGAGGTGTGGGAGGTGGGGAACATGGGAATCCCTGTAATTTCTGTGTAATATCTAGGTAATCCTAGCACCTTTAAAGTATATATATATATATATGTAATAATATTTATGCAAGCAAATGCACATATATGCATAAAAATTTATATATCATTTTACAAATATTGGTTTGTATTGTGAAAAATTTGATTTTTACCCACAATAAAAAATAAATAAATACATTAAAAAATATAAATCTATCCATTTGTTTTTTTTGTATCAGTTTTATTGAGTATTAATAGATAGATAATAATCATTATATTTTACTTGTAACATTTGGTATTTTTATATATGTACACATGTTTAATCATTATTACCACCACAATAGTGAACTCCCAAATATTTCCCCCATTACTCTGTAATTTCTGCTTCCTACCCTTCTTTTTCTCCAGGTAACAATTAATCTCCTTTTTAAAAAAATAGTTTTATTAAGGTACAAAACATATACCATAAAGTCCATCCATTCAAAACATATAATTTGATGGTTATTGTTTTTTGCAAAAATATTTGCTACCATCACCAGAGTCAATGTTAAAATGCTTTGATTAACTAATAAAGAATAAACCTATCCTCTCCCAAATATCCTCCTATTCTTCTACCTCCCATTTAGCAACAACAAACCATTAATCTACTTTATATTTCTATAGGTATCACTATTATTGGCATTAATGTCTAGGGAAATAAATGATATTATAATTCATCCCTGGTTTCTTTCAGTTTTACTGTTTTCAAAGTTCAACCATGTGGTAGTGAGTATCAATACTTCATTTCTATTTTGTAACAAAATAAATTATTTGTGTGGCATACCTAAAACAAAATATTCTCACTTTAACCTCTTTCATGTGTACAGCAGTGAGATATTCACTAAATTCACAATTTTGTGCAAGAAGCACCACCAAACATGACCAAAATTTTTCATCACATCCAACAGAACGCCTGTACCTATTAAGGATTCAATCATGAATCTTATAAACTCTAATCTACTTCCTAAATCTATGAATTTGTATATTCTTGGCCTTCCATGTAAGTGAAATAATGCAATATGTTTCATTTTGTATTTGGCTTATTTAATAAAAAAACACATTTCAATGTTCATCCTGTTATAGCATGTGTCTTCCCTTTTTTCAAGTGACTGATATTCCTTTGGGTTTTACATTTGTTTACCCATTCATCTGTTTATGGAAATTTGCATTGCCTAAAACTTTTGGCTGTTGTAAATGATGCTGCTAAGAATTTTGGTATACAAATATATATTTGAATACCTGTTTTCAATATTTTCAGATATATACCTAGAAGTGGAACTGTAGGTTCATATGACAATTTTTTATTTAGTAATTTGAGGACCTGCAGGTCTGTTTTCATAGAGGGTTATTTAACATTCCCACCTGCATTGTAATAGGTTTTGTATTTCTTCATATCCAATAAAATACTTGTCACTACCCTAATTTTTTTCCTACCCCTCTTTGTGGCTATTAAATGATATTGCATTGTAGTTTTGATTTATATTTTCCGTGACAAACCATGCAAAACTATTTTTCATCTCTTTATTAACCATTTATATATCTTTGTGCCATTTCTGTTGAGATGTTAGTAATTAACATAGTCTATATACAAGTCCATTATTATGTGTATGGTTTAGAAAGGCTTTTCCCCATTTAATGGGTTCTATCTTTATAATAGTAATGATGATTCTCTTAAATCACTAGTTTTTAATTTTGAGAAAGTCAAATTTAAGTATTGGTAAATTTGCCAAACTGAATCTCTCCCAGGATCCAGATTACTACTGGATTGCATGATTTTCCTGCAAAATTGAGGAGAATACACACACACACACACACACACACACACTGCATGAAGTATTCAAAGCAAACAAAACTCCCCTCCCTGAGTGGTGCATCGGGAAAGGGCGCGCATCTATTTTAGAAATACAACCACAACCACATCCACAGCTCCACTACAGAACAAAGAATTCTCCTGCAAATGGAAAACAAACAAAACTAGTATTCTATGCCATTATTGGGATCCAATAGAAAGAGGGAGGAAATATACACCATCACAGAAAGTACATCCAGAACCACTTCCCCTATCCTCAGTGAGAAATGAAAGGCTAAACATGGAGATGAAGGACTTTGAAATAGGCATTGAAGACACTGGTGAAAAACCAATGAAGATTGGGAAGAAACAACTGGGAAAATATATTGTACTCTTAGATGGGTGCAGCAATACTTGACAGGGCAAATGTTACATTTGGAGAAGGCACAGGGGCAACTTGGATGCTATTCAGAACACTGTCCATTCTTAGAGATTACAACAGGTAAGGAGCCAGGTGTGCTTCAGGGGATAGTTGTGATCAGGAAGGGTGTGCTTACCCTTGGCCTGGAACCTAAGGGTACCCTTGGGCCTGCACAACCAGAAATGGGAACACTCACTCCTTAGATACAAGAGGCTCCATGAGAAAACTGTTTCCCACATGGAAATGCAGGGAAGGGTGGAGGGAGTTGGAGTCATGCTCTGCTTCCAAGAATGTGCTCAATTTATGAGGCCCAAGCACACAACTGAGGAAGTCTGCATCCCTGTGAGGTCTGTCAGGTAACCTCTGCCTTCAGAAGACTATGGTTGTACAGGGAGAATTAGGATTGTGACAAATTCTTTATGATAACCTTACCTGCATCACATATGATAAATAATGTTAAAATAATATGTATGCATGTTGATATTTATACAGTTAGTAATATAAAAGTTCTGAGGTTGAATCTAGCATACAAAGGAAACTCCTCCCCAGGCCCTTTCTGCACCTACTGCTGGGGGTGGACCCTAAGCACCCTGGTGGTCCCTAGAGCCCAAGGTAGCCCAGCCCTTCCTGTGCCATGAGGAGCAGTTTTATCTGGGCTCACTGTGACTTCCTTTCACTGTGTCTCTTGCACAATAATAATTGGCTGTGTCCTCAACTCTCAGGCTGCTCTACTTTAAATAAACTTCATTCTTGGAGGTGTCCCTGGTGATACTGAGTCAGGACTGAAGAGTTGGGTTGTAGTTTGCCTGCCGACCCACTCCAGCCCCTTTCCTGGAGCCTGGTGCACCCAGCTCATATGATTGCTGGTTAAGGAGATTCCAGACACTTTGCAGGTGAGGGACAAGGCCTTCAAGGGCTTCACCAGGCCAGGGCCTAACTCCTGCAGCTGCACCTGGAACAGGACACCTGAAGACAAGGAGAACCACAGTGAGTCATGTGGTGAGATGCATCATCCCCATTATCTTCATATCTGAATCCCTGAGACATTCACATCTGGCAGCTGCCACTAGGAACAGGAAGAACCACAAGGCTTTCATGTTCTTGTGGATGAGGTCCATGAGGCCTGGAAAATGTATTTCTTGTCATAGAAGGAACCTAAATTTAAGTAAATTTGTACTGTGGTTTCATCTGTCTGCCCATGTGGTGATTTGCATCTGGGAGGCAATTCTGCAGGTAAAATGAAAAAGGATGAGGGGAGGTCCTTCTCTAACAGGTAACCTGGGGGGAGGATGCTGGTCAAGCCCTTGGGGAACACAATCCTCTCCTTGGGGTAGCTCCTCATGCAGCCCAGTTTCCTCTACTTTCAGCAGGAAATGTGTTGAATTAGCTGGTCAGAGATTCAGAAGAAGCCAAGAATCAGGGATGGCTTTGGAATATGATTATTGTGCCACTACCCCACCCATTATATATGGGTATGTGTGTGTATATACATCTATGGGATAAAAATAGAATATATTGTATGTATATATTCTCTGTCAATGTTGGCTGTAATGGATTCTGGATGATTAATGAAAAATCAGTGTGGGTAGGGTGTTGAGTGCTTCTTTTCCATTTTCCTGATGTCATTCCTTGCTCTTAACTTCAGGATTGTAATTTTAGTAATTTGTTAGTGTTGTTAGAAAATTTCACTGCTCCACAGGAGTCAGAAAAGACATGTATGTGACCTCACTTTGGAAACTAGAATTGCCCAGGGAACAACTGTCTTGGTCCTGCCCCTGACTTGTCACACCTGTGTAACTGAGGAAGGTCATCCTTACTCACCCTCAGTCTCCACACCTGAGCATCGAGAGATGTAGCTCATATCATTTCTGAATATTTCTTTCTACTTCATAATATCATAGAGGGAACTTGAATACAGCATATTGCAAACTGGCAATTTAATAATATCTGTTGTTGATTTAATAATATATTTGCTAAGACCTTCATCCCTAGTCATGTTCCTTGCTGCTGAGGCAGCAACATGAGGGGAAAGGATTTGGCCTGGACACTGAAGTCACCAATGATTATAGCAGAATTAGAGCATTAAGGAGAACATCATACAACATGTTCCAAGGTTAGGACCTGGTGCATGAGGCTTTCAGAAAGTTCATGGATGAAAGTGCTGTGAAGGGAGATTCAGGGAGAAAAATCAAATCCACTTATGGAATAAAGTGCCTCCATGGTTTCATATGTGAAATCAGCACTTAATCTTATCAACCGTCCCTTGTATGTTATGGATCTCTTTTCTCTTGCTGCTTTCAGTATTTTTTCTTATTCTTGAGCATTGGACAATTTGAGAAAAATATGACTTCTGGTAGCCATGTAGGGATTTATACTGTTTGGGGTTGTGCCACGCTTCCTGGACATGTACACCCATGTCCCTCAATAGAGTTGGGAAACTTTCAGCCATTATTTCCTCCAATGCTCCTTCTGCCCCCTTTCCCTTCTCTTCTCCCTCTGGGGTGCTTATAATGTGTATGCTTGTGCATTTCCTGATTTCATTCAAATCCCTAAGTCCCTACGGGATTTTTTCTTTTTATCTATCTGTTCTACTATCTGTCTGACTTCAGCTGTACTGTCTTCAACATCACTGATTCCTCTGTCTCTTCAAATCAGCTGTTATGTGCTTCCAGTGTATTTTTTATTTCTTACATTGTGTCATTCATTACCATGATATCAATTATGCTCTTATGTATGTTTACAATTTTTTCAGTTTGTTCTCCCTTTGACTTCTTAATATTCTTAATCTCTTCTTTCACTTCATTGAGTTGATTCATGATATTTGTTTGGACATCTCTGATTAGTTGTTCCATGTTCTGCATCTCTTCCTGTTTATTAGTTTGGTCATTAGACTGGGCCATGTCTTCCTGTTTCTTAGTATTGTAATTTTTTGTTGTTATCTAGGCATCTGTTTATCTTGATGGGTTTATTCTGTTGGTTATCTTCTTCTACTCTAGGGTTTTGTCTTGTTGTTGTATTTGTGTGTATGGTAAGGTTTCAATTTGACACTTCATTCTTCTTATTCTATTTCCTTGAAGGAGAGGATCCATACAAAACCTAGGAAAATAAATAGCACAAGTAAGAAATCATAAGGAGTATAGATTAATAAGAATAAAAAAGTGGAATAAAAAAGAAAAAGAAATAACGAGGAAATATAGAGAATGAATTAAAAGGTGAGAATGAGGAGAGGAAAAGAAAAAAGTGAAAAAAAGCAAACTTGAAAAATACATAAATAAATATGAGTAAAATTGAAGAGCAAACAAAAAGAAGTGGAATAAAAAAAATTAAAAAATAAACCAGAAAACAGAAGATAGAAAAATGAAGGAAGGAAAAGTGGTAACGTAGGTACAAAAATTGGTAAAAGAAAAAAGGGAAACTAAATAAAGGGGAACACAACAAACAAGAAACAAGAGAGCAACAACTAAAAGGAAAAAATGAGGAAAAACAGCCTTCCTTCTGAGGCCCCTAAGAAGCTTCTCAGTATGCTGGTGTCCATCAATAAATCACTCTGCAGCCTGCCCTCTGCAGGTGATGTACTGAGTTTTAGTGAGTAAAATAAGAAAAAAAAGGGAAGCATTAAAAAAATAACAGATCCAATAAAACATAAAACACAAAAAAAGTCTGTATGTTCCCTGTCATAAGGTATCAGCTGGATGCCTAATAACCCAGTGGATCATTCTCTGGATCACTTCTCTAAGGAGACTGGGGAATTGAACCACAGGCCATATATATGCAAAATCAAGAATTCCTCCACTTAGCTAAACTGTCTCCTTAGGTTAATTAGCCTTCAGAAAGCTACCTGCCCTCTTTCTCTCAGGCATTTTAGACTTCCACAGTTTGCTAGAGTCTTTTGATTAGTCTCCCATCCCAGCCCTCTCTCTAATCTAGTTCTTCTCCTTTCCTTTGTGACTGTGTGGGATAGGCTGCCTGAGCAGACCTTCCCTTTACTCTCCCCATTGGGTCAAGATCCCTTCTGAGATTCAAATGCAGCTCAGTTGGCCAAACTCAGGGCAAATAAAGCACTCTTCACCCTTCTAGACCCCTCTTCCTCTAAGAGAATTACCCCTACTACTCTTTTGTGAGCAGCAAGCCAGGGTCTCCACCAAAGCTACTTGTCCTGAGGGCAAAGTATATGTGACATTTCTAGGCACAGGGGTGAGCAACTCATTGTTTTCCTTTGGCTTCTTTATCTTTCCAGTATCCTCCTAGATGACTTAGAGCACCTTCCCATTCTATATATATATATATATATATATATATATATATATATATCCAAAACAGCTCCTTTAGATACCTCCCTACCTTCTCTCCACTTTTTCGTTTTGTGAGAGTGTCAGACTCTGCCTACCTACTTTGACACTATTTTGCCAGAACTTGCATCTCAATAATTTTTTTAAATCCTATATAATATTTGAGAAATGCAATGTCAGTAGAAATGGTCTTGGATGATATAAAAAAGCTACTGACTAAAATAACAATAAGTCTAAATAGGAATAACAGTAAGCCTACTCTAGTCCATTGTTTATTCCCCAACCCTGAAGAATCTTCGATGGTAATACCCACTCTACCTTAAATTGAGAGGGGCTTAGATCCCATGGGGCACATGAATGAGTCTATCTTACTTGCAGTTTCAGACTCTCTCTGTTCCTTGTGATGGTCATTGTCCATCACCATTTCCTTGTTTGTTGTTCTGGGTGAGTCCAATGAACTGGAGAGTAGGTGTTGCAACTCTATTGAGTTTCAGGTAATGACTGGCACATGAAAAGCTGAAAGATTTAAGTCTCTTGGACACACAACTATCAACTCTAACACTAATGATAGGCTCAAATAGAAGGGGCAGAAGACCCATGTGTAGGGAAACCACAACTGAGTCCAACTCTGTCACACTGGGGACCATAAATTCCAAAGTAGGTCCACTAGCAGGATGCCAAACTCCTGAGCTGTCAGCCCTGCCTGTAGTGTAGTGTCTCCAGAGACCTCAGTAACCCCACTATTTGAGGTAATTTTTACTGTGGCAGTCAGTGGGAACCTGCTGAGATGTGCACAAGTATAACCTCTGGGGTGACCTCCAGACTTAGTTATTCTACTATAGACTTATTGTTATTCCAGCAATGGAAGAACTTTTATCATTGTTGTGGAGGCTTTAGCCACTGGAGGTTCTGAGGGGAGGGAGAGGGAAAAATAGGTATAATATAGGGGCATTTGGGGACATTGGAATTGTTCTGAATGATGTGGCAATGACAGAATCAGGCCATTATATATCTTGTTATAATTTATAAAATTGTGTGTGAGAGAGTGTAAACTACAATGCAAAGTAAAATCCACACTTAGTGACCAGGCTTCGATATGTGTTCATCAATTGTAACAAATGTACCACACCAATGAAAGATCTTGTTAATGTGGGAAAGTGTGGGAGGGGTAGGGAGTGGGCATATGGGAATACCCTACATTTTTATGTAACTTTTATGTAATCTAATGATGTTTCTATTTTTTTAAAAAAAGAAGCTGATCAAATAAGAGAAAATTCTACTAGTTCAATAAAAAGTGTCAGATTATTTTAAAACATCTAGATGCTCATGTCTTCTCAATCTTAGAGGTTTGAGGACCCACATAAATTGTGGATAGGCAAAATTGATGATTACAGTACTATGTATGAAAGTGGGAATCCCTTAGGCAAAAAGCAAGCAAACAAAAACAATGAAACAAACAACCTTTGCAGTGCAATGATTTTAAAAAGCTTTATCCGGGATATTGTATGTTTAGATTGCAGTTTCATCTAAAAGGCAATTGGTCTGTGTTTCTCATTTATACCTTATGAGCCTTAAACCAGCCAAAGCAGCTATAACTATTATTCATAGGCACCTTAGGCTTCAAGAGAAGTCAGATAATGATTACAGGCATGATGAAGAGAGCAATACAAGGGGATACTGCCTCTGTGACAACATGAAGATAATTCTAATTTCATGATGTATGGCTAGAAAGCCTTACTGTATTTTATTAAAGAACAACTATTTTCAACTGTGCTTTTACCAGGCCATTAAAAAGAAAAAATAAATAAATAAATAAAAAAGAACAACTATCACACTGCAAATAGATATAATGGCAATTTTGTATCTTTCATATAACAAAGGCCACTATATTTGATAAAATATGTATGTTTTAGTCCAAATGAATTGTATTTCTAAATAATGTATTCATTTTTTCTTGTTTAAACTTTATGAGCCATTTTAATAACTAAAATATCTGACTTTAAAAAAGATATGCAATTTAGCTGGGTTTCAAAATGGGCAGGAGGATAAATAGGATTCTGTCATTGAATCTTAGTGTGGCACAACACCACAGTATCATTTGTTAACTATATTACATTAATATGAATTGCTTTAACTACAAAACCAAGAAGATTATTTCTTAATTCTTTCTTGCTTCTCTTCTTGGTCTCTTTCTTCCATGAAGGAATGTTCAGTAGCACCTCAGTTCATGTTTGTTAACAAACAACTTCCATACATTCTAGCCTCTTGTCCAAGCCAAGTAAAGTACCCTGAGTAATGTGAAAGCTGCAGCCCCAATTTACGGACAGTTTCTATGTGTCCCCTAACCCCTTTACAGGACATGACTGAGAAGCTTCTTAGTTACAGGACAGATGAGGAGGCCATATCTAATGTGAAGATACCATCTCCTGTTTTACTCTACAATAGATATGTTCCTTTCTTGGATTAATTCTTTTATAATTGAGTACAGAAATGAAAAGATGACCATGTACATTACAGATGTTAGCTACCATTTTTGGGGAGGAGAAAGGTTGGAGAGGTTACTCCTAATAATAGACATCTGATACAAGAGGCAGCCTCAGCTTATAAACTGTATGGTAGGGAGCCTTTCCCTCAGAAGCA
Organism: Tolypeutes matacus; assembly: GCA_026826555.1. NCBI lineage: Eukaryota > Metazoa > Chordata > Mammalia > Cingulata > Chlamyphoridae > Tolypeutes > Tolypeutes matacus. The sequence goes on along the minus strand of JAKSZT010021328.1, from coordinate 319,812 downwards.
ATTTCTCTTCCTTGGAATAAGACTTCTGTAATTGCCACCAAATGGACAGGAAACTTCCATTTCCCCAAGGTATGATCTCCACTTATTTTTTGAGTCTATGACTTTACCACTATTTCCCACGTGGTTTCTAAAATCACCAAGATCTGAGCAAATTCTACACAGCATGAACTCTCATAGTGTTTTCTTTTATGTAATTGCAGGTGGCCTGAAGAGCAATCAAAAACAGTATGTATTCTGAAATTGCTCAGTTTTGAGGGGAAAACTAGATGACTTCAAATCCAGGACATTTTATTTGTTTTATTCTGGAAAGCCATTCTGGTCCCTGCTTCCTGGTGGGAATGAGGATTTGGGTTTGGTTAAAGAAACTGATATTCCAGGTAAAGAATTATGACCATATTCTACAATGCTTGTAGCTCTGTTCCATGTAAGCTTTGTTTGCTTGAAGTTTTAGTGTATCCACATGGGGTGTGATTATGGATGTATGTGAGTGTGTGTTTTTCCTAGGTAATATGTCCAATCTACACAGGACAACTGCCATGGTCAACTGCCACAATAAACATCCAATCTCTACTGCACACCTTACATACATTAATTTGTTCAACCCTCATTACTGCTAAACTCAGGTTTTGTTTACTACCCCCACAACACAGATGGAGAAACTGAGGTGCAGAGATGAATGGCCCAAGCTCTCAAGCTCCTAAGTGGAAGGGACTCAAATGTAACAAAGGCATGTTTTCCCAATGCTGAAGCTCAGAACTACTTTCCTTCCCTTATACACTCGGCCATGGCATCATTAGACACCATGCAAGGCCCAGCATCTGTGAATGTACCTACACAGGAATGTCTCTACAGAGAGACCAAGACTCCCCATCATTATGAGGGAGCCTCAGTGACCAAGAAGGCCTAGGGCAGCTCACTGTGCAGATTACCACAGACTCTGGCATAGACAGTGTGAAAAACTCATAGAAAATCCACATGCTTCTGGTCAGCTCAAGATTCTGAAAGTTGTGAGGCATCACATAGGACAACCTGGTCTACTCTGTCAGGGATAATATCAAACCTCAGCAATTTGCCCAAAGCAGATAAGTATTGAAAAGACATTTTATTGTATTTGATAACATTATCATCAAGAACCTAAGAGATGCTCAAATTCTGTGAGTGACACTCTTCAAGGACATTAACAAATAGAACTCAAATATCTCTTGGTCCTCAGACTGGTGTCCAATTCCTTTTGTGCAATGCTCTTAGCAAGCACCAAGCACTCAAATTGTGCATCTCTTCCATGATGATTGCTCCATTGTTGATTGGTTATTGTGAGAATGAACAGTCATTCAATGAATACACACACACATTATAGAAAAAGAAAGACTAGGGAAGCAGCTGTGGCTCAATCAGTAGGGCTCCCGTTTACCATATGGGAGGCCCCGGGTTCGGTTCCCGGGGCCTCCTGGTGAAGGCAAGCCCGCCCGCACGGCGTGATTAGCTGACCCAGCGAGCACAAGCAGCAAGGGGGAGATAACTGAATAAATAAATAAAATCTTTAAAAAAAAAAAAGAAAAGAAAAAGAAAGACTAGATGGAAAAATATAAGATTAATAATGGTGATTTTTAAACGGTAAGATTTCAATATTTTCAAAGCTTCTATAATCAATTGTCTTTACCACAAAAGAATACTATGAAAAAATGCAGGAGAATGTGTTGTCTAGGATAGAATCCAGACTACCAAAATGGTTGCTTTTCATCAAGTGGAAATTCCTATAGAACATATAGTAAATGCGCGGTCAGCATATGTGGATCCATGGAGGTTGAAATGATCTGGAAGATATCAAAAATACACTGGCAATTTTGGCAACTTAGGTGAGATACAGAGCAAACAATGAGGCACAATGGGACCCTGTTATTGAATCATAGCATGTATTTTAGTGCCATTTGTAGATTGATTAATAAATGTTACTTTAGGTTGCCATTAACTACAAAGCCAAGCACTCTGATTTGCATTTCCTTCTTCCTACTCTCTTTGCTATTTTTCTTAAAGTAAGAAGGATGGCCCAGCAGCAACTCATACTGTACTTCTTAATCCACAAACTCCAAACACTCTACCCTCTTGTCCAAGGCCAGAATACTCCCTGAGTAATTCATGGTTAAAACACCAAAGTGCTCAGAGATATTCTGAGTCCTCCAAGTTCCCAAGGACAAATGATGGTGGAGCTTCCTAAATATCAAGAAGATGAGATGGCCCCATCTAATGCAAAGGTGGTATTGCCATTCTATGTCTAAGAAATAAATGTTACCTTTTTTGTTTCTTTCTCTTTCCATTGAATTCAGATAAGGTTATCTAATCATATACATTATAAGTGATATATACAATTTCCTAGAAGAGGAAAACGTTGAGTGGGATCATCTTCAAAATGAGCCCTCATTCAAGAGGGCATCCACAAAAGGCAGCAGCAGATTGTAAACTACATTGTAGGTGCCTTTTCCTCACCAGTCATTTTTCCTCCATTGAGTAAGAAGTTTGTAACCACAAAGGAAAATGGACAAGAGAGATATATGTCCAAGAAAAGCATGTGCCCTTCCACAGATGTCCCTATACTTGCTTATGGTGCCTTTGACTTGATCACTGTTTCCAATCTCTTTTTCTAAATGTACTAAGAGAACAAAATGCCTGAGCAAACACAACACATGATCTTATCCTCAGAGTGTTTTCATTTCTGTAATTGTGCATGATTCTAAGAGCAAACAAAAACAGCACATATTCTGGAATCACTCACTTGTTGAGGAAAAATCTGCATAAGAAAATCAGAGCATTCTTGCTATCCTTTTCTGGACTGTCATTCTGGTTCCATCTTGTGTAAGAAATGAGGATTGGGATATGGTTAAAGAAAGTGATTTTCCAGGTAACCAACTACAGTTCTTATAAGCATCAGTGCTCCCTTAAGGCGGCATGGATTCTGTGCACAGGAACTGGGGAGTGTCTATGTGCAAGTCTCTGAGGTGTGCTTGTGAATGTGGGGTCAGGGAAGGTGATGTGAGTGTGTCCTGGAGAGGTACAGTGAGATGCATATGCTTGAACACACTTCTAGGCTCCACTCTTTACTCAAATCCAAAATCCAATGATTAAGAATAAAATTTACATTTGCTCACATTTGAGGGAGATTGCTCTCCAGCTGTTCCTCAATACTTTCTAAGTCCTGGCAGGGTTTCAGAAGGATTTGTGTGAAGGGGCTACTGACTGGCTTGTTGCATACACTGGCTCTCACACTCCTGCTGGCCTGGTCTGGAATGAACCAGACCCACCACAGAGTCTCTCGACCACAGGGCCAAGGGCTCCCTTCCTCTCAGAACACAAAGCTCCAGTGAGACAGGTTTGCCCTGTCCCCCAAACTCTACTCATGTCCCTCCTTGTGAACTTTCCTCAGGCCATACAGGTGTTCTCCTGCACTAGGTGACTTGAACATGCATAAATGTTTTTTTCCCTCCCTCTCCGAGCTGTCTACACTGTTCCATAAGAAGTTTAGTTCCAGAAATTACCCTGCACAAGGTTCAAGAGAAGAGATTTGGGAAATAAAATGAAATGAAAAGAAAAAAGAGGAAATGTGGAGCAGGACAGAAGAAGAGGGGAAGGGAAAGAAGTGCATATGGGATCCACTTCTTTTCTGACTCTTTTTTTTTTTTGGCACTTTAGGAAATTCAGCAAAGCTGAGGGAAACACTAGGGTAGCTGCTATTTTATGTGAACATACATCTGGAGATAGGAACTAGCTGGTAAATACAGGCACAAGAAGTGAAGGATGTCCTGAGAACTTCTACCCAAGGGACAGAAACCATCCCCATACAAGTCCCTAGGTTGCTCAGCCCTCCATCCAATGGCCCTTAATTTGGAGAAGAGAACTGTAAGTGTCTGTAGGGTCACCATGTACAGCTTCCCCCTCCATTCATCTCTGTGTTTTGCCAGATTCCAGAACTTGTGTTTGTGTTACAGATCCTAGTATTGACAGCTACAAAGACCATGCATGACCTGAAGATCTCAGCCTGAGCCTCAGAGGAGCTGGTGTTTGGAGACTGAAAGGAGGCATAATACCAAAGAAATGGAGATGCCTCAGTACTCACCCCCTTATACACTTTCTCTAATTAGCCAATTTAGTGAAAGTTTGGTTTTTAATTTGATAGATATTCAGTGAGTTTTAGAAATAGGTTTTACTTTTAATGATAGATGTTATTATATTAAACAATATTTATCTCTTCCTAGTTGTTTTTCTTAACATTTATCAATAAAATAAAGCCATATACATATAAGTACCCTAAAGAGAGTTATCATTTCCTGAATTATCATGTCCATCACAATAACAACTTCCAGCAAGGGCACTCCATCTCTCATGGAATCATCAATTTGTTATAGTTGAAGAAATAATTGCAAATCTAATACTTAGAATTGTTCTTAGACCACTGTCTTTCTAAACAGTGAGTATATTTAGTACATTGAGTCATTGTCACCACAATCCACTTTTGGAACATTTCTATCATGGTGTCTTTCAAGGCACAAAAATATTTAATTTTAATGATGCTCAATAATTATTTCTTTCTTTATGATTTGAGATTTTGGAATCACATCTAAGACTCTGTGGGTAACTCAAGGTCACAAAGATTTTCTCCTATATTTTCATCTAGTTGTTTTATCATTTTAACTCTTACATTAGGCCTAAAATTCATTAAAATAAATAAAAAGACAACCCACATACTGGTAGAAAATATTTGCAAATAATGTCAGAAAACAGACTTGTATCCAGAACATATAAAGTGCTCTTATAACTCAGTAATAAGAAGACAAACAATACTTAAAAATGGGAAAACAGGTGAATGGACATTCAATACAGAAGAAATGTTCATTGCTTTCATCACTAGTGAAATACAAATTAAAATCTGCCATGAGTTATTATATACACACACTAGAATGGCTAAAATCAAGAGAGATAATACCAAGTGTTAAAGAAGATGTGGAAAAACTAGAACACATATATTTCTTGTGATAATGCAAAATAATGTTGCCACTTTGGGAAACATTTTTGTCAGTTTCTTAAAAACATAAATTTACCATAATTCTTGCTAATTACACTCCAAGAAATCTATCCAAAACAAATGAAATCATGTCAATGCAATGAATTGTAGCACTAGTTCATGGCAGCCAAAACTGGAAAGAAAATTCAAATGTCTTATCAACTGGTATATGGATAACAAAATGTAGTACATCCATAAATAGGTTTAACTTTCACAGAATAGAAGTGTCTACTGATGTCTGAAAAAACTGCCAAAGTTTGAAGACACTAATATTGCAATCACAAGAAAAAAAATAAAAACAAGAAAATGGCAGCCCCAGCAGTACAATGAATATTACACAATCACTGGATTAACCATACATGTTGCAAAAAGCATAATGATATATTTCAAGTAAATCATTTGATTGAAAATATGATTGAAAATATGATATTATCATATCAAATATGATAATATGAGGACTGGTATTATGAGAAATGACATAGTAGGAAACCCTGAAATGCTTTCTCTTTGTTAAAGCAATGATTAAGCTAGAAACTACAGTCAGAATAACTTTTTTCAGAACTCTAGAATCTAAGCAAAACTTAAAACAACCAAAAGAATCCATACCAAAGAAAGAAGCAGCTAAATTTAAGTAAGAGAATATTGTGCATTTTAACTTACCCACCTACCATCTCCAGGCTTCAGCTCAGCAGAAGCTGTGGAGACTGGCCCACATTAATAATGTGGCTTGCTGGTGCCACAGAAGTTGTCTCAAAGAAGTGCAGTTGTGCCTTCTTACCTATCTGATGGCTCCCTGAGGGAATGCCTCAGGGTCTTCCCTTTCTTTTGCCTGCCCTGGAACTGTCTCAGACCTGGAACAGCCTCCCAAATCTCATTGGCTGAAAGCATATAAGGGCAAATATAGCACACATAGTTGCCTGTGAAAAGGGATGACAGACAGGGCAAAGAGACAGACAAAAAAGTATAGGAAGAAAGACTCAGGGGGAAGAGATATGTGGGGTAGTCAGGGCTTTGAAAAGATCCAAATATACACACATTGTGGTGTATACATATGATGGAATATTATCTGGTGATAAGAAGAAATGAAGTCATAAAGCATGTGACAACATGGAAGAACCTAGAGGATATTTTGTTGAGTGAAGCAAACCAGACACAAAAAGACAAATACTGTATAATTGCACTATTATGAAATAAAAATATTGTGTAGGCTCATGGATTAATAATTAGAATATAGGTCACCAGAAAATAGAAGGAGGGTAAAGAACAGAAAGTTGAAGTTTAATCTGTACAGCATTGGTAAGAAAGTTGTTTATAATCTTTGGAAATGAATAGAAATAGTGAAACGATATAGGATTTCTAACTAGAATTGGTATTTTATGCATATGGCAGTGGTTGAAAGGGAAAGTCTAAGGTCATGTAGGAAAGCTAGAAGGAAAGCTGAAAACTGTAGCATGGTACTGTATATGACAGTAAAACCTCGTATAAAACAATAATATGGGTGGTATTGCATAAAGAAGACTGTTTTGAAAAATATAAATACAAATATACTAGCAAGAAAGAAAATAATAGCAGCTTTGAATGGCAGGGGAAGCACAGAGAGATTGAGAGGTGAGGTGTTTTGTTTGTTTGTTGTTTATTATTATTATTGGAATAATGAAAGTGTTTTAAGAACCATTGATGTGATGAATGCATAAATATGTGATTACACTAAATACCATTGGTTGTACATTTTGGATGGATTTATGCTTTATTAATACGTACCAATAAAATTGATTTGTAAAAAAAAAAAAAAAAAAAAAAAAAACTCCTGTATATACCTGAGAATCAAGAAGGTCACTGAGGCATGCTGAGAAAGTCCTGATAAAACCATAAATGTTCACCTCTGGTTGACCATTAGGCTCCACCTAAGCAGAATGTGAAGGCTAAACAGAGTGATAATGGCCTGGGTTAAGCATCTGGAAGGGTCCTCCAACACAAAACACAAAACCAACCAGGACAAACCAGGAGATTCCCCACCCCTATCCCCTTTGGTTCCAAGCATTTAAGGAAATATCTGTCAAATCACAAACTGAGCACTGAGCTAAAATAACAGAAACTTCTGGGACCACACACACCAAAACCACAAACTTTACCAAAAATTTAATTTTAAAAAGTCAACTTTTTAAACAAATTGCAACTTACAATTAGCAGCAAGAGCAAACTCTGCCCAGTGGAAAGAATTTGATCTCCAGAAATACCATAGATAATGTTTAAAATATCCAATTTTCAAAAAAATTGGTAGCACTGCCACCTACACATCTACAGCAGCAGCTACACAGGGCTGCTGCTCAGAGCCTGAAAGCTGGCAGTGCTGCTCCACATTTGGCAGTGCTGCCCCAAACCTTTCCATGCTGGGGGTTTCAGAGGCAACCAGAGCTTTGGTAGCAGAGAGGATGCCTGAGGTCCAAACTCTCCTCTGGAGCACATGGCATTAGAGCAGAAATAAACAGGACCATAGCACCACAAACACCTAGGTGAGAAGCTTGTTCCCAACAAAATGGGGCCAGAGCACCCCTATGGTCAGTATGTGATCCTGCACCATTAAGGAGGACCCCATGTTTGGAGGTACCATAGTCCATAAACAGAATCGATCCAAAGTGTACAATCCATGGTATTTGCTACAATCACATAATTGTGCATTTATTACTTCAACCATTATTAGAACATATTCATTATTTCAATAACATCAAAAACAAAACAGAAAAAGAAGAAAATAACTTACCTCTAAAACTCTCTATGTTCTCCCACTACATATAGCTGCTGTCTCTGGCTATTCTATCCAAAGTATTTGGGGGGTACCATAGTCCTTATTTTTAAATGATAGCACCCAGGACCATCCAGGCAGAGCACACCTACTGCAAGTAGAGGAACCAGCACCACTGAAAGCAAATGCTGTATTTAGATGTAAGTTGGCCAGTCCTTTAGTTCACAAAAACCTCTCCATGGTGGAGAGAGCAAGTCATGGTCTTGTCTTTAGGGATCCCTACTCACCTACACAAAGCTTTGTTGAACAAGAAACAACTTGGCCATGAACAAGTTCCATTTTCTCTGGTTCAGGATCCATGGTCTTAGGATCTATTAAATGAAAGCTGCCTAAAAGAACCACTTTCTCAAGAAGTACCCAATGTTCACATAAGCCTAGTAGCACCTTAGGTTTTCCCTACATTTGTGGAGTTTGAGCCCATTACCCTGGCAGAGCCCAGTACCCAGAGTCCTTGTGATAAGAGAGGGAGGCCCTCAGCCCTTTTTCTTTCAGACTTGGAGCAGGCAAAATGCACACTGCTCTCTACTGTTTCTTTCTCCCCATTCTGCAGTTTTGTCCTAAAATCCTTGTCTGTCTTCTACATATATTATGAATAAAATCTTTTACTTGTTCCTTTATGTAATTCTCAGGCATCTATGTTCTGTAAATGAATTGTAGAGATCGCATTGACTTGTATGAGTTGTGACATGTTAAATTAGACTTAAGCCAGACTTAACTGTTTTATGGTCTCCAGGGAGCCTTCTAGTGCAGTGTGGAAAGAAGCACAAGATGATGTCAAATGTGTTCTGAGTTGGAGTGATGGGAGCCAAGGATAAAATGGGCTGAGGATAGAGAATGAAAAGAGGACTCATCTTTGCCTATTGGATCAGCTGTGTCTCACACATTTCTCTGCCCTTGGTGCAGGTGGATCATCTTTAATGTACATTAGAAAATCACACTTTACTCATTTAGCAATTTAAAAAAAAATTCCCCTCATTCCCCCAGATGGTTCTCTTGTTTGTCAGCTAATGGTTTGCTTGCTTTCTCCAGGGGGCACTAGGAACTGAGTCTATGACCTCCCACATGGGAAGAAAGTGCCCAGTGGCCTGAGCCACATCCAGTTCCCATGGGCTATGGCATCTACTGGCTTGTGGCATCTGCTCATTTAGGCATCTGCTTGTTGCAGTGGTGTGGTATGTATCTTGTTGTAACAGGTGCAGTGTCTAGCTCATTATGGGAGGTATGACATCTAGCTCATTGCAGCAGGTGCAGCATCTGCTCATCTTCTTTAGGAGGCACTGGAACCCAAACCCAGGACCTCCCATGTGGTAAGCAGGTGCCCAACTGGTTAAACCACATATGCTTTCCATTTAGCAAATTTTAATGTAGCATTTTCATTTTAGGGGCTCTCTACCATTTATTTCAGACTTCAGCACATCAACAATAAACACTGAAGCTCACCTAGAGAGTTTGGGACTGGCATCAATGTTCCTGGGCCAAGGAAAACAAGGAGAGAACACACATTTCTCTAAGGAAGGAAAGTGACAAATATTGGATGTAACATATTCCTGAGCAATTCTTGTAATCCTGCTTTTAAAAAAGCATGAACCTCTGAGTACAGCTTTTCTTTTTGTCAGGAATAAACATAGATCTGGACCATGGTGTGAGAGTAACAAGGAAAACTTAGTTAATTAAGAAAAAAAAAAAGACTATAAATTTCACAACCATACTTGACGTAGGTTTTTTCTTTTTTTTATCCTCACTTTTACAATAGAGGAATAGGCACAAAGATCTCAAGTAATTTGTCTAAAGTCACCAAAGCACTAATTTCCATATCTTAGATACAGGTAAGTTTGATTCTAGTCTAAATAATGGCAAAAAACAAACCACAAGAATTTAATTCCACCCAAGTTGGGTTGACTCCAAACTACATACTATTTAGTGTCTCTACTACTTTTGAATAGATAAAAATGCAATCCTTTTAGAGCATTTCATCTCTTATGCCTCGTAGGATTCCCAGAAGAAGAAGCAAGAAAGGGGCAAAAAAATTATTTGAAGAAATAATGTCCTAAACTTCCCCAAACTGATCAAAGGCATGAATCTACACACCCAAGATGCTCAACAAACTACAAGTAGGAGAGATTCAAAGAGATCTACACCTAAACACAAATCATCAAATGAAAAATAATGTTGAAAGTAGCACAAGAGAAGCAACTCAGCATATACAAGGGATCCTCAATAAGATTAACTGCTGATTTCTCATCAGAATCCATGGAGGCCAGGAGGCAGCAGGATAACATTTAAAAATCCAGAAAGAAAAATAAGTCAAACCAAGAATTCTTTATCTGGCAAAATTATCCTTCAAGAATGAAGGAGACTCAGCAAAGCGGTAGGGTACAAACTCAATATACAAACATCAGTATAATTTCTATACATGGATTTGAACAATCCAAAAAGGGAACAAGGAAAATTCCATTTACAATAGCAACAAAAAGAATAAAATAAATTTGAAAAAACATAACCAAGAAGGTATGGACTTACATGCAGAAGTAAGTACATGCATTCTAAAAGAAATTAAAGAAGACCTAAATACATGGAAAGATATTTTGTGTTCATGGATTGGAAGATTTACTATCATTAAGATGTTAAAATTGGGCGGTGAATATGGCTCAAGTGATTGGGCATCCACCTGGCATATGGAGGGACCCAGGTTTGATCTTTGGGACCTCCTGGTACAATAAAAATAGAAAGCATGAAGGTGAGCCACCGGCCCATGCACTGAGCCACAAGCCCACATGCATGTGCAGCAACCAGGCCCTCAGAGCCACACAGCAAGATAATGACGCAGTTAGGGAGAGACACATGTGAGAGCCAAGATGAGATGTGCTTGAAACCAGGAAATGAGATGACATAGATGGCAGAGGGTCTCTCTCCCACACCAGAGGTTCCTAGGATAGAATCCCAGTGAAGATTGGAGTAGGATAAGAGAAGGCAGGAAACAGACTCAGAGGATCACCCAGTGAATGGACACAGACAGCAAGTGGGGGAGGGAATAAATAAAGTAAACAAATAAATCTTTTAAATAAAGATGTTAATATTACACAAAGCCATCTACAGATCTAATGAAATTACAATAAAAATTTCAACAGTTGTCTTCACAAAATGGAAAAGCAAATCATCAAATTCATATGGAACAGAAAGGGACTCTGAATAGTAAAAAAATATCTTGAAAAAGAAAAAAGTTGGAGGACTGACACTTCCCAAACAAAACTTATTGCAAAGTTGCAGTAATCAAAACAATGATACTGGAATAGGACAAACATACACATAAGACTGATGAAGAGAATTGTGAGTGTAGAAATAAACCCACTCATCAATGTCCAATTAATTTTTTAGGAGGTACTGGGGATTGAACCCAGGGCTACTAGGTGTTCAACAGCTTGAGCGACATCTGCTCCCCATGTCCAGTTAATTTTTGACAATGGTGCCAAGTCCACTCAAAGGAGAAAGAACAGTATCTTCAACAAATGGTACTGGGAAAATTGAACATCCATATGCCAAAGAATAAAAGTGAACATATACATAAAATTAAACTGAAAATAGATGAATGACCCACAAATAATAATTAAAACTACAAAACTCAAAATAAATTATAGGGAAATACATTCATGATCTTGTATTAGGCAATGGATTCTTATTTTATATTAGAGAAGATATAGGTTTAACGAAAAATTAAGTATAAAATACTAATTTCTGTTATAACACCCTACTATTAACACCTTACATTAGTATGCTACAGTTGCTACAGTTGAGGAAAGAACATTTTTACACTTGTACTAGTAACTATCATCCTTGGTTTACATTAGGGTTCACTTTTTGTATCAGTTCTATGGTTCCTTTAAAATTTTTATTCTAGTAATATATAGATAGCCTAAAATTTTTCATTTCAACCACATTGAAATATATGTCAGTGTTGTTAATTATGCTCATGATTTTGTGCTACCATCATCATCCATTACTAACATTTTTCTATCAACCCAAATAAAAACTGTCTGTACATCTTAAGCATAAATTCCCCATTCCATAACCCCACCCCAGCTCCTGATAACCTATATTCTAATTTCTGTTTCTGAATTTTTTTTCTAATTATTTCATATGTGAAATCATATAATTATTGTCCTTTTATGTCTGGCTTATTTCTCTCAACATGATGTCTTCAAGGTTCATCCATATTGTAGCATGTATCAGGTCTTTACTCTTTATATAGCTGAATAATATTACATTTTATGTATATACCACATTTTGCTTATGCATTCACCTCTTGATGCACACAAGAGTTGCTTCCATGTTTTGGCAATTGCAAATATGCCATTATGAACATTGGTGTGCAAATATCTATTTAAGTCCTTGTTTTCAATTCTTTCGGGTATATACTTAGAAGTGGAATTGCTGGGTCATATGGTAATTCTATACATAATTTTCTGAGGAATCACCAAATTCTTTCCACAGCAGCTCTACCATTTTAAATTTTAGCCAACATTGAATAATTGTTCCCACTTCTATACCCTCTCCAACACTTGTGATTTTCCATTTTTTAAGAGCGGCCATCCTAAAAATGGGTCCACTCAAAGGGACCCATGAAATGGTATCTTATTGTGGTTTTGGTTTGCGTTTCCCTAATGGCTAATGATATTGAGCACTTTTTCTCATGCTTTTTGGTCATCTGTTAGGCAATGGATTCTTATACTTCATAATGAAAGCATGAGCAATAAAAGAAAAAAATAGACAAATAGAACTTCTTCAAACATTTATGCATCAAAGGACATTTTCAAGACAGTGAAAAGACAACCAACAGACTTGGAAGAAAATATATGCGAAATACATATCCAATGAAGATTTATAAAGAGAATATGCAAAGAACCCTTACAACTCAATAATAAAGGGCAAACCCATTAAAAATGGGCAAAGTATTTAAGTAGATATTTCTTCAAAAAAAGATATACAAATGGCCAATAAGCAGATGAAAAGATGCTCAACATCATTAGCCTTTAGGGAAATGCAAATCAAAAGCATGATGAGTTATCACTTAACACCCATTAGAATGGCTATTATTTTAAAAATTAGAAAATAGCAAGTGCTTGTGAACATGCATATAAATAGGAAACATTGTACGCTATGGATAGGAATGTAAAATAATGCATCCATTCTGGAAAACAATTTGGAAGTTTTCTCAAAAAGTTAAACTTAGAATTACCATATGAACTGGCAATCCCACTTCCAGATATGTATCCAAAAAAATTGAAAGCAGGGATTCGGAAAAATATTTGTAAACCAATATTCACAGCACAGAAGACAAAAAGTAGAAGTCAAATATCCACCAGCAGATGAATAGATAAACAAAATGTGATAAATACATATGATGGAATATTATTCAGCTGTAAGAAAGAATGAAGTCCTGATGCATGTGACAACATGGATGAACCTTGAGGACATTAAATTGTGTGAAATAAGCCACACACAAAAGGACAAATATTGTATGATCTCACTGATATGAACTAATTAAAATAACTAAATTCATAGAGTTTGAATCTAAAATAAAAGTTATCAAGGGATAGAATGGGAGTAGAGAATGGAGAGCTGATGCTTCAATTTGCAGTACGTCTATTTAGGTTGATTGTAAATGTTTGGGAATGGACAGTGGTGATGGTAACACATTATTGTGAATGTAGTTCACTGTGCTGAATTATGTTTGTGAATGTGGTTCTAAGGGGAAGTTTTAAGCCATGCATGTTACTAGAAGGAACGTTAGAAGTCAAAGCATGTGACACAGAGGAAGAAGATTCAGTTAAGTTATCAGGCAAGGCAAGAGAATACCTGAGGCATCATCAAACCTATTTGATATTTGAAAACATGGAAACAGATTCCTAAGGAAGAGTGCCTAGAATGAAACCTATTTTAAAAATGATACATTGGTCTTCATCAAATGTTAAAACTACCGATCTGCAAAATACAAACTCTAAAGGCAAAATACAGACAGGGAAAAATATTTGCAAACCTCTACTATGACAAAGAAAAACAGATATCTAGAATATCTGATATCAGGAGTGGAAAAGGCTCAAGTGGTTGAGTGTCTGCTTCCCACATGGGAGGTTTGGGTTTGGTTTCGATTGTCTCTTAAAAAAAATAAAAACAAACAAGCAAACAAATGAAAGAGAAAAAAAAACAACTCAGGGAGTGGATGTGGCTCAGTGTTTGAGCACAGGCTTCCCATTTATGAGGTCTTGGGTTCAATATCCCTGGCCCTGGTAACACACACACATATACACACAAACATACAAAGAAAGAACAGATACCTAGAATATATAAAAAGAATTTCCAAAATTCTCAAAACTCAAACATAAAACAATCCTATTAGAAAATGGGCAAAATATATTAACAAACATTTCACCATAGCAGATATATGGATGGGAAATAAGTACATGAAGAGATGCTTGATATAATTAGCCATCAGGGTAATTTAAACTAGACCATTATGAGATTTAACCACACTCTATTAAAACAACTAAAATATAAAGTGACAATACCAAATCTGGTGAGAATACAGAGAAACTGAATCTCTCATACATTGTTTGAGGAAATGTAAAATGTTATAGTCGCTCAAACACTAATTAGCATTTTTTTAATAAAACTAAATATATACTTATCATACAACACAGCAACTGCACTCCTGCACATTAATCACTTAGAAATGAAAACTTATGCCCAAACTAAAGCATTAGTTTGTACTTTGAAAAGATTAATCAAACTGATAAACCTCTAGATAGGCTAACCAAACAAAAAATAGAGAAGATACAAATTACCAATACCAGGAATGGAAAAGGGGTTATCACTACTGGTTCCACAAACATTAAAAGGAAAATAAAAAACTATGAATGGGTAGCAAGATGGCATCAGTTTAAGTGGGCATTCACCACCTCTCTGGAAAAAGATGGCTGATTGGGGACAGGATCCTGCCTGAGTGAGCTGTTCTGGGATCCCATGGAGTGGGAGCCTTTGGGGCTTAGATCTGGAGGGAGCTTGACAGGGAGATAGATCACTCAAGATAAAACCATGAGTTTTTAGCCTCATGTCCAGAAATTGCAGGTGGCTAAGCCCCACACTCAGGGCAAAGGGCCAGGGTGAGCCCTGACTCCTGCTGGCCACCCAGCAAGAGGGAGCATTCTTCTAGAGTAGGAGGGTTCTGGCAAGGGGTGGACCAGGGTTTCCTTTCTGTGGGTTTGGTTGCCTGGACCTGCTTTGAGCTTTTGGGAGCACACCAGATGGCTTGAGATGGTACCAGGCGGAGGGGAGAGGTGAATCTGCTGAGGAAGCTTGATTTACCTAACTTCCCTGGGACAGAAAGACTTGGCCTGAGAGAAGGCAGAGTCCAACAGTTTAATAGTTCCATGCTAAGGACTATCAGAATTCTAACTCCCCTAAGGGAGTCAGGCAGTGGAAAGTGCTTAATAAGTTTCCAAGAGCCTATTTAGGGTCCCCTGGGAGGAGAGGGGGTCTAGAAAAGTGTTGAGAATCATTTCTGTGCTGTGAATTCAGTCATCAGTGACCCATGTGAATTTCAAAAAGGATCTCCACCTGACCAGGAGAAGGGGAGGATCTACTCACACAGCCTGCAGAATCCTGCTACCCTATGACAGTCAAACATGCCTGAGGGAAAGTGACTGAATAGATTTCTGAAGAACTTACTGACCCAATTAGAAAGGTAGCTCACTGGAGGAATTTCCACCTTGAATATATGAGGTCCCTAGTTCAATTTCTGGTTTTGATTTCTATCTTGTCTATTCTGTTTTATATATCAACTTCTCTTTCTGTCATTTCTTTTTCTCTTTCTCTCTCTTCTCATCATTCTGGCATTTTAACCATTTTATATATTTTTTTCTCTATTCAGTTTCCCATTTCATTGTCCTATTATTCTACACTGCTTACATCAGTTAAATATTCATCTTACTAAGTCTTATATGGACCCTCTTCTAAATTTTATTATTATTATAAGTATTATCCTTTTTCTTTTCTTTTCTTTCTCCGGGGCTAATCTTTTTCCTTCAAGGAACATAGAAAACAGCAAGGAAATAGAACAAGAAGAACAAAGTGTCAAAGAAAAAAACTTGCACACACAAAACCAGCAGCTAAATAAAACTATAGAGCAGAGAGAAGCTAATCAACTGAATTAACCCATCAAGGTAAAAAGATGACCAGAGGATAACAAAAATTACAAAACATACTAAGAAACAGGAAGACATGGAACAGTCCAATGAACAAACTAAAAACCAAGAAGAGATGCAGAACATTGAACAACTAATCAAAGCTTTCCAAAGAAATACCATGGACCAACTTAATGAAGTGAAGGAAGACATTAAGGATATTAAGAAGATACTGGGAGAAAAGACTGAAGAAATTGTAAACATACATAAAAAGATAATGGATATGATGGTCATGAATGGCACAATCCAAGAAATCAAAAAGACACTGGAATCACATAACAGTAGATTTGAACAGGCAGAAGAAAGAATTAGTGATGTGGAAGACAGTACATCTAAAATCAAACATAGTAGAACAGATAGATAAAAAGCTAGAAAAAATCCAGCAGGGACTTAGGGATTTAAGTGAAAACAAAAAATGCACAAACATACACATTATAGGCATCCCAGGAGGGAAGAGAAGGGAAAGGGAACAGAAGGAGTGTTGAAAGAAATAATGGCTGAAAACTTACCAGCCCTATTGAAGGAGGTAGGTATACATGTCCAGGAAACACAGTGTACCCTGAACAGTATAAATCCAAACAGGCCTACTCCAAGACATAAACTTGTCAAAATGTCCAATGCACAAGACAAAGAGAAAATACTCAAGGCAGCAAGAGAAAAGAGATCCATCACATACAAGGGAAGCTCAATAAGATTAAGTGCTTATTTTTCTCATCTGAAACCATGGAAACAAAAAAGCAGTGGTATGACCTAACAAAGTATTAAAGAAAAAAATACTTCCAGCCAAGAATTCTCTACCCAGCAAAGCTGGCATTCAGAAATGATGGAGAGTTCAAAATATTCACAGATAAACAGAAATTAAGGGAGTATGCCAATAAGTAACCTGCCCTTCAAGAAATTCTAAAAGAAGTTCTGGAGGTTGAAAGAAAAAGAAGGAGACAGAGAGTTGGAGGAGAGTGTAAGTACAACTAAAAAGACAAAAAGAGAAATAAAAGCAACATATGACATACATAAACCCAAAGAAAATAAAACTGATGTAAGAACTTCCTTGAGAGTAATAACACTGAATGTTAATGGATTAAACGCACCAGTCAAGAGACACAGATTGGCAGAATGGATAAAGAATTATGACCATTTATATACTGTCTACAAGAAACCCATCTTAGACCCAGGGATTCAAGGGGGCTGAAAGTGAATGGCTAGAAAACAATTTCACAAGCAAACTATAACCAAAATAGGGTGAGAGTAGCTATACTAATATCAGACAAAATAGACTTTACATTCAAAACTATTGTAAGAGACAAAGATGGACACTATATATTAGTAAAAGGGGTAATTTTTCAAGAAGAAGGAAAAATGATAAACATTTATGCTCCTATTATGGGCACCTCAAAATACATGAGGCAAACACTGGAAAGAGTAGCTGGAGAAATAGATGCCTCTATTATTATAGTGGGGGACTTTAATATACCGTTATCACCATTAGACAGAACATCTAAACAGAGAATCAATAAAGAAACAAAGACCTTGGATAATACATTAGAGAATCTGGACCTAATAGACATACAGAACACTACAACCAAATACAGCATGACCTATATTCTCCTCAAGTGCACATGGATCACATTACAAAAAATACCACATGCTAGGCCACAGAACAACTCTCAATTAATTCAGAAAGATTGAGATTATACAAAGTAATTTCTCTGAACTTAATGGAATGAAATAAGAAATAAGTAAGTGCCAGAGTACCAGATTAGGCACAAAGATATGGAAGTTAATCAACACATTCTTAGACAAACAGTGGGTCAAGGAGAAAATCTCAAAAGAAATCAGTAACTAACTTGAAATGAATGAAAATGACAATACAACCTATCAAAACCTATGGGATGCAGCAAAAATTGTACTGAGAGGGAAGTTCATAGCCATAAATGCCTATATCGAACTAGAAGAAAGAGCTAAAATTGAAGACCTAACTGCACAACTGGAGGAAGTGGCAAAGCAACAAAGTAACCCCAAAGGAATTAGAAAGAAGGAAATACCAAAGATTAGAGCAGAACTAATGAAATAGGGAAATAAGAAAGCACTTGAAAAAATAAACAAAACCAAAAGCTGGTTCTTCAAGATCAATAAAATTGACAAACCCTTAGCCAGACTAACGAAGAAAAGAGAGCAGCTGCAAATACACAAAATAAGAAATGAGGAAGTGGATATCACCACTGACCCCAATGAAATAAAGAGTATCATAAGAAGATACTTTGAAAAATTATATGCCAAAAAGAATGATAATTTAGAGGAACTGGACATATTCCTAGACACTCACAAGCAGACTACATTCTTGAAAGATGAAACTGATGAACTCAACAGCCCAATTACAAGAAAAGAGATAGACTCAGTCATCAAAAACCTCCCAAATTAGAAAAGTCCAAGACCAGACAGCTTCATAGGTGAATTCTATCAAACATTCCAGAAAGAACTAACACTAATCCCACTGAAGCTTTTCCAAAAAATAGAAGTAGAAGGAATAGTGCCTAACTCATTATATGATGCCAACATTACCCTAACACCAAAGCCAAAAATATATGCCACAGCAAAGGAAAATTACAGACCAATATCTGTAATGAACCTAGATGCTAAAACCCTCAACAACAACAAAAAAGTACTTGCTAGTCATATTCAACAACATATCAAATGAATTATACAACATGACCAAGTGGGTTTTATCCCAGGTATGCAAGGAAGGCTCAACATAAGAAAGTCAATCAATGTAATGCACCACATAAACACATTGAAAGGAAAAGATCATATGATCATCTCTATGGATGCAGAAAAAGCATTCGACAAAATACAGCACACTTTCCTGATAAAAACACTGCAAAAGATAAGAATAGAAGGAAACTTTTGGACATGATAAAGGGTATATATGAAAACCTACAGCTAACATCATCTTCAATGGTGAAAACTAAGTGCTTTCCCTCTAAGATCAGAACAAGACAATGATACTAACTATCACTGCTCATATTTAGCATTGTCTTAGAAGTACTTGCTTGAGCACTGAGGCAAGAAAAAGTTATAAAAGGCATCCAAATTGGAAAGGAAAAAAAAAAAAAACTTTCACTATTTGCAGATTACATGATCCTATACATAGAAAGCCATGAGAAATCTACAACAAAGCATCTAGAACTTATAAATGAGTTCAGTAAAGTAGCAGGTATAAGACCAATGCTCAAAAATAGTAGCATTTCTGTAACCAATAACAAGCAATATGAGGAGGAAATCAAGATAAAAAATACCATTTACA
The DNA here is from genome assembly GCA_026826555.1 of Tolypeutes matacus. Lineage (NCBI taxonomy): Eukaryota > Metazoa > Chordata > Mammalia > Cingulata > Chlamyphoridae > Tolypeutes > Tolypeutes matacus. Next base: position 300,418 of record JAKSZT010021328.1, on the reverse strand, counting down.
ACAGTAACAAAAATAATCCAATAACTGCGAATAACTGGGAATAAATTTAACTAAAGATGTAAAGGACTATTATACAGTAAAGTACACAACACTGTTAAAGGAAATCAAAGAAGACTTAAATAAATGGAAGAATATTCCCTGTTCATGGATAGGAAGATTAAACATCATTAAAATATCTAACCTACCCAAAGAAGTGTACAGATTTAGTACAACCCCAATAAAAATCAACACAGAATTTTTTAATGATTTGGAAAAACTAACTGCAAATTTTATTTGGAAGCGTAAGAGGCCCCAAATCACCAAGGACATATTGAAAAAGAAAAATGAAGTTTGAGGTACCACACTACTTAACTTTAAAACATACTACAAAGCTACAATGGTCAAAACTGCATGGCATTGGCACAAGGATAGACACACTGACCAATGGAACTGAACTCAGAGTTCTGATATAGATCCTTGCACATACAGTCATCTGATATTTGACAAGGCCACCAAGCCCAATCATTTGGGAGAGAATGGCTTTTCAACAAATGGTGCTTGGAGAACTGGATATCCATATCCAAAAGAATTAAAGATGAACACCATCTCACACATTATACAAAAATCAACTCAAGATGGATCAGAGATTTAAATATAAGAAACAAGACCATAAAGACCTTGGAAGATAATGTAGGGAAGCATCAACAGGATCTTGTAATAGAAAATCGTTTCATGAAATTCACACCCAAATCATGAGCAACCAAAGAAAAAATAGATAAATGGGATCTACTCAAAATTAAAAACTTTTGCACCTCAAAGTATGTTATCAAGAAAGTCAAAAGGGAGCCTACCCAATGGGAGAAAATATTTGGCAACTATATAGCTGATAGGAGTCTAATATCCTGCATATATAAAGAAATCCTACACCTCAAAAATAAAAAGACAAACAACCCATTTAAAAAAAATGGGCAAGTGACCTGAAAAGACAATTCTCCAAGGTAAAAATAGAAATGGCTAAAAAGCATATGAAAAGATGTTGAACATCACTAGTTATTAGGGAAATGCAAATCAAAACTACAATAAGATACCATCTTTCACCCATTAGAATGGTGGTTATTAAAAAAAAAAAAACAGCAGACTATTAGTGTTGGAGAGGATGTGGAGGAATGGGAGCCCTCATCCACTGCTGGTGGGAATGTAGAATGGTCTAGCCATTGTGGAGGACAGTTTGGAGGTTCCTCAAAAAACTAATTATAGAACTTCCATATGGTCCAGCAATTCCACTGCTGGGTATATACCCAGAAGAATTGATATCAAAGACATGAATGAATATATGCACACCAATGTTCATAGTGGTATTATTCAATATTTCCAAAAGTAGGAATCAGTCCAGGTACCCATCAACAGATGGATGGATAAACAAAATATGGTACATACATCCAATGGAAAATAACTCAGCTGTAAGAAGGAATATAGTGCTAACACATGGGATAACATGGATTAATCTTGAAGACCTTATGTTTAGTGAAGCAAACCAGTCATTGATGAATGAACAGTACATGACCTCACTGATATGAATTAAGGAAATTGAGCAGTCTCAGAGAGCTATTGTCTGTAAGATTGGTTTATAAGAAATAGAAAGAGAGGAAAAGATTGTGAGCCATCACCTATATGGACTTAATCTATGGTAAGGTGAAAGAATGTAGTTGCATATTGAAGGGACAGGACAGGAGGATAGTGATATTGTGTTGGGTGGTGCAAGGTTGACAGGTAGGTAGATTGGGAAGGGTGGGATATGTTATTTCAGGGTACTGGGTGGAGGGTTAGGAGAGGGACCAGCTTAACACTGGGGATTTGTGGGTATGTGGTTGAAAGTACAAAGTTGGGAATTCTCTTATGGCAATATTACAAGACAGGGTTACTGGTCTAGGGTGTGGATAGAGGGCATTCGGGACAGGGCACACCTGAGGCAGGCTTCTAAGGAGTGTGTGAGTGATCATTCTGTCATAATGTGTTATATTAGTGGGTGGAGACCCACATAATAAGTGGGAAGGGGTTGGACTCCCATCCTCAGAAGGACCGTTTTGTTCAGAAATAGACAGGGGGAGTCTCTCGAGAGCAAAGGCAGTTCCTAATAGGGGAGGAAAAACCAGTGTGTCAAGAACTCCATCTAGTTGCATGTAACTATGAATCTTATCATACAATAAGTCAAACCAGGGGGTTGCCATAGGCCCTGGGGGCATGGGGAGGGAGAAATAGAAGAGAGCAAAAGGTATATTTAGTGGTCAGTGGAATTGTTCTGCATGATCTTACAGTGATGGACACAGGACATGGTAAATATCATCAAAATTTATAAAAGTGTGTGGTTTAAATTGTAAACCATAGTGTACACCATTGACCATGTTTAATAGCTATGTTTCACTATTTGTATATCAGATATAACAATGCTACCATCAACATATAAAAAGGTATTAATATGGGGGGAGGAAAGGGGAAGGATGTTGGGTATATGAGAGTCTCCTGCATTCTGTGTGTGACTTTGCTGTGACCTAAAACTTCTTTGGAAACAAGTTGAAAAATAGTGAGACACTGGGGAATGAGTGGGAGAAGGTGCCACGGTACAGACAGGACACCAGATATTGCAGTGATGAGAGGCAAAATCTCAAAAAAAAATCTTTTTTTTAAATTTCTAAAAATATTTTTCATTTTTTATATCCCAATCTTTTAATTTAACTTTATTTTTAATTTTAAAAAAAATTATGTATTTTATCTTTTATATTTAAATTTATCATTATTTCATTTTCCTAGTAATTGTATTTGGCTATTGTAATGGCTTCATCTTTGAAGAGGCTTTGGGTCACAGAAAGGTTACACCTGGGGCAGGGGAGGATCATTGGTGTTGGGTGTTAGGGATGGGGGATGCATGGGAGGAAGTTCACCTAAGCATACATCCAAGGTATATAAAAATGTTCAAATGTTCATGGGGCATTTTCACATTGGGTGGAGACCCACACAAAAAATGAGAGAATACTGAATTCCTATCCTGTAAAACTCTGCCATTTTCTCTAAGGGAGCAGCAACAGTCTCCCAAGTACAGGGGCAGTGACTGGAGAAGGAGAATGATCCAGTGTTGGGTCCTTGATATTGATGATTAGGCTTATGAGTCTTTGCTCTTGAAACTAAAACTTAGCCTATTGTTATGGGGTGCCAAAGGGTTGCCTCCTGAGAACTTCCTTGTTGTTCAAATGTGGCCTCTCTCTAAGCCAAACTCAGCATATAAATGCATTACCTTCCCCCCAGCATTGGACAGGACTCCTGGGGATGAGTCTTCCTGGCACTGAGGGATTGCTAATAAGAACCAACTAGCAATGCAACTGGAAAAAGACCTTGAATAATAGGGGGAAGAGGTAAAGACAAATGAGTTTATATGGCTAAGAGACCTCAAAGTGATTTGGGAGGTCATCCCAATGGTAACACTTATGCACATCTTAGTAGGATTTCATAGATTTCCAAAGTGGATACTACTCCAAATACTGGGGCTCCTGAGGGATATGGAGATACCCAGGTCCCACGGTCACGGCTGATGGCTCCAGAGTTTGGTGCTTTGTCAGTGTGCCCTACTTTGTAGTTTGTTCTCCTGAGAGTGACAGAGTTGGACTCAACTATGTCTTCCCTGCACATGGCTCATTTGTCCCTTCTATTTAAACCTGTACTTGGTGCTGGAGTTTGTAGGTGTACATCCAGAGACTCAAGTCTTTAGGCTGTCCCCATGTGCCAGCTGCGCCCGGATACTAAGTGCAGCTGCAACACCTACACTACAGCTCTTTGGACTCACCCAGGACACCTGGTGGGGAGATGATGATGGACAATGGCAATACCAGGAAAAAGAGAGAGTCTGCAGCTACAGGTAGGATAGTCCCATCTATCTTCTCTATGGGATATAAGCCCCCTTTCAATTGGAGGTGGAGTGGACATCACCATCCCAGACTCCTCAGGATTGCGGGAAGAGCTGTGGACTAGAATGGGCTAACTAGAAGTCTACAATAGACATATTGTGATTCTACCAATTAAGAAATGACAACATTGATGTGGAGCCTGTGGCCACTGGAAGCTCTGGCAGCAGGGAGAGGGAAAAGCAATTGTAATACAGGGGCTTTTTCATGACTTGGGGAACATACTGAGTGATATTGCAATGACAGATATAGGCCATTTTATATCACCATATAACATGCAGAACTGTGTGGAAAAGAGTGTATACTACAATGTGAACTATGGTCCATGCTAAATGGCAAAGCCCCAGGATGTGTTTATCAATTGCAATGAGTGTGTCACACTAATGAAGGATGCTTATGCGGGAGGTTGTGAGAAGTGTGGGGCATGAGGCATATGGGAATCCCTCTATTTTTTGTGTAACATTTATGTAGTCTAATTATCTTTTAAAAATTAAAAAATTAAAAAAAGACTGTGAATGACCCTAAGTCCAATAATTTGTTAATTAAGATGCAATGAGAAAAAAAAAAAGAAAAAATAAATAAAATAAAATAAAATAAAATAAAATAAAATAAAATAAAAAAAAAATAAATAAATAAATAAATAAATAAATAAAAGAAGATGCAATGGCCCAAAACTCTTTGAGTGATGCAAACTCTCAAAACTCACACCAGATCAAACAGATTATCTGAAGAGTCATATAGCAATTAAATTTTTAGAATCAATAATTAATAGTATTCCAAAAGTAAAGGAATGATTCAGATGGTTCACTGGCAATTTCTAGCAAATACTTAAGAAGAAATGAAAGCAATTTTCCACAATCTCTTTCAGAAAACAAAGCAAAAGGAACATTTCCTAACTCATTCTATGAGGCCAACATTTTCCTAATACCAAAACCAGATAAATAAATTAAAAGAATGGAAAATTACATATAAATTTGTCTCATGAACTTAAATCCAAAGTTTTGTCCCATTGTATGGGAATGTCCAGTTGACTAGTGGCCTCCTAGAAGGAAAATTCACATAACAGGACATACTTCAAATGTGTGTCATGACCCCTCACCATAATCTTTATTATTATGTATATTGTGGAAAAGAAGAACCTGCTCATATTAATAAAAAACAAATCAAAGTTTGAAAAAGCTACACAATGAAAGGTGAGCCCCCCTCTAATCCAGCCCCTGTCCCCTCAGCTAACCCGCCTCCTAGACACCCACTTTACAATTTCTTGCATCTCCTTGCATGAATAAGCCAGCCAAGTACAAGCATATGTCTGTGTCTGTACAGCCTAATTTTGTGTGTATTTTAAAATTTTTACCTAAATTATTAAGTTATTCAGTCACTAAGTCAAACTTTCTTAAAGAAATTTCCATAATAGTCCTAGTAGCATGAGCATAAAACATGAAGTCACATCAGGATACTCTTGGTGAAAGGGTGACATGGAAAGGTAGGACAACAGCCATAAACCAGGACTGCCCTGGACAAATGGGAACACATAGTCATCCTGGAGCTCATCAATCTGTTTAACAGCTGTATGGTAACCCAGTTAATGGACTTATGTTAATTTACAATTTGGTGATCTGGAGCTCCACTCAGGTCCAAGGCAGACAAATGCACCACCACCCACTCCAGCCACGAGGATGTTCAGTGTATTAAAGGATGGGAAACTCAGCAGAAGGGCCTGTTCACTCGTCATGCACAGGACTAACCCCTACCACAAACACGCCCAGGGAACACAGAGCTCAAGGCGGCATAGCACCTGAGGAGCCTCGGCCATCGCCAAAGGCCTGGCTGCATCCTGGAGCTGAGCATGATGGGAGGAGGAGGTGGAACAGTTTCCAGCACCACCCACATGCAGGCACCACCCCCAGACCTCTGTGCCCATCCAAGGCCTTGGGACTAGGAATGGCTCCACCCACTTCCTAGAGCAGAAACCCTTTTCCTACCCTAAGGTGCAGGCCTCTAGCACCTTCTCTGGTAGCTCCCAGGAAAGCAAGTTTTTATTGAGAAAGGCAGTGCACAAGCACAAGCACCACACATATGGCACCACCCAACTGACATCTGCCTCGCAGCAGGCCAGTGATTCACCCTCTGATACACTGGGTCCTGGAGAATCTGAATATTAATGGATTGAATTAGAGAGTAGGAAGCATAAATACTAAAGACAAATTTTCCTGACTTCAAAATGTTTAGGAGAGTCAGCAGAGACAGACCTTTCCCCTACACACAAACACTTACATCACTGCACTCTGTAAAGCCCAATGCAAAGGAGAACCCAGCCCAGGTCTGAGTGGGAATCAGAAAGACAAGTCTACAAAGAGCCCAGTACAGTTGTCACATGATCCAGAAGTCACTGTCAATCATAACTGGAGGAGGAGGGGCCTGAAGAGACATTTCCATCCTGTGCTATGAAAACCCTGAATTGCTGGGGCAGGTTGGCTGGGCCTGGTTCCCACCACCCACATTTCAAAGTCTCCTTTAATGAGGAGTCAAAAGTCTGGGAGCATTTTACATAATATTCATTACTCTAGAGTTACTTAATATCTATTTGCAGCAACTTGGTGAAATCACATGAGTCCTGCTATTATCAAAACTGTGGGGACCCAAACACCAGGAGGTTCACTCCACAGCTGTGTGCAGGCAGGATAGTATGAGAAGACAAAAAGCAGAGGCAGCTGTGGTGGTGAGTCCAACATTCCACCAGGATCAGGGTGGGCATGTCCCCTACTCAACCCACGGACCTCAAAAACTCTGAAAGACCTAAGGTAACCAACCCACTGAGGACACAACAAAGTGGGAGGAGGTTTTGCAGGGCCCCAGGGCTCCCTGCCTAAAGGGACCAGGGTGGCCAGCAGCAAATCTCATTCATGGCAGTGCTTCTGTTCCCTAATGACCATGTTGCAATAGCCACAAACCCTGCCCCCAACCAAGTAGCCCAGCTTTCCAAATACATCACCCAACCCAGCCACAAGTCAGACAAGAGAGTGGCAACCTTCCCCCTCCCTCAGGGAGGTTCCCCAATTCTTGGCTTACTCAATTTAAGGTCATCTCATTGCCTAATGGCATGTCAGTGGAAACACAGTGGACTTAGCAAAATAGACATGGCTTCCAGCTCCAGAATTGTTAACAACCCACAACAGGATTCTAGGAAAGCTCTCCCCTTTTTCTAGGCCTCAGACCTCCCATCTGAACATGTGGGGAGGTAGAAGATTCCATCTCTTAGGACGTCATCTTCCATTTCTGTGAATTTTACAAGCAAAGGGGGTTTACAGGGATTCTGAGAAAGCTCAGAGTTTTCACGCATACTTACCAGAAACATGGTCCCTTACTGAAGTTAATTCAGACTTGGAATAACAAATAATTATTGAGAAGCTACCAGGTTCCAGGCACTTTGAGTGGTACCAGAAACAGGAAGAAGAGAACTGCCCTCAAGCAATCATTTTACAGAGACAGAACCTGAGGCTCAAAGAGGTGTGACAATTTATTCAAGGTCACGCAGCTAGGAATTCAAGCCCCCTGCTGCCTAGACTCTGCAGAGTTCTCTCCCAGGTCTCCAGGCCCCATAAGACTAGCAATGGGATGTGAAAACACTTAAGTCTCTTTCAGAGGACTGGGTCATTAGCTTTGGTCATGCCCAAATCACAGATCATCTCAATGAAACTGCACTTCTTGGGGCACATCCCTGGAGAAATATGGGATAGCAGCAAGGCCACTGGAGGTGGCAGGGGGCACATCAAAACCTGATTCTGCAAGAATTCATTTTATTTATTGATTTGTAAAATGATATATAAATATATATGCATATACGTGCATTTGCTTACATCAATGTTATTTTATATATAAATATATAAAGATGTTTAGATTACATAAATGTTATACAAAAAATACAGTGGTTCCCATGTTCCCCACCTCCCACACCTCCCATAACATCCCATAAACTTCTTTCATTAGTGTGGCACATCACCTGTAATGGATATACACATACTGGGGCTTTCCCACTAAGCATAGACCACAGTTCTCATCGTAGACCACACTCTCTCCCACACAGTTCTGCATAGTATATGCTGATGTAAAATGGCCTATATCCATCACCACAACATCACTCAGGGTAGCCCCCAAGTCCTGAAAAAGCCCCTGTATTATAACTGCCATTCCCCTCACTGCCCCCAAAGCATCTAGTGGCCACTGGCTCCACCTCACTGTTATAATTTCTTCCAGTGCTTGAATCACAATATGTCTACAACAGAATACCATTAAGTCCACTCCAGTCCATAGCTCTTCCCTGAGTCCTGAGGAGACTGGAATGGTGATGTCTACTCCACCTCCAATTGAGAGTGGGCTTATATCCCACTGATATGGTAGATGGGGTTATCCTGCCTTCAGCTGCAGGCTCTCTCCATTCCCTGGGATGGCTGTTGTCCATCATTTTCTCCTCACCAGATGACTTGGGTGAGTCCATTGAGTTGTAGAGTAGGAGTTGCAGCTCATCTGAGATTCCAGGCACAGCTGGCACATAGGCAGGCCAGAGGCTCCAGTGTCTGAAAGTATACCTATAAACTCCAACTTCACATATAGGTTTGAATAGAAGGGACTGATGGACCATGTGCAGGGAGGACTTATTTGACTCCAACTCTGTCACTCTCAGGAACACAGTTTCCAAAGTAGAGCCCACTAATAAGGCATCAATCTCTGGGGCTATCCCCCTTATATAGGACCTGGGTGTCTCCAGAGTGCTCAGGAGCCCCTCTGTGTGGACTGATATCCACTTTGGTGTTCTATGAGATCCTACTGAGGTGTGTGTAAGTGTTACCTCTGGGATGACCTCCCAACTCTATTTGAAGTCTCTTAGCCACATGAACTCATTTGTCTTTACCTTTTCCCCCTTTTATTCAAGGTCTTTTTCCAGTTGTGTTGCCAGTTGGCACTTGGTATTAATCCCTCATTGCCAGGGAGGCTCATCCCGGGAGTCATGTCCCACGTTGAGGGGAAGGTAATGCATTCATATACTGAGTTTGGCTTAGAGAGAGGCCACATTTGAGCAATAAGGAGGCTCTCAGGTGGTAACCCTTAGGCACCCCATAACAGTAGGCCAAGATTCATTTACCAGAGCAAAGACTCATAAGGCTAGTCATCAATAACAAGAACCCATCAGTGGGCCATTCTGTTTTGCCAGACACTGCCCCTGAACTCAGGGGACTGTTGCTTCTCCCTTGGAGAATGTGGCAGAGTGCTCCAGGCTGGGACATCAGTATACCCTCATTTATTGACTGATTGTCTACCCACCATGACCATGCCCCATTCCTTGATCATTTGAAAATTTTTATCCAACTTTTATGTATGTTCAGATGAACTTACTCCCATGAATCCCCCATCCCAGACACCCCCCACCAATGGTCCTCTGCAGCCCCCATTGAAACCCTTCTGTGATCTAAACCTTCCTTGAAGATGAAACCCATATAATAGCTAAATACAATTAATAGGAAAATGAAATAATAATGATAAGCTTAAATGCAAGAGCTAAAATACAAGGAAACTCAGAAAAAAAAACTAAAAATAAAATGTAGTTAATGGATTGGGACAGTCAAAAAAATGGGAAAACAAAAAAAGATTATTTAAAAAATTTTTTTTTCCCTTTTATCATCGTATTTTCGGATGTCCAGTGTGTACCATGACACCTTACCCCTCTCATTCCCCAGTGTATCCTAAATTTTCATTTAATTTTCAAAGAAGTTTTAGGTCACAACCAAGTCACACACAGAATACTAGAGATTCCCACATATCCAACCTCCCTCTCCCTTCCCCACCGCATATTAAAACCATTTTTTGTGTGTGTATATGGTAACATTGTCATAACTGTTATACAGATAGTGAAACATAGCTACTAAACATTGTCAATAGTTTACAGTATAGTTGACAATTTAGATGGTACAGTTTACTAATTTTTGATGATATTTACCATGTCCTGTGTCCTTTACTGTAGGGTCATGAAAAACATTTCCCATGACCACTAAATACCCCGTTTGATCTTTTCTGTCCCTTCCTCCCCATCCCACCAGGGCATATGACACTCCAGGGTCTTGACTCATGGGATGACAAGATTGATAGTTACATGCCCTGGGTAATGCAAGAATTCATTTTAGATCTAGAGGAAACCACCCAGCAGCCTTGGGTCTCAGCTTCTTGGTTTCACTCTCTCTGTTCCACATTTTTCCTCCCCTCCCCAATAGCTGGGATGAGAGTGGTGTCCTTGTGTGGTGAGTAGAAACCCAGAGCCTTTGCTTTTGTATTTGTTAAAGAGGTGTGTGTGTGTGTGTGTGTGTGTGTGTCTCAGAGAGACCTATACCAAGATCAGAATTCCCCTGGATGTAGCATGAGAAAAGTGGCACCCTGAATTCTAATTACAGACATGATAACTGGGAGAGAAAAGAGAAACTGTTAGAATGTGTTCTGACCCTGCAGATGCAATAGCAATTACCATATTTTGCATGATCTGACTATAATTTGCAGCTCTGAAATTATAGTGAATGATATTAAAATATAACAGAATAACAAAAATAAAACACCCAATATATATGGACTTAATTCAAAATAATAAATGAATAAAATAAAAATAAAATAGAGGAGGCAGGAAGAGGGTAGAGTCTCAGGACTTGGGATAGTGCTCCTTTGCCTAGGGCGCTGTCCCTCCTTGCTGTTCTGCCCTCTCCATGCTGAGTGTGCCTCACCTCCTGCTTCCAGAGCATGCCTATCTTGGGGAAGTGAGCACTACTTGCGCAGCCTAGTCCTAGCCTTCCCCCTCCTCCCTGTCCTTCCCCCTCCCCCACTCCTCCTCTGCCCACTCCTCCTCCTAGGTACAGGGACGCCTTTGGGGAGTCAAGGATGCAAGCAGTCAGCACTTCCCACTCTGGCTCCTGCACTCTCCCCTCGCCCTCCTCCTCTCCCCTCCCTGCTCCTTCACTTCCTCCTCCTGCTCCTCTCCAGCCAGGCTCCCAGCACAATATCCACAAGGGAAGATTTTGGGATCCTTTGAGGAAATTGAGGTTGGTGTTCCTGGGGTAGCAGAGCGATAAGTGCCCAATCATTCTCTTTATTTAGCTAAGAATCGATCCTTGCCTAAAAATTGCCCACCCTTTTGGAAGCCCCTTGGCCTTGGCTCTTAATGGCCCCTCAATGCAAGGGTGGAGGGAGAGATGGGGATGGGGAGGTCTGGGACTGCTAGGGCAGGGCTGCGCTGGGATGGACCCAGGGTGAGGATGGAGGAGGCACGCCAGGGAGTGGAGGTGGGGGTGCGGGTGGGATCTGGAGTGGATTGGGGACCTGGGGCGCACAGCGGGGTGTGGACGGTGCAGGTGCAGCCTGCACCTCTCATCTGGGAGGCAAGAGGGAGATGGCTTGCTGGGCAGCACCAACGGAGGCATGAGGAAGACAGGCTCTTTGGCTCACAGGCCCTGGTGCAACTGCTGAGGGTGACCAGACAGGTGGCAGTGTGGGGGCAGAGGTGAAGGCAGGTGCCTTTCTTTGGAGAACAGGATGGAGCTGGGGTCTGGCCACCACATACCCCGCTGTTCCAGAAGTTTTCCCTGCACATCCTGCCTAAAACCATGTGACAGGTATGTCCAGACCTTGAGGGCAGAGGTCCAACAGGGGGAGGGAAAATGTCTGCTTCCTCTGGAAAGAACCTATGCAGGCCTGGGGAAGGAGGGCACCTGCCTCCCCTGGCTTATGACCAACTGGACACAGAAGGTTCTAGACTTGCTCCATTTTGCCAAAGTGCATTATCCTTTATTTTGGGCTCCAGGGTCAAGGTGATGGGAGCCAGTGTTCCTCAACACGAGGTGGATTTGATGATAACGGGCACCTCACAAGGAGAGGCTGTAAGGACTGATGTTGGGCAGAGAAAGGTCCAGGCACAGGCCCTGCTTGGCCTTAGAGCACCCCTCAGGAAAACCTCAGCAGATTCTTCCCACCCCCACTTCCAGCTCACTGCCCTTCTCAGGGGAAGGGGAGGTCACCTTGGAAGCTTGTCAGAATAGGGGTGGGGTGGGGGGAAGAGACAAAAGGCCTCCTTGATGCTCAGCAGCCTCCCTGCTGGAAGCTTCTCTGAAGCCAGGTTGGTCAAAAGTGGGAAGCCCAGACTGAAGAATATGGACACCTCTGACACTGGTAGGAAAAAATGCCTCTCAAAGCACCCCTCAGAGACCCTCTTATGCAGAGCTGTGGGAGACAAGTCAGGCTTGACCAGCCCCCTCTGGAGGAGATGGTCCTAAGCAGGCAGGACCACCACTTCTAGCTCTATGGACCACTCAGTTCCTGATTTGGTACCTGTACAAGTAATCAAGGACAGGGCAACCTTCAGAGGATGTGGTGAGCTCAGAGAACAGTGCTACCGTGATGTGTGTACATGTGGGTCATGGAGGTTCACATGAGATATCCTGTCTGCTCTGCTTATTTCCTGGGTGGATGGTTCTGATAAGAGCATTAGAAGATGGTCAACAGGCCCTAGATTCAAGGTGGGTCTTAGGAACAGTCTGGGCATTTCTGATCATGGTCAACTCAGCTAGCCAAACCTGTATCCTAGACTCTGAGTGCCTGGCCTTAATAGGTCCCAGTGTCATAGAGCTGAATTTTCCTTGTATCTGGAAAGACTGTCATGTCCCACGTTGAGGGGAGGTTATGCATTCATATGCTGAGTTTGTCTTAGAGAGAGGCCACATTTGAGCAACATGGAGGCTCTCAGGTGGCAACCCTTAGGTACTTCATAACAGTAGACTAAGTTTCAATTACAAGAGCAAAGACTCATAAGGCTGGTCATCAATAACAATAACACATCAGTGGATCATCCTCCTTTGCCAGTCACTGCCTCTGCCCTCAGGGGAATGTTGCTGCTCCCTTGGAGAATGTGGCAGAATTCTCCAGTCTGGGGATTCAGTATTCCCTCATTTATTGAGTGATTGTCTACCCACTGTGACCATGCCCCACCATTGATCATTTGAACATTTTTATATATGTTTCATGTATATTCACGTGATCATCCTCCCAGGAAATCCACATCCCAGACACCCCCAACAATGATCCTCTACTGCCCCTTCTGTGATCTAAACCTTCTTTGAAGATGAAGCCCATATAAAACCAAATAAAATTAATAGGAAAATGAAATAATAATGATAAGCTTAAATGTAAGAGAAAAAATACATGGAAACTCGGAAAAAGAACTAAAATTAAAATAAAATTAAAAGATTGGGACATTCAAAAAATGGGAAAAAAAATAAAAAATTAAAATTAAAAAAATGTAAAAAATTTATTTTTTATTTTTATCACTGCATTATCAGGGGACCAGTCTGTATTGTGGTACATTCCCACTCTCACTCCCCAGTGTTCCTAAATTTTCATTTAATTTTCACAGAAGTTTTAGGTCACAGCAAAGTCACACACAGAATACTAGAGACTCTCAAATACCCAACCTCATTCCCCTTTCTTCACCCCATATTAAAAAAAATTTTATGTGGATGGTAGCATTGTTATAACTGTTATATAGATAGTGAAACATAGCTACTAAACATTGTCAATGGTTTACAGTATAGTTTACAATTTAGATGGTACAGTTTAATAATTTTTGATGATATTTACCATGTCCTGTGTCCATTACTGTAAGGTAATGAGAAACATTTCCCCTGACCATTAAATTCCCCCTGTTTGATCTTTTCTGTTCCTTCCTCCCCATCCCCCTGGGACACATAACACTCCCCTGTCTTTAGTCATTGGATGACAAGATTCATAGTTATATGCAACAAGAGGTCTTGACATGCTGATTATCCTGACCTATTAGGCATCTAGACCTCTCCCCTCTGTCCCCGCAGTATCCTGGGTATACTAACCTGCCCTCCCTAGTCTACCCATCTGTCAACCCTGTACCACCAAACCCAATAATATCACTACCCACATTTCCTGTCCTTCAATATGCAACTATACTCTTTCACTTTACCATAGATTATGTCCATATGGGTGATAGCTCAAAACCTTCTCTTCTCTATCTTTTCCTTGTTAACCTATCTTTCAGACAATGGTTCTCAGGGATTGCTCAATTTCCTTAATTCAAATCAATGAGGTCATATAATGTTCATTCTTCAATGCCTGACTTGCTTCACTCAACATAAGGTCTTCAAGATTTATCCATGTTTTTCTGTGTATTAGCACTTTTTTCCTTCTTACAGTTGAGTAGTATTCCATTGTATGTATGTACCACATTTTGTTTATCCATTCATCTGTTGATGGGCACCGGGGTTGATTCCAACTTTTGGCAATTGTGAACAATGCCGCTATGAACATTGGTGTGCATATATCTGTGTCTTTGCTTTCAATTCTTCTGGGTATATACCCAGTAGTGGAATCACTGGATCGTATGGAAGATCTATTGTTAGTTCTCTAAGGAACCTCCAAACTGTCCTCCACAGTGGCTGGACCATTCCACAATCCCACCAGCAGTGGATGAGGGTTCCTATTCCTCCACATCCTCTCCAACACTTAGAGTCTGCTGTTTTTTTAATAGCTGCCATTCTGATGGGTAAAAGATGATATCTCATTGTGGTTTTGATTTGAATTTCCCTAATAGCTAGCAATATCGAGCATTTTTTCATGTGCTTTTTAGCCATTTTTATTTCTTCCTTGGAGAATTGTCTTTTCAGTTCACTTGCCCATTTTTTTAAATGGGTTGTTTGTCTTTTTATTTTCGAGGTGTAGGATTTCCTTATATATGCAGGATATTAGGCTCCTATCATATATATGGTTGCCAAATATTTTCTCCCATTGGGTAGGCTTCCTTTTTATTTTCTTAATGACATACTTTGAGGTGCAGAAGTTTTTAATTTTGATGAGACCCTGTTTATCTATTTTTTCTCTTGCTCCTCATGCTTTGGCTGTGAAGTTCATGAAACCATTTCCTTTTACAAGGTCCTGTAGATGCTTCCCTACATTATCTTCCAAGGTCTTTATGGTTTGGGCTCTTATATTTAGAGATTTGGTCCATCTTGGACGTGATTTTTGTATAAGGTGTGAGATGGTATTCCTCTCTCAATCATTTGGATATGAATATCCAGTTCTCCAAATACCACTTGTTAAAGAAGCCATTCTCTCCCAATTTAGTGGTCTTGGTGGTCTTGTCAAATATCAGATGACTGTATATGTGAGGACCTATATCTGAACTCTCAATTTGGTTCCATTGGTCAGAATGCCTATCCTTGTGCCAATACCATGCAGTTTTTATCACTGTAGCTTTGTAGTATGTTTTAAAGTCAGGTAATGTGATACCTCCAACTTCATTTTTCTTTTTCAATATGTCTTTGGCAATTCGGGGCCTCTTACCTTTCCAAATATATTTTGTAGTTAGTTTTTCCAGTTCCTTAAAAAATACAATGTTGATTTTTATTGGGATTGCATTAAATCTGTAGATTAGTTTGGGTAGGATAGACATCTTCATGATGTTTAGTCTTCCTATCCATGAACAGTGAATATTCTTCCATTTATTTAAGTCTTCTTTGATTTCCTGTAACAATGCTGTGTAGTTTTCTGTATATAAGTCCTTTATATCTTTAGTTAAATTTATTCCTAAGTATTTGAATCTTTTAGTTACTATTGTAAATGTTATTTTTTTCTTGATTTCCCCCTCAGATCGTTATTGGTGTACAGAAATTCTACTGATTTTTGAGCATTGATCTTATAGCCTGAAACATTACTTAACTCCATTAAAAGTTCTAGAAACTTTGTTGTAGATTTCTCAGGGCTTTCTATGTATAGGATCATGTCATCTGCAAATAATGAAATTTTTACTTCTTCTTTTCCAATTTGGATGTGTTTTATATCTTTTACTTTCCTCAGTGCTTGAGCAAGTATATCTAAGACAATTTTTAAAAGGAGAGGTGATAATGGGCATTCTTGTCTTGTTCCTGATCGCAGAGGGAAGGCTTTTATGATTTCAGCATTGATGATGATTTTAGCTTTGGGTTGGGTTTTTCATATATACCCTTTATCATATTCAGAAAGTTTCCTTCTATTCCTATCTTTTGCAGTATTTTTATCAGAAAAGGATGCTGTATTTTGTCAAATGCTTTTTCTGCATCTCTAGAGATGATCATGTGATATTTTTCTTTCACTCTCTTTATGTGGTGTATTATATTGATTGATTTTCTTATATTGAAACATCCTTGCATACCCTGGATGAAACCCACTTGGTCATGGTGTATAATTCTTTTGAGGTGTTGTTGAATGCGATTAGCAAGTATTTTGTTGAGGATTTTAGCATCTAGGTTCATTATAGAAATTGGTCTGTAATTTTCCTTTCTTGTGGTATCTTTGTTTGGTTTTGGTATTAGGGTAATATTAGCAGTGTAGAATGAGTTAGGCAATATTCCTTCTACTTCTATTTTTTGGAAGAGCTTAAGCAGAATTGGTGTCAGCTCTTTCTGGAATTTTTGGTAGAATTCAGCTGTTAAGCCATCTGGTCCTGGGCTCTTCTTACTTGGGAGGTTTTTGATGACTGAGTCTATCTCTTTGCTTTTAATTGGACTGTTGAGTTCATCAATTTCTTCTTTCCTCAATGTAGGCTGTTTGTGAATTTCTAGAAATGTGTCCATTTCCTCTAAATTATCATTCTTTTTGGAATATTTGAATATAATTTTTCCAATTATCCTCTTATGACACTCTTTATTTCTCTTGGGTCAGTAGTGATATCCCCTGGTTAATTCTTTATTTTGTGTATTTGCATCTGTTCTCTCTTTTTCTTTGTTAGTCTGGCTAAGGGTTTATCAACTTTATTGATCTTGAAGAACCAGATTTTGGTACTGTTTATTTTTTCTAGTGCTTTCTTATTCTATATTTCATTTACTTCTGCCCTAATCTTTGTTATTTCCTTCTTTGTACTTCCTTTGGGTTTAGTTTGTTGTTGCTTTTCCAATTCCTCCATGTGTGCAATTAAGTCTTCAATTTTATATCTTTCTTCTTTATTAATATGTGTATTTATGGCTATGAACTTCTCTCTCAGGACATCTTTTTTTTTTAACCTGGGGAGAGTGTAAACGCAGTCCCCCACTACCACAAATTAGGCATTTCCCACATTTGGGGAAATGGCAGGGGTCAGCACATCTGGAGTGCAATGGATAAGCCTCACCCTGGGAAAACCACCTTCATGATCAAAGTATCTCCCCTGCCAGTTAAGTATCAGGACAGCTTCTGATGCATCCCATAGGTTTTGATATGTTGTGTTGTCATTTTCATTAGTTTCAAGGTAGTTACTGATTTCTTTTGAGATTGCCTTCTTGACCCACTGTTTGTCTAAGAGTGTGTTGATTAACTTCCATATCTTTGTGCCAAACCTGTTTCTCTGGCCCTTAGTGTTTTCCAATTTCTTTCCATTGTGGTCAGAAAAAATTACTTTATATAATCTCTATCTTTCTGAATTCATTGAGAGTTGTTCTGTCGCCTAGCATGTGGTCTATCTTAGAGTATGATCCATGTCCACTCAAGAAGAATGTAAATCTTGTTCTATTTGGGTGTGGTGTTCTGTATATGTCTATTAAGTCCAGGTCCTTTATGTATTGTTCAGAGTCTTTGTTTCTTTATTGATTCTCTGTCTAGATCTTCTGTCTAATGATGATAAAAGTGTATTAAAGTCCCCCACTATAATTGTAGAGGCATTCATTTCTCCATCTAGCTTTTCCAGAGTTTGCCTCATGTATTTTGAGGCAACCCGATTAGGTGTGTAAATGTTAATGAATGTTTTCTCTTCTTGAGAGTTTACCCCTTTTACTAATATATAGTGTCCATCTTTATCACTTACAATAGTTTTGCATGTAAAGTCTATTGTGTCTGATATAAGGATAGCTACTCCTGCTCTTTTTTGGCTATTGTTAGCTTGTTAAAATGGTTTTCCAGCCATTCACTTTCAGCCTCCTTGAATCCCTGGGTCAAAGGTGGGTTTCTTGTAGACAGCATATAGATGGATCATATTTCCTTATCCATTCTGCCAATCTGTGTCTCTTGAGTGGTGAATTTAATCCATTAACATTCAGTGTTATTACTCACAATGAATTTCTTACTTCAGCCATATTTTCTTTGGGTTAATGTATGTCATACGTTGTTTTGTTTCTGTTTCTGTCTTTTTGGTTTTTTTTTTTTTAATGCTCTTCCAAATATCTCTCCCTTGTTTTTTCCTTTCAACTTGTACAATTTACTTTAGAATTTCTTGAAGTGCAGTTTTCTTATTGACATACATCCTTAATTTCTGTTTATCTGTGAACATTTTGAACTCTCCATCATTTTTGAATGCCAGTTTGGCTGGATAGAGAACTCGTGGCTGGAAGTTTTTTTCTTTTAGTACTTTGACTATGTCATACCACTCTCTTCTTGCCTCCATGGTTTCAGATGAGAAATCAGCACTTAATCTTATTGTGCTTCCCTTGTATGTGATGGTTCTCATTTCTCTTGCTGTCTTGAGTATTTTCTCTTTGTTTTGAGCATTGGACATTTTGAAAAGTATATGTCTTGGAGTTGGCTTGTTGGGATTTATACTATTTGTCGTGTGCCGTGCTTCCTGGATCTGCACATACATCTCTCTCAATAGGGTTCAGAAGTTTTCAGCCATTATTTCCTTCAACACTTTTTCTGTTCCCTTTACCTTCTCTTCTCATTCTGGGATGCCTATAATGCATATGTTTCTGTGTTTTATTTTGTCAGATAAATCCCTGACTCCCTGCTGGATTTTTTCTATCTTTTTGTGTATTTCTTCTACTCTCTGTATGATTTCAGATATATTGTCTTCCACATCACTAATTCTTTCTCCTGCCTGTTCAAATCTGCTGTTATGTGAATCCAGCATCTTTTTTATTTTTGATTGTGCCATTGATCACCATCATATCCGTTATTTTTTAATGTATGTTTACAATTTCTTTAGTATGTTCTCCCAGTGTCTTTTAATATCCTTAATCTCTTACTTCACTTCATTAAGTTGGTCCATGATATTTGTTTGGAAATCTTTGATTAGCAGTTTGATGTTCTGCATCTCTTCCTGGTTTTTAGTTTGTTCATTGGACAGGTCCATGTCTTCCTGTTTCTCAGTGTGGTTTGTAATATTTTGTTGCCCTCTAGTCACCATTTTATCTTGATGGGTTTATTCAGTTGATTAGCTTCTCTCCCTGCTCTAGAGTTTTATTTAGGTGGTAGTTCTGTGTGTATGTTAAGTTTTCTCTTTGACAATTTTTCTTCCTATTTTTTTTTCTTTGCTTCTTTCTATGTTCCCTTAAAGGCAAAAGATTAAGGTGAGAGGAATTGAAAGATGTGAGAAGGGAAGAAGGATAATAGTAATATTGATAAAAGTTAGAATAAGGGCCATATAAGACTTAATGAAGCATATATTTAACTCATGTATGCAGTGTAGTGTAATAGGGAAAAAAAGTGGAATACTTACAGTGTACTGGGAAACCAAATAGAGGAATATATATTTAATGATTTAGAAAGCTAGAATGATGAGGAGGAAGAGAAAGAGTAAAGAAAGGGCTGAAAGGAAAAAGTTAATATTAATAAAAAAAAGAAGAAAACAAATAGATAGAATAGAAATTGTCATCCTTAAGTTGTAGGGTAATAAAAAATGTGGTATGTAAGAACCACTACAGAAAGCAGAAGACAGAAAGATGAAGGAAGGAAAAGAGATAGCATGGGGGATAAAATCAATATAGACAGAGAATGGGAAATCACCAAAGAAGCACAGGAAAGAAGAGATAAGCTAGCAGAATGAATCACTCTGGAGCAATGTTGAGCTCCTTCCAGATAGATGTCCTCAAAGGTTCTTACTCCATTCACCCACAGCACAGTCCCCTGGGCAGGACCCTGTCCCCAATCAGCCAACCTCAGAGAGTGAGTCAGAGAGCACCCTCCTAAACTGACATCATATTGCCCCCCTCATTCACTCAGGGCTTTTGTACTTAAAACAATTATTGTAGTCCATGTGGGTGGAAGTGAGTGAGCACTGCTATTAAACAGATTTGGCAACTGAACATTCTTTAATTTTAACAAGGAAGGGTCAGGAGGACAGTGTCAGGACAGCTCCCACCCACCACCAACAGGTCAGACACCTGGAGTCACCCATGTTCTCATGCTCCTCACCCCACACACTTTTTCTGTAGAGGACGACCGGAAAATGGACACTGTTTCTAGGGAAGGTGGGCTCCTTGCAAGACCTACATCCCATACTAAGAGGAAGATAGAGGAGTATCAGCCTGTTGCCTGTAGAAGCACCTCCTCCTGGGAACTACCTCTGATACCTGCCCCTCAAAGTTTGGTGGGATGTCCCTATTATATGCTCCTATAGCAGCCTGGTCTTCCTTGGTCATAGCTCTCATAGACCTTTTTTGTAATTATATGAACAAATGTCTGTGTTCCTCAGGACCAAAAGCGTCAGCCACCAAGTCAGAAATTCAATAATCACATTCAAAGATATGACTAAATAAAAAAAACAGATGATGGAGGGAGAAGAGGAGAGAGAGGGGAGAGGGGGAGGAAAAAGATGAATGGTCAAATGACTGAACAACCCAAGGGAGGCTGCCTTCAGGTCACTGGGCTGCACAGCTCCAAGAGACACCATCCACATTGTGGCTGCTGGGAGGAAACTCATGCCAGTGACAGGGTAGTGGAGGTGGCTGGTCAGAGGGAAAAGCTGGACTTTTGGCATTGGCCTGAGGAAGCAGACAGCACTTTTGTTATGTCCATCCCATCTCCCTGCTTCAGCTGGAGGAGTCTCAGGGATGGGGAGATCAGAATAGATCAGAACACAGCAAGCACAGCCTTCTCCTCCCTCCTCATTACATATATGGATGTGCCCAGTGAAACCTAAATCCCCAAAGTCAAAATGGGGGGTGGCCTTTAGTGCTGAGGAAAGAGGTGAGTGCCCAGCAGGTCCTCCCTCTTTCCTCAGACACCTGCTTATGCCTGTTTCTTATGGATGCCCCTGATGCCCCAGTGGGGGCTGGCATGCACATCTCCCTCCTTCCTAACTAATGAAAGATGTTGCTAATGTGGGAAAGAGAGGGAGTGTGGCATATGGGAATCCCCTGAATTTTTTATGTAACATTCATGTAAACTAAAATTTCTTTAAAAATAGAAATAAAATAGAAATCCCCTACATTTTTCTGATATTTATGTAATCTAAAGCTTCTTTTAAAATTAAAATAAAAAATATAGAAAAATAAAATTAATATTTCAAAGAAAAAAATAAAGGTTTAATTACTCATTCTTCCCCTAAATTGGATTTAATGTTTAAAAAGAACAGAAAGGAATCATTGGCCACTGAATATCTGTGGGTTTCAGGTGCTCAATATACTTGTTCAAATGAGCTACAAAAGGTCACAGTGGGATTTGTTCAAAGACCAGAATAATGGGATATAGAAGCAGGGGCAGTGACCTCCTTTCCCTCTAGAAGTAAAATAAATGCAGCTCTGAATATTCCTGACATTGCACTGGGGACTGAAATAAAGGAGAACCCAGGCAAGGGTAAGGCAAGTCCTCAGGGTAATAAGCTTTGGGGAGAGGAAGCCCCAGACCCTGACAGGAAACCATCCCCCCACACACCTGCTCTTCGGCTGATTACAGTCTTGTTGGTCCTGAGCACCCCCTGTAGCCCATCTCCCTCTTACAGGGGAAGTTTTTGTCTGGGCTCACCCTGCCTTTCCCTCACTGTGCCTCTTGCACAGTAATAAGTGTCTGTGTCCTCTGCACTCATGGATCTCAACTGCAGATAGTACTCATTCTTGTGTGAGTCAGCAGTGATAGAGATGCGGTCTTGGAAAGCTGGGTTGTAGTATGGAATCACTATCCAGTACCCAAGCCACTCCTGCTCTTCCCCAGGATGCTGGCATATCCAATGTCAGTAGTTACTGCTGGTGATAGAGCCCCCAGAGACAGAGCAAGTGAGGGAGAGGGTCTGTGAGGGCTTCACCAGCCCTGGGCTTGACTCCTTCAGGGTCACCTCAGACAGGACACCTGGGGACAAGGAAAGTCATTGTGATTCTGTCCTACCCCACCATCAAGCCCTCTGTGAACACCTAGAACCCCAAGACCCTCACCCAGGGGAATTGCCAGCAGGCAGAGGAGGAGCTCCAGCATCTACATGGCAATCTGGAGGATGAAGACCCACCAAACAGGCCCAGCCCATGACAGGATTTCTTCTGTGAGGCCCCAGGGTGATTTGCATATGTGATACCTGTGCTTTCAAGAGGCTGAGCTGGTGACAGTTACTGGGTTTTCAAGGTGCACCTGTGCTTGCTGGTGAGATGACCCAGCCTGGCCGTGGTTGACCTGGACTCCAGCCCTGGACATGACACCCTCTAAGTTGTGCCTCTAGTGAGTGGTTCTACAGTCTGAGCTGCTCTCACCCCACAGGGCAGTGTGTGGGGTGTCCTGCTCAACCCAGGTCACTGGTCACCCTTTCCCCAGGGCCTCCAATCACAGGAGGGAATATATGAATTATTTCTGAGCATTGATATAAGAAAATTACCTCATCTGTGTCAGCACACTAGAAGGAGGCACACCATGAAATAATGTGTCATAACTGAAGATTCTGGATCAAAGCTTAGGACAGGAGTCAAGTGTAGAGGAGAGGAGTCAAGGGTAGAGAGCAGAGCAAAGCAGTTCTCAGAATGTAGGAGCCCAAGACTGCAGGACTTTCAAGGAGAGGCAGGGCCAGCTCCATCAGCAAGTAGGCACTGAGTAAAGGTGTGTGGGATGGGGAAAGCCCTAAGCAGGGAGTGCTCCCATCAGAGACCTCACTCTGCCCTGCTCTGCTCTCACAGTGTGCCTGCTTTGTCTGCAAAGAGCAAGGGCCTCCATCCACCTCTGTTAATATGAGCAGGATGACTGGCCTCTGGTGCTCCTCAGACCCTCCACATTGTCCCTTTCCAAGGAGGAACTGTGAGATGTGGCTCAGATCAGGTCCCTGCCTTGTGAGTTCAGCCTCTAGGATTTGAGTTGATGGCTTCATTAACAGGATTCTCAGACCCAAGAGCTGCCCACTGTCCTGATATAAAGGGGGAAAGTGGACTTATGGGTACTCAAATGTCTTTAGGAAGGATAATGTGGAAAAGTTGGATTTTATCTTGAAGAACCCACCCAAATCTTTGAAAAATAATAGGTAGTTTCAACTAAGTCTCACAATGTCTGTCTCTAGCCCAAGAAAATAATAATTGGCCTCTTTCTTTACTCCATGAGTGTGGTGGAAATTGCCTTTTCACTTGAGTTGGGTGGCATTGCTTAGGGACATGAAACTTTGTGAACTTAGAGGCAAGATGCAAATTGAGAGGAGGGTTACCAGAATTTCCATAACCTGGACAGTGAGCTCTCTAGTCTGTTTTCACTAGAGAAACTTCCTGGGGATATCAGCCAGTTTTAATGTTGCCTGGCATGAAGTGCTAAAATGTATTTTTATTAAAACTGACCAATATGAGACTTATATAAATAATATGGTTAAATGTCTGTTCCTTCTTCATCTTTCCACAAATCAAGACACCTTGACAAGATATACCGATTTTCTAATTATTTTCTTTGTGACTACCACTATTACAAATTTTGAGGAAATATGCAAAACAAAATACAGATAAGTCAAGGATAAGCAAACAAATATTTGGATAAGAAATGACTTGGAAGTACAGGAACATATGGAATAAAAATCTTATAATAATAAATTATTAATATAAATTAAATTTTAGTAAGTTATTTTAAAAAGGAATAAAAAAGAATAATAAAAGGACCTAAAGTTCAGAAATAGAAAAGAGTGCTATAAAAGAAAGGTGCAGATAGGAAAGAGAATGCACTTGGATATATTAAATAATATTGAAAATTTGAGTAAAAACTTTAGAAGATTAAGTTGATATATTTTCAGAGAATATAGAATAAAGAAACATTTTTAAAAGTAAAGAAACAAAAATAACAATATTCTAATAATATGGCTGTACCACATTTGTTGATTGATTCACTTGTTGAAAGACGTGTGTTGCTCCCCGATTTTGGTGATAGTGAATTAAAATGGAATGATCATTCATGCGTATGTTTTTTGTGGTCATTTACTTTAAAATCAGTTGGGTAAATACATGGGAGCACACTTTCTGGTTTCTTTGGTGAGGCTAACTTTAGCTTTGTAGGAAATAAACTGTTCCAATGTGGCTGTGCCCCTTTCGATTCCCCCCAGCAGTGGGGTTGGTACAGTTGTTCTCACCTCACCAGCAGATTATGTTATTTATTATTTTAAAAACTTATTTTTGCCTTTCTAACACATGCAGTGGTATCGTGTTTTAATTTGCAATTCCAAGATGACAAATGATGATCAGCATCTTTTCATATTCCTTTTTAAAATATATATACAAAAACTTTGTATAGAAAACTTTTAAATTAGCAGCTGTTAGAGTGGAATCTTCTTTAACATGATCTATATTTTTAAAGTATTTCAACTTTTTAAAAATGTCCTTGGCTTTTTTCAAAGTCATCCTGTTGGAAAGCTTTGCTCACATAGTATATTCTTTCTGTTTAGCTGGACCTTAGCAAGTAACTGTGGGGAAGGAAGTTTAGGAACTAATTCTAATGAAGGGTGAGAGGGAACCCCATGTATTCCATTCTGTACATGTGGAGCTGTAACACATAAACCCGATGAAGGCCTGGGCCATGTCTTTCTTGTTCACTGCCTTATTCTCAGTGTCAAGCCAGTGCCTGCTAACACTGAGCACATGACAAACATTTCTGACAACGTACTCAGTTTCTTTTTTCAGTACCACTTTGAGCTTCTGCAAGTTTTTCATTGATTTCCATTATTTCTATGAGAAATTTGCTGTCCATTTCATAATATATCCCTTCTCAAATCTCTATTCCACAGAGGTTTAGCTTATGAGGTATATCCCCCTCCTCAGGGCAGCTAGAAGAGTCTTACAGCCATCATTAAGCAGGTTGAATGCTTCTCTGAGAAGTTCTTTTCAGTCTGAGACCTCTGGTTGTAGAAACCTAGATGGACAAAATGCAGAGATTTCTGGCACCTCTGCTGGAACTTCATGATGTCAGCTCTGAGGAAATGGTTGCTGACTAATCCAGCCCTACCCAGAAGACAGCACCTCTCCAAGTTTCTCAATCTTCAGAGGAAAATGAGGGCTACCCATTATTTGACCTTTCTCCTCAAATTCTCTTTTCATATTATTTTGAATTATGCATATTTTCTTTGATGAGATGTCTGTACAGACCTTTTGCACAATTTTAACTGGATTGTTGGTGTTGTTATATTTGGGTAATGAGATCTTTGTACATTTTTTATAAAATTCCTTTGTCAGATATGAGTTGTGCAAGTATTTTCTCTTAGTGTGTGCCTTGACTTTTCATTCCCTTTACAGCGTCTTTAGTAAAGAAGAATTCACTTTCAATAAAGTACATGCCAACATTTTTTTCATAAATTGTGATTGTGGTGTTGTAAATAAAAATTCTTTGCCTGTGCCCAGACCCCTTGACTTTCTGCTATGTTATCTTGTACAAGTTTTATAGTTCTGTGTTTTATATATAGGTCTATGAATCATTTTGTATTGATTTTTGTGATAAGTGTCTAATTTATTTATTTGCATTTGAATACAGTGGTATTTGTTGAAAAAGCCCTCTTCCCTCCTTTAAATTGCTACAGCCTCTTTGTCAAATATCAGTTGACTATAATTGTATTGGTCAATTTTTAGGCTTTCTATTCTTCAACATTATTCATCTTCCTGCCTATTTTTTCACCAATTACAAATTTCATTGTTTTTTGTAGCTTTATAGTCCGTGTTGAAATTACTTTGTAAACCATTCAACTTAGCCTTACATCTTCAGTATTGTGTTGTTAATTTATACCTTTTGTCTTTCCATAAAAACTTTAGAATAAGATTTTTGATACCTATAAAATAGCTTGTTTAGATTTTGTTTGAGATTGCATTGAATTTATAGATCAAGTTGGGAAGAATTTATCTCTTAGGCCAAGTCTTTACATCAAGAAAACATATCTCTTATTTTCAAAGGGGGTTACACATAAGACTCACAGATCCAGTTAGTCACTTCAGAGGAATTTAGAATTGGAAATACATTTGACTAGGAAGGGTCTGTGGAAAACCACTTTGTATGGAATGGCTTGAAGCTCCTCAAACTGAACAGGAAAACAACAAAGTTTTTGAAAATTTTCTAAAAGCAGGAGCACTGTTAGCCTGGATGTAGATAGACTGAGGGGGAAAGACAGAACCATGAGAGCAGAAGACTCAACTGCAGACATCTACTGGGGACAAAACAGAAGAGACAGATTGGTGCTTGGAGGTGGTCCCCTTTTCAATTCTTAGAGAGATTTGGGACCAGGACCTGGCATTCAGGGTACATGGCCACTACCCAGGCTGTTGGGATGTGTGTGGGTCATTCTTGCAGGCAGGAGTACAAAGAACACATCAGAGGTTTACCCTCTGACCTGGAAATTTAGTGGAGATTTCCCTGATGAGCTTCACACTTGCCTGGGTATTGTAAGCACAATCTGCCTCCAGTGTCTCCCTTCTAGAATGGTAATAGTTATCCTGTGCCTGTCCCACTATCATATCTTGGAAATGTATAAAATATATTCCACAGATAAAGATGAATTTTCCCTAAGATGGGCCAAATTCACAACTGATTTTGATGAGATTGTGTAGGTACTGAATTAACTTAAGACTTTTAGGAAATTAGGACAGAAAAACATGTCTATGGGGTTCAGAGGGCAGACTTTGATAGATTAATTTGAGTAAGCACCAAAGACATATTATAATATTAATTAGTGTTCCCATTAGAGTTAACCCAATTGTTAATGGGGTTATTTGGAGATGTATTATCAATTAAAGTGTGAATTCATATCTGTGTATATGATCTTCTAAGATCCTATTGTGGAAAAACTGAAGGAGTGTAGGCATTAATGTCTATGACTGAAGGCCTTATTAAGAGCAGAAAACTAGACTTAATGAGAGGAGTGAGAATTTGGAAGTCAGTGAAAATGGAGAGATTTTAATGTAATGTGAGACAAAGATACAAATCAATGAACCCCAAGGATTGCAGTAAGTCAGGAACATAATGCTAGAAATATCAGGAAGAATGCATGCTCTTGTTTTGTGCTTTGATTTTGAATATCTACCCTCTGAAATATGCATGCTAATACATTCCTGTTGTTAAGCCAATCAGTGAATGCTATTTGTAATAACAGCATTGCAATGTAAGGCAGTGCCCCTATAATCTTAGGAGAATTTCCAATGATGAAATGGACAAAAATGTATGCCTCACCTTTACTTTGGAACTATTGTCTTGCTATTGTCTAAATTCCCAATGGTCATAACACACATTTCCCTGAAATATCTCATAAGGCCATGGATACTCTGAACCACTGACTAATAAATTAACACTACTTTGTTTATGGCATTGCAAGTTGGCTTGACAAAAGGAGGCTCATAAACCATTCCCCAGTTAAATATTTAATATAGCCCAATGTGTACTAAAATGGGAGCCACAAAGATTGAGACCTGTTAGAAAAGACTTATCCCCAGTGTGTCTCCATTGAACAGCCTTATCTGACCTGCTCTTAGATTTAGAAAGAAGTAATGAAAACTCATAGTGGATCATTATAACCATAATGATATAACCTTACACATTATGATACCCATATTCAATCTTATTGTATTTATTGATTCTTATCAATGCAAAAGTGAAAAAATATTTTGCTAATATAAATTTGGGTGATATATTCAATTGATTGTACATTTCAACATCCTTTCAGTTGTCATCAAAAAAAACTATTGAATAAAATATCTTGTATGTATCAGAAAATATAAAATGAAGTAGTTGAAAAATATTTCTATATATGTTACCAGAATACTTATATTTAAGAACATAGATTTCTACAATGCCAACAGTGAACGCTAAAGTAAACTATGGATTATAGTTAATAGTATAATTATAATAATTCTCTTTCATCAGTTGCAACAAAATAACACACTAATGTATATTGTTAATAATATCTAAAACTGCATGTTTCAGGGTATACATGGGATCTTTGCACATTCCGTATGCTTTACCTATAAACCTATTAGTGAACAAATAAAATTATATATTAAATATTTATAATATTTTTACAAATAAGAATATAGTATATTTTATCATTATCCTTGAACAAGTATATTTATACCATAGGTATAATATTAGATTTAAATTTTGAATATTACGTATTGTGATGATATCCAGAGGAAATTCAGTGTTTACTTGTGCTGCCCTGCTTATGGTTTCATTTTTTCAATATAAACCAATAGAACCACATTTATTTGTGTTATTCATCCATATATTTATGGCAGCTTCACTTTTCTGTTTGCTTGAGAGTTCCTCAAACAGGCCCCACAAGGTGGATTTTTGACCACCATCTACTACCTTCTAACAATGGCTGCTCCATGGAACAACACATACAGGATGGTGTCTGTAGCTTTCCCTTTAATTAAATTCTGCAAGATCATAGATCATATCAGACACACACACAAAAACATTTTAAAGACAGACTCTGTTCCACCTGCCTTTGAGGATTTATTTTAAAATGTCATCTGAGCCCTGTTTTCTCCCTCAGAGAAGGATGTATGCATGTTTTGACAAAGTGTCCACTGTACCTGCTGAAGGACACTTTCATGTTAATCACCTCAGGACCCCCACAGCATCCTGCTCAGTGGCAGTTCTCCTTTATGAGTGCTCAACTAAACCAATAAGGAAGTAATTTGTTATGGCTCATTATATATTACAAAGCATTTTTATATTATGTGAGCAAAAAGATTAGCAGAAAATAAAATGGATTATCAGACAAATAGTGAGATTAATGCTGAACCCATTGTGCACAATTTTGTGTGATTAGGCGTGCAATAAGAAACCCATTACATTATAGACTGAAGAAGAGCCTCTTGATTCTCATGAGAATCACAAAGAGTGTCTTTATGGGGAATCTTCCTGGGGTTCTCTTCTTTCAGTCTCATTTTAAAGGATCCACCATGTTGCCTTGAGCTACTCCAAATTCTGGACCTGGCAACATTGGCTGAGTCTTTCTGCCTTCAAGAAGGAGAGGTGAAAGATTTTGTAGGTGATAGTGCTTGCTCCTATTGCAAGAAAAATTTTATAATTCACATCAGTGATAGGCACAGGGACATCTGTTAGAAGTGTTTTTAATTAGCTGAATAGGAAGCTCCAGGCTCTGACAGGAAATCAGCCCTTACCCACCTCCCTGCACCTGCTCCTGAAGCTCCTCCTTGTGCTCAGTGGGTCCTGAGCATCCTCTCATTGCCACCTCACAGAAGATGTTTATGTCTGTGTTAGCCTTGCCTTCCCCTCCCTATGTCTCTCACACAGTAATAAAGGCAGTGTCCTCAGGTCTCAGGCTGTTCATTTGCAGATACAGTTGGCTCCTGACATTGTCCCTGGAGGTGGTGAATTGGCCCCTCACTGCATAGAACATGGTACCACTAGCACTAATATATGAAAGCCACCCCAGCCCATTTCCTGGAGCCTGTTGGACCCAGTGCATGTCATAATCAGTAAAAGTGAATCTTGAGGCTGAACAGGAGAGGTGAAGAGACCTTCCAGGCTGTCCCAAGTCACCTCCAGACTCCACCAGCTGCACTTCACACAGGACACCTGCAAACAGACATTACAAGCTGAGTTACACATAGTCACCCACATATGCACACACAAACACAAATACAAATGCACATACACATTCACACTGCTTCATTACCAGGTTCTCAATAATATTACCCTGCAAAATTGACAAAAGAAAAGCTCATCTCAGCACATACTTCATGTTTTCTCCTTTTCCTCAGTCCTGGGCACAGAAGAGGGAAAGCTTAGGCTCAGGGGAGGAAGCGTCCTCTCTGAGCTGCAGGGACTGGACCTCTGCTTATTTTCAGAATCAGAAGGAGGGGTCCCACTTGCACATCCTCTCCTAGTGCACTTCAACTCCTTCCTGGCCCTGCAGTCTCTGCATCCAGATCTTTCTGTGACAAGAGTCAGTGAGTCCATGCTCAGTGGCAAAGTCCCAGGATGTGTATATCCATTGCAGGTGATGTGCCAAACTAATGAAAGATGTTTAAGTGGAAAGTTATGGGAGGTGTGGGAGGTGTGGAACAAGAGAATCCCTGTAATTTTTGTGTAACATTTATGTAATCATAACATCTTTTAAAATAAAATACATAAATGAAAAATCAATCAATCAGTCAAGAATCAGTGAAAATTCCTCTCATGTTGAGTGCATGGAAAAGCATTTCAGTACCAGAAACAGGGCAGTGCTTTCTCTCTTCATCTCTTCCTGAAGGACTGTACTTATTATCAAACTTTCTATACCCATAGCAATTACATGGCCCAGACGAGAGCCAGCATATTACCTTCCTCTCATCTCTGGTTTACAGGGATCATGAGATTGAATCTCTGGACAACTTTATGTCAGTGCTGATGACATCTGTCTGGTGAAAGGGATTCACAATCTGTAACATTTGCCCCCACAGTGAAAGCACCCAAAGGCTAGGCTGGATGTCCAGCTGGGTCTGACCCTGTGAGCTCCCTCTCAATTCCCAAGGGAGGCCAATTTCTTGTAGGGTCATGGAGATGCTGCCTAGAATCTTGGAGTTGGGGAAGCAACCACCTTCTCCCAACCGTGCTGCACATCTCATGGAAAATGGATGCTCCTTTCCCTCCATCTTCCTTCCTGACATTCTGAAGGTTCTGCTACAGGTTCTCAGGCTACCTGGGAACTTTAATTCTAGATAGGATGACCTCATGTTCTGTTCTGAAGAGGGCAACTGCTACAACTCTGATAGTTTCACAGGGAAGACCAGATATCTTTGCTGTATGTACTGGTGAAGGCCTGATGGGGACAAGAAGGGGTATTCTGTGGTGAATTTAGAAGTCCCTCCACAGCATCCAAATTGCCCACTCAAGCTTGTGTCCAACCTCCTGCACCTCTGTCTCCATCCCTAGAGTCATGAAGTGGGTGGAAATAGCCATGAGGGAAACCATTCCTGATGCTTCCCTGGTCCCAACTTGTACACCTGCTCCTAGTCTTTGCAGAGGGAACAGTGTGCCCAGGCAGCACCAGGTGCTCATCCTGTATTTACTGGCTCATGTCCACAAGGCTGCAGCTCTCTGGTAGGTGCCACCAATCTCATTTCCCATGGTGCTTTGAGCCACCTTGTTCAGTATGAACTCTCCGTCTAAGGCTGAACAGAAAGGTCTTGAAGGGGTGGCTGGGTTTCATGTACCTGGGAATTGGATAATATGAGTGAGATGGTTTATATGGGAGACATTGTATAAAGAACTTAGTTTTGGAGCACACATATAATTACATTGTCCAGATTTTGTTACTGTTTCTGTGTGTGTTTAATTTGTTCCATTAAGATGCCCACACAATTAGTACTTTAAATCACTACCTCTTTTGTATCTCACCTCCTATTCTATAGGCTTCATCAAGGTCTCTTCCATGTTGCATTCTTTATTTGTGACCTGGCTGGGATGGTATTGAATTACTGGCAGAATTTGTGTCCTAGAGGCTGTAGGATTGTAGGAGGTTGTAGATTCCAGTAATGGTGACTGATACAAAAGAGTGAGAGAGCTAGCAGACAGGGTTCCGTATAATACAGCATTATCACAAAGGTAACATTCCATTGCCTCTGCCATATTTATTGGTTATAAATGGTTCACAGGCCCTGCCCATACTCATGTGTCTGTGTATGTTGTGGGGGCTTTAAGAGAGTTTGAATACCAGGATGTGGGGATCAAGGGCCCCTTTAGAGTCTATATGCCTCTATGTCCCTCTCCAGGATTTAATAGAAATGAAGGAATTTACCCAGATGCGCTCTGCCTCATGACTAACATGTCATTAGTAGAGAAGCTTAAACATGTCACCATCCCCATCATAGTGTCACTGAACATGAAAAGTCTGTGTATTTTAAGATGTGAACTGAATATCAAGTGAATTCCCAGACTTTGCCAAGTGCAATTAATAATATGTCCAGACATACCATATTAAAATGCAGAAAACTCTGAAAGAAATAAGTATTTATATAAATACCCCAAATAATTTATTTGTAGAAGAAAAAGGATAAGAATTACATCTCACATCTCAACAGAAATCATGCAAGCAAAAAGAAAAATGGATTGAAATATTTCAAATGTTGAGAGTAATTCAAAACAAAGCACCAACATAGAATTCTATATTTAGTGAAATTATATTTAAAAAGTGAAAGAGGTGTACCTTTGTTATACAAATATTCTTATATTTGCATCCTTAACTACAATACTTAGCCACCCCAGAATTTACTGAGTTATACAATTGCCTGTTTTTTTTATCTAGTTTTTATTCTAGCCTCATGGATGGGCCAAAGCATCCCCCTTTCAACCACATTCACATTCACACTTCATGGCTATTAATTACAGGCACATTGCTGTGCCTCCATCACCACCTTCCATTCCCAGACTTTACAATCAGCTAAACTATAATTTCTGCAGATTAAGCATCATCTCATCAATCTCTAACCCACTCTTATCTTCTAGCAACCTGTCCTCCAGTATCACTTCCATGGGTCTGCTCACAATCCTTACTTCATATCAGTAAGTTCATGCAATATTTGTTCTTTGTTGTCTGGCATTTCTCACTAAACATACATTTCATGAGGTTGATCCATATTGTTGCAAGTGCCAAAATTTCATTCCTTCTTATGGCTAAATAAATACTGTATAATGATATACCACATTGCATTTATCACTTCATCTTTTGATGAATATCTTGGTTGTTTCCATCTTTCAACAATTGTGAATAATTTCACTTGGATATTGGTTTGCATATATCTGTTCATGTCCCTGCTTTCAGTTCTTCTGGGTATATAACTAGTAGTGAGATTGCTGGATCATATGGCAATTCTATCCTTAACTTCCTGAGAAAATGTAAAACTGACCTCCACAGTGGTTGCACCATTCTACATTCCCACAAGAAGTAAATAAGTACTCCTATTTCTCCACATACTCTCCATGACTTGTAGCTTTCAGGGTTTAAAAAAAAAAAAAATAGTAGCCATGTTAGTAGGTGTGAAATGATATCTCACTGTAGCTTTGACTTGCATTTCATTAATATCTAGTGATGTTGAGCATCTTTTCATATGCTTTTTAGCCATTTGTATTTCCTCTTTGGAAAAATGTCTGTTCAAGGCTTTTGCCCATTTTTCAACTGGCTTATCTTTTTATTATAGAGTTGTTGGTTTCTATATATATGCTGAATATTATACCTTATCAGATATGTGGTTTCTAAATACTTTTGCCCATTGAGAAGGATGCCTTTTCTTTTTTTTTGTTTGTTTTTTTTTTGTTTGTTTGTTTGTTTTTTGTTTTTTTTTTTTTTGAGGTACCAGGGCCTGGGATTTAAATCAGGACCTCCTTTGCAAAAAGCCAGTGCTCAACCACTGAACCACATTGGCTACCCTGAGTTAGCCCTTCCGTTTGTTTTCTTGTTTCTTGATTTTGTTTTTTGGAGGTACCAGGGACTGAACTCAGGACTGGGTCCTCCCATGTAGGAAGCAGACACTCAACAACTTGAGCCACATCCACTCCCCCTTTTCACTTTCTTGACAAACTCTGTTAAAGCATAAAAGTTTTAAATTAGAGGAAATACCATTTAACTATTTTTTTTCTTTTTTTTGCTCATGCTTTGGGTGTATAGTTCATGAAACCACAAGGTCCTATAGGTGATTTCCTACATTATATTCTAGGAGCTTTATGATCCTGGCTCTTATATTTAGGTCTCTGATCCATCTTGAGATAATTTTTTATAGGGCATCAGTAGGGACTGTCTTTCATTCTTTTGGATATGGATATCCAGTTGTCCCAGCACTATTTGTTAAAGATACTATTCATCCAAGTTTTTGAGACATTTATCTCAGGGATGAGGCTCCCTGATAGTGAGGGATTATTACCATGCATTAATCAGTGATGCATTTGGATAAAGACCCTGATCAAAAGAGTTTTTATTTATAAGAGGTTTCAAAGTGAATCAGGAGGTCATTCTGGAGTTTGTGTTTATGCAGTTCTCAGAGCGATTTCACTAACTGCAAAAGTAAACAAAGCCTCAAACAAGAGGGGTCCTGATGGCTTTTGGGACATCTGGACAACAGAGGCTATGTACACAGAATGATGATATCAACACCCTTTTGATGGGCAATACCTGGAAATATCTGATTATCTATTTCCCCAATATAATATAGGTATACTCATTTATAATTCCCCTAATCATGATTCTTCTCCTTTTATATGAACCTATAATTTTCAGTGTTCTAGTTAAGTATGTTCCATAGAGAATTAAATCTTTGGACTGTTCAATTCCAGGTTGAGCCCTGAATCCCAGCAGACTATCTGACAAGTCCTACTCTCCAGTTATTCAGGCTTGCCCTGTACAACCAATGAAATGATGATGATGGACAGATCCAATCCCAAAATACAGGGAGGATTTGCAATTGCTGTAAGGATAATCCCTCCTATCAGCCCTGTGATATCACAGGAGATGTTTTACTGGGTCCCTCAGGATTGGAGAATGAACAATCATGATGGGAGATGTTGGCCAATGACCAAAGTAGGTTAGTTTGTTATGGTGAATCTTGTCATGTGTTGGTGGAAGAATTGTAACATTGATATAAATGCAGTTGTCAGGGGTTCAGAAGGGAGAAGGGGAATGAATGGGTGGAAAAGGGGAATATTTGGTATAATACTGCTGTGAAAAACACATGACATCATGCATTTGTCAATATCTATGGAACTGTACAGCACAAAGTGTAACCATAATGAAAATTATAGATTTTGGTTACCAGCAATGCTTCAATATTTTTTCATCAATTGTAACAAATATTCCACACTAACCTAAGATGTCAATAATAGGGGTAACTATGTGTGTGGGTGTGGGGGTGTTATAAGGGAGTTCCCTATACTTTCTGTAAATTTTTTCTGTAAATGTTAGCCTAAAACTTCTCTAAAAATGAAATTACAAAAAAAGTGAGAGAGAAATAAAGACTATACAGACAAAGAGGAAATGAAAACTCCACTGCTAGCAGAACTGCTCATGAGGAAATGATAAAATAAATTCATCAGGGAAAAGGAAAATTAAATGTCAGAAACTTTCATCTCCATAAAAAGGAAGGAACAGCAGAGAGGAAATAAATAAATGAGGGTAAAATCAAATACTTTATTTTTTTTTTATTTTGAAAGATCCAAAATATAACTGTTCAAGCCCTAATTGTATAGTATCCTGTGCTTATAGCACATGGAGAAGCTAAGTGGTTGGCTATGATGTTATAAAGAACAGAAAGGAGGGATTGGGTATAATTTGATATTAGGTAGCTGCACCTCAAAGTGCTATTTAGATGGTGTTATTTGAAGGTGGAGTCAGTTTAGCTAAAATGCATTTTGTAAATTGTAGGGAAATTATTAAAATATTTTTAAAGAAAAATTATTTTATAGACTCAGAAAAAGAAAAAATGAAATAAATGACCAAGGAGTGCTATGTAGCCCCTCACACTTAAGAACTGCTCCAAGCCCATGCTCTATGCAGGCTTTTTAATCTACCCTAAACATTTGAATAGCAAAGTTATCATTTGTCTAATAAAGTAAAAATTGAGGTCATTACAAAGGCTGGAAGAAGACTGACTTCCCTGAGGAACCATTTCCTAGACAAGAAGAAGCCCCAGATATTGAAAAGATGTCCCTCCCCAGGCTCTCTCTGCACCAGCCCCCTGGGCCTAACACTGTGCTCAGAGGGTCCACAGTGCTGCCTGCAGGCTGGCCTGGCCCCCTTCTACCATCCCTCCAGGATGTGGCTTCTGCTGATGTGGTTTCTGCTTGCTCATTGCTCGCAGAGTGAATATGGCAGGTGTCCTGGGCTCTGAGGATATTCAGGAACAAGTTACCTGTCTCTGACATAGAGTTGAATTACATAACTGTCAGATAGTTACAAAATATGTATCAAACTATTTTTCATATTTTATTTTGATTTATGCCATGGATATTCTAGTTAGAACTGGACTTAATTCATAGAAAATGATATGGCATATATTTAAAAACTCGATATTTTTTATGTATTGCTTGGAAAGTTTTAAAGCCATCATTTTTCAGAGTATCTGGGCTGGGCCTTGAGTGGGGCTGTAGTAGAGATGTGGTGGAGGTTTTTTGAGAAATGTTGCAATCTCTGTGCCTTTACTTATAATTGTTAACCATTTTTACTATGATTATTATACAAATTAATGAATCACTTTAAGCTGCTCAATCTTCTATCTGCACAAGGTCAGGAAATAGAAATTTGGCCTTTTCCCTCCAGGAACCCCCATACACTGCCCCTCTCTCCCTGGAGCAGCAGCCACTCATCTTGTGCTTAGAGTCAGATCTCTATACACTCCTTTTTGTATTTTTAAAATTTTCTTTTTTGTGTGAATGTTTAATTTCCATGCATACAGTCATAACTTTACAATACACTCTGCTTGTTTTCACAAATGCCTAGTTGTCTTATCTAGTGATAATATACCAACAGATTTTGTATAATACTTTCACTGTCAGACACTGTAAGAAGCATCAAATATTGATTAATATATAAAAAATAGACTCATCCCCACCAGAAAGCAAATTTACCTAAGGACTTTGTCTCTACATTTCCAGTTCTGACAAAGCATAAGTATTTGCTTCGAAGTGTTGGTATTTCAGCTTTTTTCTTAAACCTACATCCTGACATTATAGAGGTCTAATTTCCCTCCTCTATTTTCCCAGCTCTATCTATAGTGTGTTATAACTATTGTCACAAACAACCCCAACTGTCAATGTAATAAAATATATCAAGAAAAGTGTATAGCTTGCTCACCCATGAATATAAGGTGTTCTGGGAAGTGTGGTATCTGATTCATACAATTACTCAGGAACCCATCCACACACCAATTTGTAACAAGCAGTCCCAAGTGGTGGAAAGAATGGTAGGTGCAGAATGGGAGAATTTGCAATTCCAAATGGGGTGTATTCTAAATGGCCAGGCCAGCAAGCAAAATAGTTTATAGCTGTGCACTTTCCATTTGTCCTAATTGATCCTCTGACTCTACCTGATATCAAGGGCCTGGAATGTATGTTAATTGTGATCACATGAGGAAGGGGGACAATTGTGTGTGTGTAGACAGATGTATTTCCATGCTAAGCCCTCATCACCTCTATTTCTCTTATACACACCACCTACTCACACACAGACTGTCTTAATTTTTATAAATAGTATCAATTGTTTCAAAATTTAACCCTATGATATTGTGAATAT
Source organism: Tolypeutes matacus (assembly GCA_026826555.1). NCBI lineage: Eukaryota > Metazoa > Chordata > Mammalia > Cingulata > Chlamyphoridae > Tolypeutes > Tolypeutes matacus. The sequence continues at coordinate 263,071 of JAKSZT010021328.1, read as the reverse complement.
GGGCAATGGATTTGGGCAATGGTGTATCTGGTGGTCAGTGCAGGGGCCTGTCCCTCCATTTTCTGATTCCTCTTTGATTATGCCTTGAATGGAGATGAACATGAGAGAAAGTTTCCTGTGACATTGGGGAATTAAAGTGCACTGGCTGTTGCTAAGGTAGTGAAACGTTTGAGGCAAAATGTCAGAGAAAACATCCAAAATTGAATAAGAAATATGGAGGCTGGAGTGTAAGGTGGTTAGAGATAAAATTGTGAAATTCTCTGGGCCATTAACTGAAAAACCCACAGTGTAATCCCTTTTCAGTCTGGTCCCAGGATCCCCAGGTCAACTCTGCACCATGCCAAAGCATGCTGGTATGAAGCCACCAATGTTCATGTCCCTCAGGGCTGTCAGACATAGAGGTATAATATAAGGCTTTCAGCTCCATAGTGGCCAACTTTGAGCTCAGTTTGGAAGGAGCTACAGGAGGGCACTGCTTTGAGAGGGCACCCCATCAGAGGACACTTTTGGTGAGAAGGCTGAGGTTTACAGAGCCACATACAAGTGAAGAATCTTAGGAGTCTACACAGCAGAAGGTCAAAGAGGGCCAAGGGTCTTTAGGAGGAGCAGCTTCTGTGCTCGGGCAGAAAGGCTTCTGGGAAGACAGAGGGTTTTGTTGTTACATTGAAGACCCCACATACCCCAGGGGACAGTGCTGGCATGAAAGCATCTCCTGAAGGTATTCATTTTAGAAATGTTATTCAGCTAGCTCTGCAGGAGTTTTCACAGTGACAAAGAGAACCCTGTGAAAATATCCCCATGGTTTGTGATCCTCATATAATGAGAAGTGTCAGTGGGTGTAGAGGCAAATCAAAGTGTGAAGCCATGTTAATGGAATTGTTTGGGTGGATGATTCTGTGTGAAGGGAGAAGAAATTGAACCCAATGGAAAAAGAAAGAAAAAGTCTGTGGATAGAGAGTGAGGAATTTCAGATCATTATCAGGGTCAGGAGATACTATGGCCCTAGGTTCAGAACATGTTATCTGGATAGACTGAGAGTTTTACAAATTATTAATTGCTGGTTCTTTTGAGCTTAAGAGTTCAGATCTCAATTATTCTTTTCCTCTCACATTTTACTCTTTGCTGCCAGGAGAAACCAGCCTATATCTTCTATATATTTAGATTAGAGTCCTTCTCACATAATTATCTAAGCTTATCACTTCCATATTCCACTTTCTATCCAACACTGGCCCATAACACAGCCTAGATCTATGCTACTTGAAAACAAGAATCTGCTTTCATCCAATTCCAACAACACATTACTACTTTCCTTCTCAGGCCTCATTGAACATAAGCTTGATATCCAAAGTTCTAACAACAGTATCTTCAAAGCAACCTAGAATGTTTCTCTCAAATGCATTAAATTCTTCCAGCCTATAAGAGCATTAAACAATTACACAGCATTTTCCACATTTTTACATATTTTTAATAGCAGCATCCCATTCTGGTAACAAAATATATCTTGGTTTATCACATTTCTATGAAAAATACCACAAAATGGGTTGGCTTAAGCCCTGAGAATTTATATGTCTTAGCTTAAGAGACTAGAAGCTTATTATCACTAGGGTAAGTAGAATCTGGGCAGCCTTATAGCAAACACTGGGTTCCATTGGTTTATCTCCTATTTCTCATTACATGGTGATGTCCTATCTTTTTGTTCAATGTTTCTCATGTCTTTCTGCTTCTATTTAATAATATCTTTTTACTCCACCAATATTCTGGATTATGACCCAACTGAATGAAGTTGGGTCACACTTAATCTAAAGTAATTTCTTCATGAATTCCTATTTCTAATGGGTTCACACCCACAGAATTGTGGATTGAAATTAAGAACATGTCTAAAGTGGGAACATAATTCAACATTACACAGATGGTAATCCCAGATAGATACTTGATTTAGTTCATTATATCAGGGTGATGTTCCATCAATCTTAACATATGGGTCTGAGGACCTTGGTTCATTGCACCATAACTATAGTAGTTTCACTGGGCTATTGACACAAATTAAAATGATTTTTTAAAATATATTTTATATAATTTTAAAATACTTAGGTTACATAAAATGTTACATAAAAAATACAAGGGATTTCCATATGCCCCCCTCCCAAGACCTCCCAATTTTCTGCACATTAACTTCTTTCATTAGTGTGGTACATTCATTGCAGTTGATGAACACATTTTGGAGCATTGCCACTAAGCATGGATTATAGTTTACATTATAGTTTGCACTCTCTCCCACTCAATTCTGTAGGTTAAGGCAGGGTATATAATGGCCTGTATCTCTCATTGCAATATCATTCAGATCATTTCCAAGTCCTGAAAATGCCCCTATATTGCACCTCTTTTTTCCCTCTCTGACTTCAGCAACTCCAGTGGCCACTGTCTCCACATTAATGATATAATTTCTTCCTTTGCTGGAATCATAATAAGTCTATAGTAGAACACCAGTAAGTCTACTCTAGTCCATATTTTATTCCCCAATCCTGAGGATTCTGGGATGGTGATGTCCACTCCATCTCTAATTGATAGGGGACTTTGATCTGGTCTGGATGATGGATGGGACTTTCTTGCTTGCAGTTGTAGCCTCTCTCAGTTCCCTGGTGTGGTGGTTGTCCATACTCATCTCCTTGTTAATTGTCTTGGGTGAGTCCAATGAACTGGAGAGTAGTGTTGCAACTCCATTGAGGCTCAGGGCCCAGCTGGCACATGGGCAGCTATTGACACAAATTAATATGATCTTGATGGCTTAAAAAAATAAATGGATGGCCTCACATTTCTGGAAGTTAGATTTCTGAAACCTAGATATCAGCAAGGCAATACTGTCTCTGAAACCTATAAGAGAGAAAACTCCCTTAACCTTCCTAGCTACTGGTAGTTTTTTGGAAATCCTTGATGTCCCATGATTTGTAGCTACAGCACTTATCACCACCTCTATCCACACATGGATTAACCTTCCCTATGGATGTTTGTGTAAACTTTTTATAAAGACAACTGTAATATTGGATATAGAGGCAAATCTAGAACAGTATGACCTCATTTTAACATGATTAATTCCATATGCAATAGGGCTATTTTCAAATAACATCATATATTGATATCTTAGGGGGATATGTATTCAACATATCAATTTTAGGGGACACAATACAACCAATAACATTATTTTGTAAAAAAATATTTCTAAAGATCAGTGATTTATACTTGTTTGTCCTTCATTTCATATTTGGAAATTCTTTCATAAGATTATTTGGGTCATTGTTTTAAATTGCTATGGTATTATTGCAAATACACTAATTGTCTTAACAAGAGGAATGCATCAGCATACATATGTCAAAGGCTAGAAATTAAAAATCAAAGTACAAGCAAGAATATGCTTTCCTCCTAACATCTCTAGCATTTTGTTGCTGAATAATGACAATCCTTGTGATTCATTGGCTTATATTTCTGCCTCCCATTACATTACAATCGCTCCTTTTCCCCCTGACTTTCAAGTTCTCACTCCTTTCTTTGATTCCAAATTTCTGCTCTTAAAAGGCATGTAGATTAACTAGTGATTAACTACCCTCATTAAGTTTGCCCACACATGAATTGTATCTTAGAAGATCATATTCTGAAATATGATTTCACATGTTAACTGATAATATACCTTCAAAAGGTCCCATTTATAAATGGGTTTACACCTGCAGGAACACAGATTAACATTAAGATATGTCTTTGGTCAATAAACAAATAAATAGTAAATTCTGCTCCCTGGAACTCATAGACATATTTTTAGTACATGTAAAATACATTTACCCCATCTGAATTTCATGAAAGTCTTAAGTCATTTCATTTCAATACCTATTCCATGTCATCAAAATTAGTTAGGAGTATGTTCCAAACTAGGGAAAATTCCTCTGTATCTTTTGACCTGTGAAAACTAGGAAAATATTTATTAGTTTTCTAAACGTCATGGTAGGACTGGCATAGGATAGATATTGCCATTCTAGAAGGGATCAATTGAAAGAAGGTTAAATAGAGGTCATAGGTTACAGTCAACTCTGAAACTCCTCAGGGAAATGTCCATTAGGTTTCAAAGTCTGAGAGTCAAATATGGGTATGTTCTTTGTCCACTTTGCCTCCTGGAGTGACAGTCATGGGATTCTCCAGTGGCCTGCTCTTCCTGAACCCCGGGGCATAGGCTCATCTCTCTCCAAAAATTGAAATTGCTTTCACTCAGCCCCACCTCCTCCAAGCACCCTTTTGTCTTGTTCTGAGGAGGTATCTTCAGTTCTTACTTCTGCCATGAATCTGTCCTTTCCATCTCTACTTCCTTCCAGGGGCCCTGCTGTGCAACTTAAATGTGTTCACAGGGAGAAAGATATGCAAATTTGGCCCCTGTCCCTGCTCATTGAAAGCAGTTCACCTGTCTCTGCGGTACCTGTTGAGGAGTTCAGCCCATATCTGTGTCCTTCTTTAGGGTCTACCACCTTGTGGGCTACACTGATCTGGGCTTCTTTCCTCATCACTGTCAAAGGTAACCTCCCTTCTGCATCAGGCTCAGCTGTGACTGCTCTACATGAGTTGCCCTCACTCTGTTGTCTCTGTGTCTGCAGGTGTCCTGTGCAGTGCTCAGCTGGTGGAGATGGGGTTTATGGGAGACAGCTTGGTGGTCCTCTGACTCTCTCCTGCAAAGTCCCTGGATTCATCTTTTCTGATTATGTAACGAACTGTGTCTCTCAGGATCCTGGACAGGGGAAGGGATGGGTGGCATTAGTGAGTCAACCAACTAGAAATACTCAATGTACACTCCATCAATTTAGGGATGATTCACAGTTCCTAGGGACAACATTATGAGCACTGTCTCTCTTCAAATGACCAACCTGAAAGCTGAAGTGCATCCTCCACTTCTCTGTGGTTCCTGTGTATCACCATCTCAGTGAGCTTCACCAGCTTCCCTTCTTGCCAACACCAGGGAAGTAAACATCATCTGATACCCTTCAATGGCCCTTCTTCTCCCTTCAATGAGGCACCCACTCCAGTTATCTCCCCTCCATTGGTCACCAGTGACTTCTCTTCAGTCTCACTGCTGCCAATCCAGTTCAGCCCAATAACACCATATTGTAGAATATTAGTCCACCTGCCAACCACATGACCTCCAGCTCCTTTTATAGGGTATTGCAAGCATCTTGCCCGCCCTATCTGCCTGCTTCAACTGACAGCAACAAAGAGAACTACTGCTGCTGCAGCTGCTCCCTGTGTACACACTGCAGGGCTGCATTTGCCATAGTGTCCAAACCACAAGGTTCTTGCCCATCCTTAGAATCCCTCTGGAAGATGACAGATGTGGATAAATTTTAGGGAACCTATCTTAATTTGAGTCAATATTTCTAGAAATTCGGAGGCTTTTAGGGTTCTTTAAAACTGAAGAAATTCTACATTTTTATTGAACATCTACATATTACAATTCCATCTGTAAATTACTTATTAACATCATCCAATGCTCATATGAATGTAATGAAATGTGTTAATTTGTGCAAATATTGAAAATTATAAAATTGAAGACTTGTGTCAACATTTATGAAACTCATCAATAAGTCACTGATAGTAAAAATTATAATATTGGCATAATTGGGAAAATAAATGAAACAAGCCAAGAAATGCTTAACATTTTATATTAATAATTATATTTAGGAAGAATAGCATTTATAATCAAGGCAGAAATGCACATAGAAGAACATCAATTTGACCATTACCTCATAATAAAAAGACAATAAAATTCAAATGGACTAAGTGCTTAGAATAGTATTCCAGGAATGTGTGTGTCAAGTGTGTGAGTATTATTTAATTTTTCATGAGCATATTGAAGTATCATTGTTTGTGTTTGTGGGTGTGTGATTTTGATGATTGAACATACAGTATGAACCTGACAACTTAAAATCTAAATGTTTAATGTGCTAAAAGATAACAGAAATATTGTAGAGATATTGTAAATGATAATGTTGTAATGCCTAAGGCAGAGAAAGGAAATACCTAAACAAAATCATTATATGTGTTTGTAAAAATAGGAAGAATAAATTATCATTATGCTATTAATGAAATATTGATACAAATTTACTAATGATGTAATTCATTATAGGTGGAAATGGCTTTGATTTTATGCCTTTCTTTTATTAGTAATATTAATATTTGGTTATTTAATATTACATTATTAAATATAACATTATTAATTAATAAATTATTATTTAATATTTTATTATTAATTCAGGTATAATATATATCTACTATCTGCTTTTTTTATACCTAAACAAAACATTTTTGGTGTATTAACATTATAATTTATCCTCCACATCTTTACCATTACATCTTATAATTTTTTAATATTTTGTTATAGCCATCTAGTGAATGTGAAGCAGTAAATGCTGTAAATATTATTTACATTTCTTTCATGACTATAAATGGTCAGTCTCTATTCATGAGCTTATTAGGTATTCATAAATATTATTGAAAGTATATTCAATAATTTTACATGATTTTACAACTTAGTTTTACACCTACTTTTTAAATATATTTTTTTATTTATAAAAAAATAAAGCAGTTAGCTGGAAAGAAAGCCCCAGACCCTAAAAGGAAACCTGTCCTTACCCACCACTCTGCACCTGCTCCTGCAACTGCTCCTTGTGCTCAGGGGATTCTGAGCATCCCCTCATGGCCAACCCAGAGAAGAGGTTTTTGTCTGGGTTAGCATTGCTTTCCCCTGTCATTCATACTGTAATAGCAGGCCATGTCTTCACACTTCAGTCTGTTCATTTGCAAATACAGCTGGTTCTTCTTGTGCCTGGAGGTGGTGAATTGGCCCTGCAGAGTCCATGTCATTCATAATACCACCACTACTCATGGATGAGACCCACTCCAGCCCCTTCCCTGGAGCCTGGCAGACTCAGTCCATGTAATAGTCATCAAAGGTGAATCCTGAGGCTGAACAAGAGAGACACAGAGACCGTCCTGGCTGTCTCAATTCACCCATTGGCTCCACCAGCTGAACTTCATACAGGATACCTGAAAACAGACGTTAGAAGTTGAGTCACACACACACACAATTACAAATGCACACATGTTCACCCTGCTGCAAAACCAGTTTCTAGCAAATATTTCCATGGGAAATTGACAAAAGGAAAGTCCAGATCAGCACACACTTCATGATGCCTCCTCTTAGTCCTGGGCTTAGAATACAAAGAGCTCAGACATAGGAGATGGGGTCCTCTCTCAGAACTGCAAGGTCTGTCCTGGGCTGGTTTTCAGGACCAGAGGGTCCAATTTGCATGTCCTCTCCCCATAGGGCACATCAGCTCCCTCCATGCATCTGAGGTTCTCCCCTGGCCCTGCAGCCTCTGCATCCAGAGATCTTGGTGACAACACTTTTATCATTGATATAAAGGCAATGGTGACCAGAGGTTCTGAGGAGAGTGAGAGGGAAAAAATATGTGTAATAATGGGGGCATTTTGGGGATATTGGAATTGTCCTTCATGGCATAGCAATAATGGGTACAGACTATTATGCATTTTGTCATAACCTATAAAATTGTGCCAGATGGAGTGTAAAGTATAATGTAAACTATAATCCACAGTTAGAACAAATATTTCAATATGTGTTCATCAATTGTAATAAATATACCACACTAATGAAAGATATTGATGTGGGAGATTGTGAGAGGAGCATATGGAAATCCCTTATATTTTTGTGTAACATTTATGTAAACTAAATCATCTTTAAAAAATAATAATTTTTAAAGTCATCTGAGGTTGAGTGCATAGAAAATCATTTCAGTACTAGAAACAGGGCAGTGCTTTCGATTACCCACTCCTGAAGAATTGTAAATATGATCCAACTTTCTTTCCTCACAGCACCCATGTCAAGCAGATGACAACCAGCATATTCCTTTCCCCCATGTACTGGTTGATGAGAGTGGGATATTGGGGCTCTGGATATCAGTGTTTCAGGGCCAAAAACAGCTGCCCTCTTATTAGGGAATCACAATCTGTTTCCTTTGAACCTACACAGAAAGTATCCAGAGGCTAGGCTGGCTATCCAGCTGAGCCTGACTCTGTTAGATCCCCCCTGATTCCCATGGCAGGTTCATTTCTTGGAGGATCAGCCATTCAAGGGAGCTGAATGGATATCAGGGAGATGCTGCCTGGAAGTCTAGGAGCTGGGGCAGCAACCAGCTTCCTCCCATCCATGCAGCACATCTCACAGACCATGGATCTTACTCTCCCTTTAGTCCTCCTCCCTTTTTACTCTCCTGAAGTCTTTGTTTCATGTTCTAAGACTAACTGGACACTTTCACCCTAGACAAGATAACCTATGCATAGGGGCACATGCTACAACTGAGAACTTCCCAGGACAGACCAGAGATCTTTGCTGAGTGTCCTGGTGAGGGCCTGATGGTGACAATAAGGGGTTCTATGATCTGAAGTTAGCAGCAAAACAACCCCATCAAGCCTGGTGCTGTGATGGAGCTCATGGCCAAACTCAAGTATATTTGTCTCCATTCACAGAGACCTGACATGGGTGGACATGGCCCCTGTGGAAGCCATCCCTGATGCTCCTCTGGTGCCAGCCTTATGCCTCTTCCTGTTCTTTTTAAAGGGAACAGTGAGCTCTGTCAGCACCTGGTAGCCATCCTCTAAGTACCAGCTCATGCCCACAGGGTGGCAGCTTTCAGATAGGTGCCAACTACATTTGTTCCCATGGTGTATTGGGTCATCATATTCAATGTGAAATCATTTTAAATCCATCCCAACTAAGGCTAAGCAAAATAAGATCTTGAGGGGTTGGTGTGTTGCATGTAACCAAGAGTTGCATGATTATGAGAGAATTGTTCAAATGGATGCCATGGTATAAAGAATATATTTTGAAGCACTTTTATAATGTTACTGTACACAGTATGTGTGTGTAGGTGTGTGTGTCTATGCAATTTGCTGCTTGAAAATTCCCTCAAAACCAGTACCTTAAAACCAGAAAAAAATTATTATCTCAGCTTCTGTTGATCAGGACTGTGGAAGTTGTTTAGCCAGATCATCTGCTCAATTTTCACAAGGCTTCATCAAGGTGTTGTCCAGAATTCATTAAATCTGAAAACTGACTGGGAATGCTTCAGATTGTTGGCAAAAATTCATGTCCTTGGGCCAGTAGGATTAATGTATAATTGCTTCAACTTCATGCCTGGGTGACTATCAATACATCAAAGATAAATTAAGAGGTTCTTCCTAAACTGACAGGATCCCAGAATGAGAAAAGAGATGTGGGCTGCCTTAGGAGATGAAGGCCTGACCCCTGACATTAACCCTTCCTCACCTCCCCCTGCCCCTCCCTGCCATACCTCAACTATAGCTTGGAGATCCCTGTCCTCATACTACAGTGTGAGAGCTGGACACAATGCAAAGAACCCTCAGGAGATTCCCAAGAACATTTAATTAAATTATGCATGAATCCAGCACTTTTAAATAGTTTATTTATCTACTTCTCATAAATATATTCACAAAGCTTTCTCCACTTTATTTTTTCAATGTTTGCCTTATGTATTTAGATGTGCCCTGGTTAGATGCATAAATGTTTATGATTGTTCTTTCTTCTTGATAGATCGCCCCTTTTATCAATATATAGTGCACTCTTTGTCTCTTACAATTCTTTTACATTTAAAATCTATTTTGTTAGATATTAGTGTAGCTACTCCCATCCTTTTTTTATTAATGTTTGCATGTAAAATTGTTATCCAACCATTCACTTTCAGCCTCCTTGCATCCCTGTGTGTAAGGTGAGTTTCTTGTAGACAGCATATATGTGGGTCATATTTACTTATCCATTCTGCCAATCTGTGTCTCTTGATTGGAGAGTTTAATCCATTAACATTCAGTGTTGTTACTGTTAAAGAATTACTTACATTAGCCATATTTTCTTTAGGTTTATGTACGCCATATGTTGTTTTTATTTCTTTTTATCTTTTTAGTTGTTCTTATACTCTCCTCCATCTCTCTCTTCTGTTTTTTTTTTTTTTTTTTTTTTTTTGTTTTTTTTTTCTCTTTCAACCTGCAGAACTCCCTTTGGTATTTCTTGAAGGCAGGTTTCTTACTGACAAGCTCTCTTAATTTTTATCTGTGAATATTTTGAATACTTCCTCATTTTTGAATGCCAACTTTGATAGATGGAGAATTCTTGGCTGGAAGATTTTTCCTTTAATACCTTAATTATGTCATACCACTGCCTTCTTGTCTCCATGGTTTCATATGAGAAATTAGCACTTAATTTTTTCAAGCTTCCCTTGTATGTGATGGATCTCTTTTCTTGCTCCTTTCAGTATTTTTTCTTTGTCTTGAGCATTAGACAATTTGACAAGAATGACTTGTGGTAGGCATGTAGGGATTTTTACTGTTTGGGGCTATGTTGCACTTCTTGGACATGTACATCCATGTCCCTCAATAGACGTAGGAAGTTTCAGTCATTATTTCGTCCAACAGTCCTTCTGCCCTGTTTCTCTTCTCTTCTCCCTCTGGGAAGCTTATAATATGTATGATTATGAATTTTGTGTTTTCATACAAATCCCTAAGTCCCTATTGGATTTTTTTCTTTTTATCTATCTGTTCTACTATCTGTTTGATTTCACCTGTAATGTCTTCAACATCACTAATTCCTCTGTCTCTTCAAATCTGCTGTTATGTTCTTGCAGTGTATTTTTTATTTCTTGCATTGCATCATTCGTTACCATCATATCTGTTATGTTTTTATGTATGTTTACAATTCCTTCAGTATGTTCTCCCAGTGTCTTCTCAATATTCTTAATCTCTTCTTTCACTTTATTAAGTTGATTCATGATATTTGTTTGGACATTTCTGATTAGTTTTTCCATGTTCTGCATCTCCTCCTGTTTATCAGTTTGTTTGTTAGACTGGGCCATGTCTTCCTGCTTCTTAGTATGTCTTGTAATTTTTGTTGGTGTCTAGGTTTCTGTTTATCTTGGGTTTATTCAGGTGATTATCTCAATGGGTTTATTCTGTTAGTTATCTTCTTCTACTCTATGGTTTTATTTTGTTGTATTTGTGTGTGTGGTAAAGTTTCAATTTGACACTTCATTCTTCTTATTCTATTTCCTTGTAGAAAAGGAGCCATACAAAACCTAGGAAAATAAATAACATGAGTAAGAAATCATAAGAAGTACAGAGGAATAAGAATAAAAAAGTGGAATAAAAAAGAAAAAGAAACTAAATAGAGAAAATATATAGAATGAATTAAAAGCTGAGGTTTAATCTGTGCAGCACTGTTAAGAAAGTTGTTTGTAAATCTTTGGAAATAAATAGAAATGGTAAAACATATGGTATTTGTAACTAGCATTGTTATTTTATGGGTATGACAGTGGTTTAAAGAGAAAGTCTAAAGTTGTGTATATTACTAGAAGGCAAGCTAAAAACTGTAACATGGTACTGTATGTGACAGTAAAACCTCATATAAAACACTAATATGGGTGATACTGCATATAGAAGACTTCAAAAATATAAATACAAATATACTAGCAAGAAAGAAAAACAATAGTAGCTATGTACAGCAGGGGAAGCATAGAGAGATTGAGAGGTGATGTGTTTTGTTTCTTTCTTGTTTATTATTATTGGAATAATTAAAGTACTCTAAGAATTATGGATGTGATGAATGCACAAATATGTGATTACACTGAATACCATTGACTGTACACTTTGGATAGATTTATGCTTTATTAATATGTACCAATAAAATTGATTTGTTAAAAAACCTCCTATATATACCTGAGAATAATGAAGGTCATTGAGGCATGCTGAGAAAGTCCTGATAAAACCATAAATGTTCACCTCTGGCTAACCATTAGGCTCCACCTAAGCAGAATGTGAAGGCTAAACAGAGTGGTAATGGCCTGGGTAAAGCATCTGGTAGGGTCCTCCAACACAAAACCCAGGACAAACCAGGAGATTTCCCCACCCCACCCCCACTGGTTCCAAGCATATAAGGAAATATCTGTCAAATCACAAACTGACCACTGAGAAAAAAGAACAGAAACTTCTGGGACCACAAACAACAAAGACCACAATCTTTATCAAAAATTTAATTTTTAAAAGTCAATTTTTAAAGAAATGCAAACTACAATTAGCAGCAAGAGCAAACCCTGTACAGGGTAAGAATTTGATCCCCACAAATAGCACATATAATATTTAAAATATCCAATGTTTTTTTTTAAAAAGTAAGGGTTGTTCTGCCACCTACCCAGAGCTGCTGCTCAGAGCCTGACAGCTGGCAGTGCTGTTCCACATTTGGCAGTGCTGACCCATATCTTTTCATGCTGGGGATTTCAGCAGCAACCACAGGTTTGGTAGGAGAGAGGATGCTGAGGTCCAAACTCCCCTCTGGAACACTTAGCATTACAGCAGAAATAAGTGGGACCCCTAGCACCTCAAACACCTATGTGGGAAGCTTGGTCCCAAACAAACAGGGGCCAGAGCATCCCTAGGGTCAGTATGTGATCCTGCACCATTAAGGAGAACCCCATGTTTGGAGGTACCATAGTCCTTAAACATAGAATTTATCCAAAGTGTACAATCAATGGTATTTGCTATGATCACATAGTTGTACACTCATCACTTCAACCATTATTAGAGCATTTTCATTATTTCAATAACCTAATACTAAACAAAACAGACAAACAAAAAAGAAAATAAGTTACCTCTCAAACTCTCTATGTTCTCCCACTAAACAAAGCTGCTGTCTCTGGCTATTCTATCCAAAGTGTTTGGGGGGTACCATTGTCCTTATTTTTAAATTATACCACCAAGGCGCCTTCAGGCAGAGCCCACTTACTGCAAGTAGAGGAAACAGCACCACTGAAAGCAAATGTTGTATTTAGATGTATTTTCATTCAGTCCTTTAGTCCAAACAACCCTATCTCTGGTGGAGAGAACAAGTAATGGCCTTGTTTCTAGGGATCCCTACTCAGCTGCCCAGAGCTTTGTTGAACAAGGAACTACTGGGCCATGAACAAGTTCCATTTTCTCTGGTTCAGGATCCATGATCTTATGATCTAATAAATGAAAGCTGCCTAAAAGAACCACTTTCTCAAGAAGTTGCCAATGTTCACATAACCCTAGTAGAACCTTAAGTTTTCCTTACATTTGTGGAGTTTGAGACAATTGGCCTGGCAGACCCTAGTACCAGAGTCCTTGTGATAAGAGAGGGAAGCCCTCAGCCCTTTTCTTTTCAGACTTGGAGCAGGCAATATGCAAACTGCTGTCTACTGTTTCTTTCTCCCCATTCTGCAGTTTTCTCCTAAAATCCTTGTCTGTCTTCTACATATTTTATGAATAAAATCTTTTATCTGTTCCTTTCTGTAATTCTCATGCATCTATGTTCTGTAAATGAATTTTAGAGAACACGTTGATCTGTATGAGTTGTGACATGTTAAATTATACTTAAGCCAGATTTAACTGTTTTAAGGTCTCCAGAGAGCCATCTAAAACAGTGTGGAAAGGAGCACAAGTTGATGGCAAATGTGTTCTGAATTGGAGGGATGGGAGGCAAGGATAAAATGGGCTGAGGATAGAGAATGAAAAGCGGACTCATCTTTGCCTATTGGATCAGCTGTGTCTCACATATTTCTCTGCCCTTCGTGCAGGTGAATCATCTTTAATGTACACTAAGAATTCACAATCTGATCATTTACCAATTTTTAAAAAATATTATTCCCCTTCCTCCCCAAGATGTTTCTCTTGTTTGTCTGCTCATTGTTTGCTTGCTTTCTCCAGGGTCACTGGGAACTGAACCCAGGACCTCCCATATGGAAAGCAATTTGCCCAATGGCCTGAGCCACATCCATTCCTGATCAGCTATGGCATCGGCTGGCTTGTGGCATCTGCTCATTTAGGCATCTGCTTGTTGCAGTGATGTGATGTGTAGCTTGTACCAGGTGCAGTGTCTAGCTCATTGTGGGAGATATGGCATCTAGCTCATTGCAGCAGGTGCAGCACCTGCTCATCTTCTTTAGGAAGCACTGGGACCCAAACCCAGGACCTCCCATGTGGTAAGTGGGTGCCCAACTGGTTAAGCCATATCTGCTCCCCATTTAGCATTTAAATGTAACATTTTCTTTGGGGGACTCTTTACCATTTATTTCAGACTTAGGCAAATCATCAATAAATACTGTACCTCACTTAGAGAGTTTGGGACTAGCATCAAGTTTCCTGGGCCAAGGCAAACAAGGAAAGAAAATTCACTTCTCTAATGAAGGAAAATGACAAGTCTTGGGTAACTTATTCTTGAGCAATTCTTGTCATCCTGCTTTTAAAAAAAGCATGATCCCCTGAGTACAGCAATTTTTTTTTGTCAGAAATAATCATGGATGTGGATCATTGTGTGGGAGTAACAAGCAAAAGTTAGTTAATTTTTTTTAAAAGAGACTATAAACTCCACAACCATACTTTGAGGTAGGTATTTTTTTTTAATTTCCTCACTTTTACAAGTGAGGAATGGGCACAAATATCTCAAGTAATCTGTCTAAAGTCACCAAACTAGTAATTTCCACATCTTAGATACAGGTAAGTTTGATTCTAATCTAAACAATGGCAAATATCAAACAACAAGAATTTAATTCCACCCACTGGATTGATCCCAAATTACATACTGTGTAGTGTCTCCACTACATTTGAATAGCTATAAATGCAATCCTTTTAAAGCATTTCATCATATATGCCTCATAGGATTCCCAGAAGGTGAAGCAAGAAAGGGACAGAAAAATTATTTGAAGAATTAATGGCCCAAACTTCCCAAATCTGATTAAAGACATGAACCTACACACCTAAGATGCTGAACAAACTCCAAGTAGGAGAGATTCAAAAAGATCCACAACTAAACACAAATCATCATATGAAAAAGAATTTTGAAAGCAGCACAAGAGAAACAATTCAGCATATGCAAGGGATCCTCAATAAGATTGCTGGTATCTCATCAGAATCCATGGAGGCCAGGAGGAAGCTGGATTACATATATAAAATCCAGAAAGAAAAATAAGTCTAACCAATAATTTTCTATCTGGCAAAATTACCCTTCAAGAATAAAGGAGACTCAGCAAAGCAGTGGGGTACAAAATCAATATACAAACATCAGTGTAGTGTCTACACATGGATTTGAAAATTCAAAAAGGAAAGAAAATTCCATTTACAATAGCAATAAAAAGAATAAAATAAATATGAAAAAAATATATAACCAAGAAAGTAAGGACTTACATGCAGAAAACTATAAATCATTACTAAAAGAAATAAAGGAAGACCTAAATAAGTGCAAAGATATTTCATGCCCATGGATTGGAAGACTTACTATCATTAAGATGTTAATATTGGGGGGCAAATGTGGCTCAAGCAGTTGTGTGTCCATCTGCCATATGGAGGGACCCAGGTTCGACCCCCAGATCCTCCTGGTAAAATAAAAATTGAAGGCATGCAGGAAGCAACCAGCCCATGGAACAAGCCACCAGCCTGCATGTATGCATGGTGAGCCAGGCCCTACTGAGCCATTCAGCAAGATGATGACACAGCAAGGGATAGACACAGGGGTGAGCCAAAATGAGATACACCAGAAACCAGGAACTGAGATGGTACAGATCACAGAGTGCCTCTGTCCCACACTGGGTTTCCATAGGATCAAATTCTGGTGAAGACTGGAGGAGAATGATGAGAAGAGAAAGGCAGGGAACAGACACAGAGGATCACCCAGTGAATGGACACAGAGAGCAAGGGGGGGGGTGATAAATGAAGAAAATAGATAAATCTTTAAAAGAAAGGATGTTAATATTACACAAAGCCATCTATGGATCTAATGAAATTACAATAAAAATTTCAGCAGTCTTCTTCATAAAGTGGAAAAACAAATCATCAAATTCATATGGAACACCAAAGAAGAGCAAGGGATTCTGAATAGTTAAAAACATCTTGAAAAAGAAAAAAGTTGGAGGACTCACACTTCACAATCAAAACTTATTACAAAGTTGCAGTTATCAAAACAAAGTGATAGTGAACAAGGACAAACATACACATAAGACAGATGAAGAGAATTGTCAGTGTATAAACTAACGCACTCATCAATGTCCAATTAATTTTTAGGAGGTAATGGGGATTGAAACCAGGGCCACCCAGTGCTCAACAACTTGAGCTACATCTCCTCCCCATGTCCAGTTAATTTTTTGACAATGGTGTCAAGTCCACTCAAAGGGGAAAGAACAGTTTCTTCAACAACTGGTACTGGAAGAATTGAACATCCATATGCCAAAGAATAAAAGTGAACATATCATACACAAAAATAAACTGAAAATAGATGAATGATCTACACATAGTAACTAAAACTAAAAAATTCAGAATAAATCATAGGGAAATATCTTCAGGACCTTGTATCGGGCAATGGATTTTTATTTTATATTAGAGAAGAAATAGGTTTAAAGAAAAAGCATGCATAAAATATAGAGTTCTTTTATACCTACTATTAACGCCTTGCATTAGTGTGCTACAGTTTTTACAATTGAGGAAAGAACATTTTTACATTTGTGCTAATAGCTATCATCCTTGGCTTACATTAGGGTTCACTCTTTGCATTGTATAGTTCTAAGATTCCTTTAAAACTTTTATTCTAATAATATATATACAACCTAAAATTTCCCCTTTCAACCACAATGAAATACATGTCAATGTTGTTAATTACATTCACAATTTTGTGCTACCATTGCCACCATCCATTACCAAAAAATTTCTATCAACCCAAATAAAAACCATCTATACAACTTAAGCATTTTTCCCCATTCCATAACCCCACCCCAGCTCCTGATAACCTATATTCTAATTTCTGACTCTATGAATTTGCTTATTCTAATTATTTCATAAGTGACATCATATAATTATTGGCCTTTTATGTCTGGCTTATTTCTCTCAACATGATGTCTTCAAGGTTCATCCATATTGTAGCATGTATCAGGTCTTTACTCTTTATATAGCTGAATAATATTCCATTTTATGTATATACCACATTTTGTTTATCCATTCACCTCTTGATGCACACATGGGTTGCTTCCATGTTTTGGCAATTGTGAATATGCCATTATGAACATTGGTGAACAAATATCTGTTTGAGTCCCTGTTTTCAATTCTTTTGGGTATATACCTAGAAGTGAGATTGCTGGGTCATGTGGTAATTCTATACTTAACTTTCTGAGGAATCACCAAACTGTTTTCCACAGCAGCTCTACCATTTTACATTTCAGCCAACATTAAATAGTTGTTCCCACTTCTACACCCTCTCCAACACTTGTGATTTTCCAATTTTTAAAAGTAGCCATTCTAATAATGGGCCCAATCAAAGGGACCCATGAAATGATATGTCATTGTGGTTTGATTTGCATTTTTCTAATGGCTAATGATATTGAGCACTTTTTCACTTGCTTTTTGGCCAACTGTTAGG
Organism: Tolypeutes matacus; assembly: GCA_026826555.1. Taxonomy (NCBI): domain Eukaryota; kingdom Metazoa; phylum Chordata; class Mammalia; order Cingulata; family Chlamyphoridae; genus Tolypeutes; species Tolypeutes matacus. The sequence continues at coordinate 245,544 of JAKSZT010021328.1, read as the reverse complement.
CAACGGATTCTTATACTTCACAATGAAAGCCTGAGCAATAAAAGAAAAAAAATAGATAAATGGGACTTCTTCAAAATTTTAAAATTTGTGGATCAAAGGACATTTTCAAGAAAGTGAAAAGACAACCAACAGAAAGGGAGAAAATATATGCAAACTATATATCTAATAAGGGTTTATATCAAGAATATGCAAAGAGTTCTTCAATAATAAAGGGCAAACCCATTAAAAATGGGCAAAGTATTTAAATAGACATTTCTTCAAAGAAGATATACAAATGTCCACTAAGCATATGCAAAGATGCTCAACATCTTTAGTCATTAGGGAAATGCAAATCAAAAGCATGATGAGTTTCACTTAACACCCATTAGAATGGCTATTATTTATAAATTGGAAAATAACAAGTGCTGGTGAGCATGCATATAAATAGGAAATCTTGTATGCTATTGAAAAGAATGTAAAATAATGCATCCACTGTGGAAAACAGTTTGGAAATTCCTCAAAAATTTAAGCTCAGAACTACCATATGACCTGGCAATCCCATTTCCAGATATATATCCAAAAGAATTGAAAGCAAGGGTTCAGAAAAATATTTGTATACCACTATTCACAGCACAATAGACAAAAAGTAGAAGCCAAATAGCCACCAGGAGATGAATGGATAAGCAAAATGTGGTAAATACATATGATGGAATTATTTAGCTGTAAGAAAGAATGAAGTCCTGATGCATGTGACAACATGGATGAACCTTGAGGACATTATGCTGAGTGAAATAAGCCCAACACAAAAGCACAAATATTGTATGATCTTACCGATATGAAATAATTAAAATAAGCAAAGTCATAGGTTTAGAATCTAGAATATGTTACCAAGAGATAGAATGGGGGTAGATAATGGAGAGATGATGCCTAAATTTGCAGTATGTCTATTTATGTTGCTTGTAAATGTTTGGAAATGGATGGTAGTGATAGTAGCATATTATTGTGAATATAATTAACTGTGCTGAATTATGTTTGTGAATGTGGCTGTAAGGGGAAGTTTTAGGCCATGTACATTACTAGAAGGAAAGTTAGAAGTCAAAACATGGGACTGTATAAATCAGTGAACAATGTTGTGGATGAGGGACTGGGGTTAATAGTACAAATATAAGATTGTTCTCTCATGAATTATAACAAATGTATGACACTATTACAAGGTGTTAATAATAGGATGGTATATGGAATAAATACATTTAAAGTAAACTATGGACAATAGTTATCAGTAATATCTTAATATTCTTTCCTCAAACATAACAAAGTGTCACTAATGAAATGTGTCAGCAGTAGAGGTATACACAGGAATATTATATTTTTTACATAACTTTTCTGTAAACCTAAAACTTTCCTAATAAAAAAGTTTTACATAACTTTTCTGGGAGGGAGGGAGGGAGGGAGGGAGGGAGGGAGGAAGGAAGGAAGGAAGGAAGGAAGGAAGGAAGGAAGGAAGGAAGG
>JAKSZT010021328.1:68657-244046 GCA_026826555.1 Tolypeutes matacus | reverse complement strand
AAGGAAGGAAGGAAGGAAGGAAGGAAGGAAGGAAGGAAGGAAGGAAGAAACAGATACCTACAATATACAAAAAGAAGTTCCAAAAGTCTCAAAACTCAACCATAAAAAAAATCCTATTAGAAAATAGGCAAAATATGAACAAACTTTTCACCATAGTAGATATATGGATGGGAAATAAGTACATGAAGAGATGCTTGATATAATTAGCCATCAGGGAAATGCAAAATAGACCATTATTAGACATAACTACACACCATTAAAATAACTAAAATATAAAGTGACAATACAAATGCTGGTGAGAATGCAGAGAAACTGAATCTCTCGTACATTGCTTGAGGGAATATAAAATGGTACAGTCACTCTGAAAATTAGTTAGCAGTTTCTTATAAAACTAAATATATACATATCATACAACACAGCAAGTGTACTCCTGCACATTAATCACCTAGAAATGAAATCTCATGCCCAAACTAAAGTATCAGTTTGTACTTGAAAAGATTAATCAAACTGATAAACCTCTAGCTAGGCTAATGAAACATAAAATAGAGAAGATACAAGTTACCAATATAAGGAATGGAAGATGGACATCACTACCGGTTCCACAGACAGTAAAAGGATAATCAAAGAAGACTATGTACAACCCTAAGTCCAATAATCTGATAATTTACATATAATGGCTCAAAACTCCTTGAGAGATGAAAACTATCAAAACTCACAGAAGAACAAATAGATAATCAGAGTAGCCCTGTAGCCTTAAAATTTTGCATCAATAATAACATTCCAAAAAATAAAGGACTGGATTCAGATGGTTGACTGGCAATTTCTACCAAACATCAAAGAAAAATGAAAAAATTCTCCACAATCTCTTTCAGAAAACAAAGAAGAGGGACCATTTCCTAATTCACTCTATGAGACCAACAGTTTCCTAATACTAATACCAGATAAAGATATTAAAGGAATGGAAAACTACATACCAATATGTCTCATGAACATAAATCCAAAATTTTGTCCCATTGTCTGAGAATGTCCAGTTGACTAGGGGCCTCCTGGAAGGAAAATTCACATAACAGCCTATACTTCACATACCTGTCATGACCTCTTCCCATAATATTTATTATTGTGTATTTTGTGGAAAAGAAGCACAAGAATATATTAATGAAAAAAACAAATCAAAGATTGAAAAAGCTACACAATGAGAGTCCAGCCCCTGTTCCCTCAGGTCTACCCCCTCCCAGACACCCACTTACCAATTTCGCGCATCTCCTTGCATGAATAGACCAGCCAGGTACAAGCATACATGTCTGTGCCTGGTTGTACAGCCTATTTTTTTGTGCATTTAATTTTTTTTTTACCTAAGTTTCACACTCCAGCGAAAGGCAGCGAATCGAGAAACTGATGTGCCCAGTTGGTCATAAGCCCGGAGACGCAGTCGCCCTCTTTCCCCAGTGCCTGGGCTCCTTCTTTCCAGAGGAAGCAGATGTCCGCCTTTCCTCCGCGCGCTGGCCATTTGCCATCAAGGTCTGGACGTGCCTGTCTCATGGTTCCAGCATTGTCCACAGGGAACCCCACCCGGACACTGGGGTAGGTTGGGGCTTGGCCCCAGCCCCACCCAGTTCTCCGAAGAAAGGCTTCCGCCCTCACCCCTACCCTCGCCCCTCCACCTGCATGGTGTCACTCATCCGGGGCCACATTGTCATCCAGCCAGAGAGCCCGTCTTCTTCATGCCTTGGTACTGTAGAGTGAGCCGCCGCCCTCTGGCCTCCGGGACGAGCTGCACCTGCATCCCCGACGCCCCCAGCCCGCAATCCAACCCAAATCCCACCCTCACCCCTACCTCCACGGCCTGGCGCCTCCTCCATCCTCACCCTTGATCCCTCCCCAGCACCGCCCTACCTGAGCTATCCCCGTCCTCCCCCGCCCCAGCCCCAGCCCATCGCCATCCTTCCCTCCACCCGGGCATGGAGGGGCCTTTCCGAGCCGAGGCAGCGGAGCTCCCAAAGGGGTGGGCGATTTGGCGACCGGGTCGATTCGTAGCTAAATCAAAAGAATAAGTAGTATCCTTATAGCTCCCCCAGGAACACCAACTTCAATTTCCTCAGAGGATCGCCAAATCTTCCCCTGCAGACATGGTGCTGGGAGCCCAGCTGGGAGAGGAGCAGGAGGAGGAAGCGAAGGGGCAGAGACGGGAGAGGAGGAAGGTGAGGGGAGGCAGCGGGTGGTGCAGGAGCCGAGGGGGGAGGGCTGGCTGCCCGCGGCCCTGACTCCCCAGATGTTGTCCCCGCACCAACCTGGACCTACAGCTGCGTGTCCAGAGACATCGGAGGGGGGGAGGGGGGAGGGGGACTGGGCTGCAGACAAAGGAGCTTGCTGCGGTGTCAGAGACGTGATCTGAATGCCGGAGGCGTGGCCCATACTACCCCGCCAGGGCATAGCCGGGCGCTGGGACCTCTCGCGGGACTGAGGAGTGCTCACCCAAGTCAAGCGAGTCTACTGTCCTCCCACCTCCTCTGTTTTCTTTTTTTTTTTTTCTTTTATTCATTTATTATTTTGAATTAAGCAAACTTTTATTGAGGCATAAATTGTGGTTGAGAAATACATTTCCACTGACTTAAGTCCAACACCATGAAAAGAAAATTTATGGGGACTAAAATTCCTCTCCTCTAGCACACTAAGATATAGATTACTATCTAATCTACAGCAATTGTTTCACTTAATCTGCAAAAAGTTTATGAGGTCTACTTTTATAGATGGGCACCCGAGGCAAAAAAAAAAAAAAAAAAAAAGGTAGAGTGGCTTGTCTAAGGCCACACAGTAGGCATGTAATAGAGCCAGTATTCAAAAGCCAGGCAGCATGGCACGAGATTCTGACCTCTCTGAGCCAATGGATAATGGCTTTTAAAAAATATATTCTATAGAATAAGAATAAGAAGTATTCTTATTACTTCTATTGCAAGTGACCATCTCTATTTTGTTTCTCCATTTAACTTTTGAATATTTCTTTTTAAATCTAAGTACTTGTAGAGAAAGGATACATCTACCCAACACTTTGTTAAAATCTAGCCATTCCCTATAAATGTGTATTGTTTTCATAATCAATTATCTTTAAAAGCATTTTCAATTGTATGTTTAAAATATTTTTCATTTCTGAATTACCTTATTTTTTTTATCTATACATATTTGTGTAATTTTAAAATTTCTGTTTCTTATAATAATTTGTATGGAATTTTATTTAGCTCTTATAATTTATATTTGAGTGTTTGATTTCAGAGTTTCAATTTTCTTTTACTTTGTTTCAAGTCAATATATTTGCATACATATTGGGTGTTTCATTTATTTTTCAATTTTCTTATATTTTAATATGATTTATTATAATTTCAGAGCTGCAAATGACAATCAGATCATGCAAAAGATGGTAATTACTATTGCATCTGCAGAATGAGAACACATTCTAACAGTTTCTCTTTTCTCTCCAGTTCTCTTGTGTCTATCATTAGAATTGAGGGTACCATTTTTCTTCTACCAAGTCCAGGTTAATTCTCATCTTGGCATCAGTCTCTCTGACTCACACACATACACATAACACTTCCACAAATAAAAAAGCAAAGGTTCTGGGTCATCTCTACTCAACACACAAGGTCATCTCTCTCATCCCAACCACTGGGGAAGGATGAAAAAATGGAAAAGAGAAATAGTGAGACCAAGAAGCTGAGGCCCAGAGCTGCTTGGTGGTTTCCTCTAGATCTAAATGATGTCTGGCAGAATCTGGTTTGGGTGTGTCCCCTGCCACCTGCAGTGGTCTTCTGCTGTCCCTTATTTCTCCAGGGACATGCCCCAAGAAGTGCAGGTTCATTCAGATTATCTGTGAGCTGGGTATGACCAAAGCTAATAATCCAGTCCTCTGAAAGAGACTCTTAAGTGTTGATGGTAAAAATCTTCTGTCATGAGAAAGCAGTAGGTGTCAAGGATGAAGGAATCCCATTTCAAAACCACATTGACTCTTCATTTTTTTAAATTTCAAAAATTTAAAGAACAATAATGCACACCTTACAACTCTCTTCACCTTTAATCTATTTATGGGCCAATAGAAAATCTCACAAGAGAAGATAACACCACCATTTTTGAACCAAGTGATTTAGTGAGCACAAACCACCTACAGGTAAGGAGGGGTAAAGAGATGGCTAAGCATAGACCTCACTCTTGAGATGCTAAAAATTCCTTAGGGATTTTATACCTTGGGTGGAAAAGAGTGAGCATTGCTGCTAAACAGAGGAGGCCACTGAGGGGCCTTTACTTTTAACCAGGAAAGGACAGAAGGACAGTGACAGGACAGCCCCCACTCACCACCAACAGGTGAGACAACTGGGAGTCACCCCTGTCCTCCTGCTCCTCCACCCCACACACTTTTACTACAGAGCAGGATAGGAAAATGGACTCTGTTTCTAGGGAAAGTGGGCTCCTTGCAAGACCTACTCCCCATACTCAGAGGAAGACAGAGGAGTGTCAGCCTGTTGCCTCTAGAAGCACCTCCTCCAGGAAGCCACCTCTGATAACTGTCTCTCAAAGCTGGATGGGATGCCCCTGTTATGTGCTCCTATAGCAGCCTGCTCTTCCTGGGTCATGGTTCCATAGACCTTTACTGTAATTATATGCACAGATGTCTGTGGTCCTCAGTGAACCAGAAGATCCAGCCAGGAAGGCAGAAATTCAATAATCACATTCAAGGATTTGATTAAATAAATAATCAGATGATGGAGGGAGAGGGAGAGAAAGCAGAGAGGTGGAGGAAGAGCAGGATGAATGGACAACTGACTGAACAACCCAAGGGCAGCTGGCTGCAGGTCACTGGTCTGCACAGCTCAAGGAGACACCATCCATGTTGGGTTCTTCTGGGAGAAAACTCATGCCAGTGGCAGGGTACAGGAGGTGGCTTTTCAGAGGGAAAAGCTGGACTGTTGGCATTGGCCTGAGGAAGCAGGCAGCACTTTTGTTATATCCATCCCTTCTCCCTGCTTCCACTGGAGGAGTCTCAGGGAAGGGGAGATCAGAATAAATCAGAGTACAGCAGACACATCCATCTGCTCCTTCCTCATTACACACAAGGATGTGCCAAGTGAAGCCAAAATCCCCAAAATCAGGATGGGTGAGTGGCCTTTAGAACTGAGGAAGAAGATGAGTGTCCAGGAGGCCCACCCTTTTCCTCAGACACTTGCTCATGCCTGCTCCTCAGGATGCCACTGATACCCCAGTGTGGACTGGCATGCAAATATCCCTCCTCCGTCCCCCCACTGCCACCAGCATGAAGATGTGCCTTGCAGGCCCAGGGAGCCTTGGAGCAGGAGCAGCACTGCACTACCTCCTGCTGCCAGGAGCTTCCTCAGCCTGGATCAGCAGTGCCCTCTCCACTGTCTCACCCTGTGCCAGGCCATCATACTCAGCCAACATGTATTCCATGGACCAGGGGACAGCAGTCACTCAGGTGCCAGAGGCAAGGAGGCTCTCTCAATGCCCTTGGAGTTTGTTCCAGCATCAAGGACTTCCCATTCAAACCAGTTCCCTTGGAATCTTAACAGACCTGATGCCCACTGGAATTATCAGGCCCAGGGCACACTTCTCATCACCCATCTCTGGGCTGGGCACTCATCTTATGAATCCAGCTGCCCTTGTCCACTGGTCTAGGCAGATGCTGCCACTATGCCAGTAAACAAGAGAACAAATCCCTCCTGCCCCTTCACTTGGCCTCTCTCTGGGGAGCTCTGCTTCTACAGCCAAGACCATGCTGCTTTAGAATGCACCATCAAGCTCAGCTGGCCTAAGTTCTCCACATACAAAGGGTGAGGAACCACCAAGGTCACACAAGGACAACCTGCTGTGTACTTCCAGCCCTAATTCCACCCCAGATTCCACCCTCATGCCCACCTCCATGGTCCCAGCACCTCCATCCTCACCCTTCGTCCCTCCTCACCATGGTCCTGCCTGAGCCATTCCTGAGTTCCCCATCCCCATCCCTCCCTCCAGCTGGGCATGGAGGAGTCAGTTGAGCCCTGAATCTCAGCAGAGTTGCAATAACTACTCTCCAGTTCATTAGACTTACCCAGGACATCTAACAAGAAAATGATGATTGACAATGCCCATCCCACAGAAGAGAGAGGGTCAGCAACTGCAGGCAAGATAGTTCAATCTATCTGCTTCATGGGATCTAAGCCCACTCTTAATTAGAAACAGAGGGGAACATGGCATTGGATTAGGCAGATAAGGCTTAAGACTTACAAAAATAATGCAGAAATAGGCAAAAGCTTCCTGAGGGACCTGCTTTTGGGGTCAACATACCAGGGCAGTGCTTCACAACTCCCAGGAGAGTGAGAGATAGATGAAGAAGCCACAACAAACTGCATTACTAAACCTCCCAGTGCTGGGAAGGGCTCCCCACTCCCACTCCTGAGATATTCAGTGAGGGTAAAACTCCTGGCTCATTTCAGCTGACTGAAAAGAGAGGAGACATCTTCCTCCCTGCCAACTGTTACAAGGGAAAAGGGAGGTGGAGTTGGGGGACTTTCTTCAGTGAATTCAGCCAGCAGGGCATGCTTTGAAACTCAGCTCTGGCCAGACAAAAACAAAAGAAAACAGAGAGAGATACACCTCCATGGGTAGGTGTGTCAACACATGCCATCTACTGGTTGGTCTGGAAATTACATGGACAAAAACTATTTTTAGAGCTCTCTTTAACCCACCCCTGGGAGAAAGTCTGTGCTCCATTAGTGAGTCCCTGGCATGATTTTTGGTAACTTAAGCTGGGCAATTTTAAGACTTAGGATAAGTTGAACCAAATATCAAAGAGCTGTGGAAGAATAATAGGCAAAATAGAGAGAAATTGGCCATCAGAGTAAATTCACCAACATATCAGATACCTAGACATCAGCAAAAAATTACAAGCCATACTGGCAGACAGAAAAAGATGGCCCAGCCAAAGTAACAAACCAAATACCCTGAAACGATTCAGGGTTTAAGACAATTAATCAATGATGAAATCACACAACTCTCTCAAATCATTTTAAAGAATTGAAAGAAAATACGACCAAAGAAATAAAGGATATTAAAAAGACACTGGGTGAGCATAAAGAACAATTTGAAAGACTGCAAAGAAAAGTAACAGACTTTATGGGAATGAAAGACATGATGGATGAGATTAAATATACATTAGAGGGATATAAGAGCAGATTTGAACTGCTTGAATACAGAATTAGTGATTTTGAAGCTAGAACATCTGAACTGGAAAAGACAGGACAAAAGAAAAGGAAGAGAATGGGAAAAAAGGAACAGGTCCTCAGGGAATTGAATAGCAATGTGAAATGCAAAAACATATGCATTATTGGCTTCCCAGAAGGAGAAGAAAATGGAAAAACAGCAGAAAGCATATTTCAGCACATAATGACTGAAAACTTCTCTACTCTTGTGAAAGACAGAAATGGCAATATCCAAGAAGGACAATGTACTCCAAAAAGAATAAACATGTACAGACCTACCCCAAGACACCTACTATTCAGAATGACAAATATCAGAGATAAAGCAAAATTTTGAAATCAACAAAAGAAAAGAAAAGCATCCAATACAAAGGGAACTCAATAAGATGAAGTGCCAACTGCTCATCAGAAATCATAGAGGAGAGAAGAATGTGGTATAATGTATTTATTGTATCGAAAGAGAAAAACTGTCAGCCAAGAATTCTGCATCCTGCAAAGCTGTACTTCAAAAATGAAGGGGAGATCAAAGTCTTCACAGACAAAAGCTGGTAGAATATGTTACCAAAAGACCAGAATTATAAGAGATACTAAAGGGAGTCCTGCAGCCTGAAAGGAAAAAAATGAGGGCAAGAGACTAGGAGAAGAGGGTAGAAATGAAGAATAGAAAGGGTAAAAAGATAGACTATAGTATGATATGATAACAGAAAACTAAAGGTCAAAATGGATGAAGTAATGTTCTACAGTTATAGCATTGAGTGTTAATGGCTTGAACTCCCAATCATGAGACACAGACTGATAGAATGCATTAAAAACATATGAACCATCTATATATTGTCTACAATAGACTCACCTTAGATGTAAGGACACAACCAGCTTAAAAGTGGATGGTTGGAAAAAGATATTCCATGCAAATAGTAACAAAAAAAAAAAAGAGCTGGAGTAACAATACTAATCCCAGACAAAATGGATTTTAAATGCAAAACTGTTACTTATTAATATATAAGGAAGAAGGTCGTTATATATTAATAAAAGGGGAAATTCAACAAGAAGAAATAACTATTCTATACATTTATGCACCTAACTTCAGTGCCCCAAGGTTCATGAGGCACACACTGGCAAAGCTGAAGGGAGAAATTGATGTCTCTACAACAGTAGTTGGGTACTTCAATACGCCACTCTCAGTATTGGATAGAACAAGTGGACAGAGCTTAAATAAAGAAACAGAGAAGTTGAATAATATGATAAATGACCTAGAACTAACAGAGATACATAGAACCTTGCCCCCCAAAACAGCAGGATATACATTCTTTTCAAGTGCTCATAGATCCTTCTCCAAGATAGATCATATTTTGTTTCACAAGATGTGTCAATAAAGTTTAAACGATTAAAATTATACAAAACACTTTCTCTGGTCATAATTGAATGAAACTGGAAATCAATAATGGACAGAAAAAGGGAAAACTCATAAATATTTGGAGATTAAACAGCACACTCTTAAACAGTAAATCAAAGAAGAAATTTCAAGAGAATTCAGAAAATATCTTGATATGAAAGAAAATGAGCACACAATATATCATAACCTATGGGACACTGCAAAGTCAGTGCTGAAAAGGAAACTAATATACTCAATGCTTACAATAAAAAAGAAGAGCTGAAATTGATGTTCTAACTGCACACCTGGAAGAACTAAACAAAGAATGGCAAAAGAATCCCAAACCAAACTGAAGGAAAAAAATATTAAAGGACACAGCAAAATCAATGAAATCAGAAAAACAAACAAACAAACAAACAAACAAAAAAAAAACAATAGAGAGAATCAACAAAACCAAAAGTTGGTTATTTGAGAAGATCAACAAAATTAACAAACCTTAAGTAGATTGACAAAGAAAAAAGAGAGAAGACACAAATAAACAAAATCAGAAATGTGAGGCAGGACATTACCACTGACACCAGAGAAATAAGAGAGATCATAAGAGGATATTATGAACAACTATATGCCAAAAAACAAGAAAATTGTAGATGAGATGGACCAATTCCTGGAAATACATGGACAAACAACATTGACTTTATAAGAACTAGAAGACCTCAACAAACCAATCAAGAGTGAAGAGGTTGAAAAAGTCATCAAAAACCTCCAAAAATGAAAAGCTCATGACCAGATGGCTTCACAGGTGAATTCTATCAATCATTCAAAGATGAATTAATACCAATCTTGCTCAAGCTCTTCCAAAAATTTGAACTGGAAAGAATGCTACCAAACTCATTCTATGAAGCCAACATCACCCTAATACCAAAACTAGATAAAGATACTACTGAGAAAGAAAATTACAGACCAATATCTCTAATGAGTATACATGCAAAAATCCTCAATAAAATACTTGCAAACAAAATCCAAAAGTACATTAAAAGAATTTTACAACACGATCAAGCGGGTTTTTCCCCAGGTATGCAAAGGTGGTTCAACACAAGAAAATTAATTAGTGTAATAAACCACATTGATAAATTGAAGAAGCAAAATCACAAGGTCCTCTCAATTGATGAAGAAAAGTGATTTGACAAAATACAGCACCTTTTCTTGGTAAAAACTCTCAAAAAGATAGGAATAGAAGGAAACTTTCTCAGTATGGTAAAGTGCATATATTTGGGAATCACATATCTGTTAAGGGTTTAATATCCATGATATATAAGTAGATCCTACAACTCAACAATAAAAACTCAATGTATTTGATTTAAAAATGGCCAAAAGACTTGAAAAGACAATTGTCCAAAGAAGAAATACAAATGGTGAAGAAACACATGAAAAAAATGTTCATCACTAATGATTAGTGAAATGTAAATCAGAACTACAATGACATATAATTTCACACCTATTAGACTAGCTGCTATTAAAAAGTTGAAAACTGTAAATTTTGGACAGGATGTGGAGAGATAGGAACATTTACTCGCTGTTGGTGAGAAAGTAAATTTGTACAGCCACTGTGGACGTCTGTTTGGCAGTTCCTAAGGAAGTTTAATATTGACTTGCCATGGGACCTGGCAATATAATTGCTAGATATATACCCAGAAGAACTGAGGGCAGTGGCATGAATAGACATGTGCACACCGATGTTCATAGCAATGTTATTCACAATAGCCAAAAGTTGGAAACATCCCAATTGTGGAGCATGCACATGATGGAATATTATGCAGTGGTAAGAAGAAATGAAGTCGTGGAACATATGACAACATGGATGAACCTGGAGGATATTATGTCCAGTGAAGCAAGCCAGACACAAAAGTACAAATACTGTATGATTGCCCTATTATGAACTAGATATAATATGCAAAGTATAAATATAGTATGTGAAATATGAATATGGGTTGAATTCCATCTTTCTTTGAAGCTGAATAAGTGTAAGTTAATAGTACAAAATGCTAATATTAGACCAAAAAGCCCACATTATACTAAGTGAAGGAGACCAGACACAGAGTACTACATATTGTATTATTCCATTTATATAAAATGTAAGTATAAATCAATTTATAAAGATGAAAAGATATAGTGGTTATGTAGGTCTGAAGAAGGAATGCTAAGGGGTGTGGAGTCTTTCTTTTTGGTGTAATGAAATTGTTTTAAAATTTTTAAGATGGTGAATGTACAGCAATGTGATTATACTTAGTTATTGATTAATTGCTTTGGGTAAAATAGCCAAAAACAGAAGCGATGAACAGTGGGGGAAGCATAGAGAGATTGAGAGGTGAGGAATTTTCTGTGTTTGTGTGTTTTTTGTTTATTATTATTATAATTGAAATAATGAAACTGCTCTAATAATGATTGAAATGATGAATGAACAACTATGTGATTATAGCAAGTAACATTGATTGTACACTTTGGATGAATTCTATATTCATGAATATGTTCCAATAAAATTGATTTGCTTAAAAAAAAGAGAAACCAAATGGGCATCACCATCCCCAAATCTTCAAGACTTGGGAATGAAGAATGGACTAAAATAGACTCACTATTATTCTATTATAAACATTATTATTCTATTAATGGAAGAAACTTTATCATTGATATAAAGGCAGTAGCCACCAGAGGTTCTGAGGGGAAGGAGAAGGAAGAATAGGTGTAATATGGGGACATTTTTGGAACATTGGAATTGTCCTGCATAATATTGCAAGACCATTATATATTTTGTCATAACCTACAAAACTGTGCAGAATAGAGTGTACACTATAGTGTAAACTATAGTCCATGGTTAGTAGCAATGCTCTAATATGTGTTCATCAATTCTAACTAATGTTGAAGGATATTGTTAATGTGGGAAAGTGTGGGAGAGAGAGGAAGTGGGGCATTTGGGGATGTCCTATATTCTTTATGAGACATTTATGTAATCTAAAGTTATTTTTTAAATAAAAATTAAAAATTAAAAAATCTATTTTTCAAAGAAAACAATGAAGGTTTAATTACTCATTCTTTCACTATCTTGGATTTAATGTTTAGAAAGAACAGAAAGGGATTATTGGTCACTGAATATCTGTGGACTAAACAAACAGAGGAGGAGTGTAAGAACAGAAAGCAGAACATAGAAAGATGAAGGAAGGCAAAGAGATAGTGTTGGTATACAATGGACATGACTCCCAGAAAAGAGCCTCCCTGGCACTGAGGGTTTACTACCAAGCACCAACTAACAATGCAACTGGAAAAAAATCTCAAATAAAATGGGGAAAAGGTAAAGACAAATGAGTTTATATGGCTAAGAGACTTCAAAGTGAGTCGGTAGGTCATCCCAGAGGTAACACTTATGCACATCTCAGCAGGATCTCATAGACAGGCAAAGTGGGTACTACCCCAAATAGTGGGGATCCTGACACCTCTGGAGACACCCAGGTTCTATGGCCAGGGCAGATAGCTTTGAGTTTGATGCCTTGCCAGTGGGCCCTACTTTGGAGTTTGTGCTCCTGAAAGTGACAGAGTTGGGCTTAATTATCACTTACCTACACATGGCACATCTGTCCTTTCTATTTAAACATATACTTTGTGCTGGAGTTTGTAATTGTACATCCAAGAGACTGGGACCTTTGGGCTGTCAATGTGCCAGCTGGGCCTAGAGCTTCAGTGGAGTTTCAAAATCTACTCTCCAGTTCTTTGGATTCACCCAGGGCAACTAACAAGGAAGTGAGGATTGACAATCACCATACCAAGAAAAGGACTGAACCTACATCTGCAAACAAGAGAGTCCCATCTATCAGGTTTCTGAGATCAAAGCCCCCTCTCAAATAGAGGTGGAATGGACATCAACATCCCAGAATCCTCAAGATTGTGGAATGAACTATGGATTAGAGTGGACTTATATTCTGCAATAGACTTGTGATTCTAGCAATGGAAGCAATTACAGCATTGATGTGGAGATAGTGGCCACTGGAGGCCCTGGGGGCAGGGAGAGGGAAAAATTGTTATAATATGGGGGCATTTTGGGACATGGGAATCATCTTGAATGAAACTTCAATGCAGATATAGGCCATTTTATATCATCCCATAACATGCAGAACTGTGTGGGAGAGAATGTAGACTACACTGTGAACTATGGTCCATGCTCAATGGCAATGCCCCAGGATGTGCTTATCAATTGCAATGAATGTGCCACTAATGAAGGATGTTGTTTATGTGGGAGGGTGTGGGAGTTGTGTGGAGTGGGGCATATGGGAATCCCTATATTTTTTTGTAACATTTATGTAATCTAACTATCTTTTTAAAAACAAAAAAAATTAAAGGAAAAAGAATATTTGTGGGTTTCAGGTGGTGCTTGACATTCTAGTTCAAATGAGCTGGAAAAGGTCATATTGGGACCTAAGTCAAAGACTAAAATAATGGGATAGTGAGACAGGGGCAGAGACCTCCATTCCTTCTATAAGTGAAATAAATGCAGGCTCTCAATCTCCCTGATATTGCACCAGGGACTGAAATGGAGGAGAACTCAGGCAAAGGAAAGGCAAGTCCTCAGGGAAATAGGCTATGGAGAGTGGAAGCCCCAGACCCTGAAAGGAAACTCTTCCCCACCCAACACTTGCTCTTGGGCTGAGTCCTATCTTCTTAATTCTGAGCACCCCCTGCAGCCCATCTCCCTCTTGCAGGGAAGGTTTTTGTCTGGGCTCACACTGCCTTCCCCTCATATGCCTCTTGCACAGTAATAAGTGACTGTGTCCTTCACAGTCATGGAGTTCAGCTTCAGCTTATACTCATTTTTGGATGTGTCAGCAGTGATGAAGACATGGCCTTGGAAAGCTTGGTTATAGTTTGTGCCCCCCACTCCAATACCCCATCCACTCCAGCTCTTTCCTAGGATGCTAGAGGATCTCCCAGAACCCCCAGAGACAGAGCAGGTGAGGAAGAGGGTCTGTGAGGTCTTCACCAGCCTGGGGCCTGACTTCTTCAGGGTGATTTTAGACAGGACAACTGAGGACAAGGAGAGTCATTATGAGTCTGTCCTACCCCACAATCAAGCCCTTCTGAACTCCTGAACCCCCAAGGTCCTCACCCTGGGAAGCTGCTAGCAGGCAGAGGAGGAATCCCAGCATCTGTGTGGCCATCTGGATGATGAAGACCCATCACACAGGCCCAGCCTACAATGGGAGTTTCTTCTGTGTGGCCCCAGGGTGATTTGCATGAGGGTTCCCTGTGGGTACAAGAGGCTGAGCTGGTGACAGCCACTGGATTTCCTGGTGACCTTGTGCTGGGTTGAGGAGAACTGCATATCTTGTGGCCCAGCCAGGGCTATGCTCTCCTCTACACCTGTCACTATGGGGGTGGCTCTGCATTCTGAACATAAAGAGCTGCCCCCCATTGGGCAATGTGAAAAGTACAGGATGCAGAGTCTGCAGAGCACAAAGGCTGTGTCTGGTTTAGTCAGAGTCACTAATTAACCTAATTTTCTAGGGTCTCCAATCACAGGAGGGGCTAATGTTAGGAGCTATACTCAATCTGGATAGAAGAAAATGAACTCATCTAGCAAACCCTTAGAATGATGCCTGCCATAATATAACCAGTTATAACGGAGAAGAGCCCAACTGAAAGCTTAGGATGGGAGAGGAGGGTAGATTGCAGGTCAAAGTGACTCTCAGATTGTGGAAGCCCAGGCTGCAGCACCTTCAAGGAGAGGCAGGGTCAGCTTCATCAGCAAGTGGGCACAGAGCAGGGGTGTGTGGGATGAAGTTAGCCTTAAGCAGGGGGTGCTCCTATCAGAGGCCTCACCCTACCCTGCTCTCACAGAGTGCCTGCTTTGTCTGCACAGAGCAAGGGGCTCTCACCATTCACTGGATCCTCAGCCCCAGGCTGAATGGATGGAGAAGCTGTGTCCATATGAGGAGGAGGACTGGCCTCTGGTGGTCCTCAGACCCTCCGCACCCTGCCTTTCCAAGGAGGAGCTGTGACAGGTGGCTGCAGACCAAATCCCTATCTGTGAATTCAGCCTCCAGGTTCTGAGTTGATGGCAACATTAAACACCTTCTCAGATCCAAAAGCTTCCCACAGTCCTTATGAAAATGAGTTGACTTTTCTGGGGAATGAGGTCTTGTGGCTGCTCCAGTGTCCTGAGGCAGGATATGCTAGGCTTTGATCTTCTTCCTAAAGAATGAGATTTATGAATATGTTTTTCATTGCACCAAAATCACCCAATATCTTTCTCTACCCAAGGAAAATTGTTAGAGGTCCCTTTTTTTTACTCCATGAGTATAATGTAAATTTCCTTTTTATTTGGGTTAGATGACATTGCTTTTATGTTCAGGGACATGGAATTTTTTTTCCCACTATAGAGAGTCCAGGTTGGTGGCAGCAGGCTCATCATCGCCTTATGGGAAATGATAAAATGTATTTCTGAAGCAGGCTTCATATAAGGAATCAATAGGTGGATCTGGAACCTGGCAAGAAGTCCACATGGACATCAATACCCCCAAGATGGCTGCTGGAAGACCCGTATGAGATTTCTCCCATCCAGAACAACATTTCCTCCAGAAGCCAGAAGAAGCCCCAGATATTCTCCAGGGACATTATCATTGGGCCCACCTGGAGGATTGATAAGTAGGGTAATCAATCAAAACAACAAACAACTGGGACTTCACCCATGCCATTAGCAAAGGGGTGGAGTAATTAATGGTGTAAGAGTAGGCTCAAAAGATCAAGTCTCCCTGCTCTCATCTCTCTTGTCTTCTGTGCTCTGCTCTCCTGGAGACCCTCTGCATGGAACAACATGCAAGTAAAACCTGGGCATTTATAATCTATAATGGGAAATTGTAATCTATAAGCCAGCCCTCTTTATCACTCTTCAGCCCCTTCATTTCTCTGGGAACCATGATATTTTATTTTCTTCCATTTCTCCTCCCTCCCCACCTTAATAAATTACAGGTCTAACTAACCTGACATGCTCTAGAAACTCATTTCTACAGCATAGTCAAAGAACCTAGACAAAATCTGGTAACATATTTGGTGTTGCCACGCAGGAGTTTATTGGTGAGTGAAACTATGGCCTACAGTTTGTTCAATGCATTCTTTTGCTTATCCATTTTAAATGGGTTCACTTATGAGCCCCCATGGGATGAAATCCCAGGAGGGAAGAGGCTGAGGCATGGGAACTCTCTGTGTCTGTGCCAAGTGTCCAGGCTTGTGAGATCTGACCCTGGCTGGGAGGGCTGGTGCATAAGGCAGGGGCTCAAAGCTGGGCCCTGCCAAGATAGAGGCCCCCCAGCCAAGTGCTGGGTGCAGCAAAGCTCCTTTATCAAGCCCTTTTAGCAGCTAGTCAGCTTTGCCCTCAGGCCATTGCCTTCTACTGCCCTCTCCCCTTGGCTGCAGCAAGGCAATGACTCAGAGCTGGGGGCTTGCCCTCTCCATGGGTCCACACCTTTGCAGACCTACCTTCCTATTTGACCACACCTGGCTACATGATCTGGGAAGGGGTGGGAAGGCAGGGCAAGCAGGGCCAAGACGGATGCTGTGGGAGTTCCCTACCCCAGGGGGTCACAGGCTAGGGTTCTTCTTACTCTTAACCTTTACCCACATTTTACCTTCCTATTTCCTACTACTGAATTTCCATTACAGGTTTGTGTTAACATGCTTTGGAAAGTCTTAAAAACTGGTCTGAAAATACATTTGCTAGTGAGGAAGTTATTGCCTCAAGGCCACAAGTCCTGTTAGCTAGAACAATTGGTCTCTAATCACTTAATGTCTTTTAATGGCTGGTAGTTTCCCTACCAGACAGTAAAGTCATAAAACTAAGACTGCTTTTTAAGGCCTCTGTAAGAATCAGAAGAAAGAGCACTATTCTGCTTGGCAGCTTCAGTCCAAAATTGACCCTGAGATCTATCTGTTCAGTCTGTCTCCCAAGTCCACAATGACCCCAGAAATGCACGGTGGCAAGGTCTCTGATTCCCAGGGTGGTAGGAATCAGAGAAATAACTCTGAATGTCCTCCAAGACTCAAATTGGGTGCTTCGATTCAGGGAGCAGCCAAACATCTTCTGAGACTTATCACAGATATTTTGGTTTGGGTAACAGTGCAGTCAGTCTTGGACCCTGAAATGTAGAGGTGCCAAGAAGCAAAGCAGTAATTCTGAATGGCACTCAAGAAATTCCTGAGGCCCATCCATCCAGAAAGCAGCCAAATGTCCCCTGTGACTTTTCTCAGATGCTTCCATTTTGGGCAACTTTCATGTCTCCCACCAATTCAGCTTGGGTGTTTTGGTCTGAATTTCAGAATTTCAGGCATCTCCCAAGACCTAGGTCAGCCACAGGGATGCCTGTGAGCCTCAGGCTCTGGACTTCAGGATGCTGGAACCAGAGCATCAGCTCCAAATTATTTAGAGTGGTGAAAGTTTTAGTCAGACTTGGGCTCTGGGACACCACATCAGTCGACTAAAAAGTGCTTCTTCATTCTTCATTCTTCCTAGAATAATAGGCATGGTCTCTAGCCAACCAATAACATCTCCATAGGAATGTCTTCACAAGAATCAGGAAATTCTGCCTAATACTGGTCCATGTGCCCTAAGTATAGCTGAGAACAGCCTCTGTATATGACCCTGAATTCCAGCTAGACCAGTGTAAAAGAGGAGGGCAGAGAGATCTGAGGGCAGAAAACTCATGCCATGTCTCCTTAAAGAAGTGAGAAAATATACCTCAAACTTTCATTAGTTTAAACTCAGTTGTGCCTATAAAAGGTGTGAACAGAGATCAAGATCCAAACAACTTACTAAACTTTTCCTGGAAAATAAGAAACCTCATGTGATATCAATTAAGATCAAAGAGTTCCTACAAATGCTGAGGGTATTAATTTCTTCTGTTTTAATCTGTGCTTAACTATGTGTTCAACTTTGAAATCTGTGTTTAACTTTGTCAGTTTGCTTGTGCCTAGGAAATCAGATTTGAGTTTCACCTGTTAAAATTGGATAACAGTGAAAGGTAACCTAAAAATGAGTTTTTCAATGTCAATACTGCCTTGTGAGTGGACTGAATGTATAAATCACATGTGGAATTGATTCTCCTGCTGGAAAAGCAGAAAACTTAGTAATGTTACTGATAAAATTCTTGTGACTTGGGTAATAAAGGTACCCAATTTACCTTAAAGTAAAAACTTACTGGAAAATATAACTGAGTTAAGATCATTTATAGATGCACTTATATTATAAAACAGCAGAAGGATAATAACTGAAATTATAACTGGGTAGATTTAGCCTAAATCTGCTATTGTAAGTGTAAATCTTAAACTGAACTTACCTCTGTTTATGGTCACTTCAGCCATAACCTCACCCCTTGCTTTTGCTTATGAGTATTTCATAACAGCTTCTTCCCCTATAGCTCAGGGGAAATTGAACTTGAAACATCCCTTTCTCCTGTCCTACTGGTCTTAGGCACCCTGCTTTTTCTCATGGCTCAAAATGTGGACTAAATTGCTGCCTAGAGGAATTCTCAACCCTCAGGGTTGAATATCCACTCTTCCAGTCCAGTGGCCACTGGAATTCTGATGGCTGGGAAGTGAAGGAGGCCTCCTGCCCTTACTGTCAGGGGTTCCTAAAAGCAGCAATTCATGAGAGAAACCAGTTTCCCTGAGGCTTCAATAGCCTCAGTAAGTATACATTGAATTAGTCTTGCTTGTCCAAGATCTGCTAAAGTCAGAGTGAAAAATAAACAAAGTTCTAAAGCAAAGGAAAATTGTATTAAAGCATTGGAGACATTTTGGTTATAAGCCAGTAATTAGGAATGAAATTCTTGTGCAAATTAGAGTAACTAAAAGGAGTCTTCAAAGAAATCTTTTAAATGTTATCTTACAGTTAAACTTATTGTGTAAGAATGAAAATTATAACAGTGAGTCCTGTGTTTCTGTGTAAAATTCTATTCATGTCTGCCTATTCAATATATAACTTCATACAGCAAGATGATATCAAATTAACAAGTGAAAATTCTTAGATGAGCTCTATGCAAATTGAAAAATCAAATATGCAGTTATACATGTGAATAACTATTCCTGGATCCCAAATTAGGCTGAGCAGAATGGAAAGGTAACATAGAAATCTAAATATAAAAACTTGGGAAAGTAAAAAGTTGTTCCTAAACTCTTTAAACTGTCTTATCCACAAGGCCTTCTCTTTGTCAGAGCTATGTGGGAAAGATGAGGTGTGACAGATTGAAACTATCTTCTAAGATGGGGAATTAAAAAAGTAACTTCATAGCCATGAAACCTGTCAGAAGCCACCTCAATCTGCATATTCAAGTGGTCATATCGAAAGATAATCTTGATTCCATTGGGAATCATCAGTTTTCATTTTAAAAAATAGAATGAGTTGTTTTTCCTGTACTGCTAAAGTAAAATACCTGCTAATGCCTTCATGGTAAAAGTGTAGAAGTAAGAAGCAAATTACTAAAAAGTTAGGTTCTTTTGATATATTACACAATGCACTAGAAGTGTTTAAAAAGTGTAATGCTAACATCCCCAAAAAAAGGGGGGGGGGCAGTTTAATATGGGGCAGGGCGGGAGGGTAATTTGGTATCTGGGAGTCTCCAGTATTCTGTCTGTGACTTTTTAAAATATTCATGGCTATAAATTTTTCTCTCAGCACTGCTTTTTCTGTATCCCTTAAGCTATTTTAAATTTTTAAAAAATTTACTGAAGTATATCATTCATACATGAACAACATAAACAATAAGTGTATAGAAATCATTGTGAACTTACAAAACAAACATGCATAACATCATACAGGGCTCTCATAACCCTACCACCAATACCTTGCATTGTTGTGAAACATATTTAACTAATGATTAAAGAGCATCCTCAAAAATATTACTATTAACCAAAGTATTTTCTCCCAACCCTATTATTAGCCTATTATTATTATTATTTTTATATAATTTACACATGAACATACATAAACAATGTGTATAGTAAAAGTTGTGAACTTACAAAGCAAACATTCATAACATCTTACAAGGGTCAAATACATCAACCCTCCACCAACACCTTGCATTGTCATGAGACATTTGTTAAAAATTATGAAAGAATAGTGTCAAAACCTTATACTAATTATTGTCCTTATATTACATTTGGTGTATAATTCTCCCAACCCCCTCATTATCATTTTTAAAATATAATTTTATGACAGAAGTTGTAAATTTACAAAACAATCATGCACATGTGCAGAATCCACAAACAACACCCCTCCATCAACATACCACAACATGGTGGAATATTTGATACAGATTATGAGGTAATATCATCCAATTGTTACTAGGTCCACAGCATACATTTGGCACATATTTCCCATACTCTCCCATTATTGAATGGGATGCCAGAATATTACATTATTACTGTTAACCACACCCCATAGGTCACTCTACTTGTATTTTTCCCATGTTTCTCCACATTCCCACCACCCTGCAATACTGATGTTCATCTGCTCTAGCTCACAAAGACACTCTTGCATCTGTACCATCAACCACTATTCTCATCCACCTCTGGGTTTACTGTGCTATTCAGTCCCTAGATTATTCTCTAGCATTCTGTAAATTGGCATTTACATCCCTAGACTACCATTTTCAGCCACAACCCTATTTATAAACCAGCTGTTACTCCCTATAATGTGTTACCATCAACTTTGTAAATTTCACACTTTTACAATAAAGCTAATTAAAACTTCAACAAACATTAAATATCAGTAGTCCATCTCAGACTTCCTCTTATCTCCTTTAAGAATCCACCACTTTCCACCAGGTCTTGAAGATATTTTCCTACATTTTCTTCTTCCTGATCTGTGTGGGTTTGACAGGCTAGTCAAAAATCACTTCACGATAGATGTGAGGGTCTGTTTTTAAACCATCAATTCATTTCCATTGTTCTGTGTGTCTCTCTTTATTCCAGGACCATGCTGTTTTTACCATTGTAGCTAGGTAATTCTACTTAAAGTCTGGAAATGAGGGTCTTCCAACTTTGCTTTTCCTTTTTAAGATGTTTCTGATTATTCAGGACCCCTTACCTTCCAAATTTATTTGATAATCATGTTTTCCATTTATTTAAAAGATGCTGGTGGAATTTTTTATCAGGATTGCATTGAAGCTGTATACCAGTTTGTGTAGAATGGACATCTTAATGATATTTAGACTTTCAATCCATGAGCATGGAATGCTCTTCCAATTACTTAGGTTTTTTTTTTTTTTTTTTTTTTTTTTTCTATTTCTTTAAAAATGAGATGTAGTTTTTCTGAATACAAGTGCTTTACATTGTTGGTTATGTTTATTCTTGAATATTTGGGTTTCATCTGTCATATTTTATTTTCACCACTCTTTTGACACTTTTAGTTACTTTTATTCATATATTCTTCATTTCTAGACTTTCTTCCAATCCTCTCCCTCTTGTCTTTTCTTTTCAGGCAGTATCACAACATTTAGTATTTCCTGCAAAGCAGGTCTCTTGGTTACAAACTCTCAGGTTCTGTTTATCTGTGAATATTATAAACTTGCCCTCATTTTTGAAATACAATCTTTCTGGATATAAGATACATGGCTGGAAGTTTTTCTCTTGCAGTATCTTAAATATATCATTCCACTGTCTTCTTGCCTCCATGGTTTCTGGTGAGAAATCAGCACTTAATCTTATTGGGTATCTCTTATATGTTATGCATTGCTTTTCTCTTGCTGCTCTCACAATTCTCTCTTTGTCTTTGGCATTTAACATTCTGAGTATTATGTGTATAGGAGTTGGTATATCTGGATTTTTTTTGCATGGGAGTACATTGTGCTTCTGGGACATGGATATCTATGTCCTTAAATAAGGTTGGGGAATTTTCTGCCATTATTTCTTCAAATATTCCTTCTGCCCCTTTTACCTTCATTTCTCCTTCTGGGACACCCAGAACACATATGTTTGCATGCCTTTTGCTGTCCTTTAGTTCCAGACCTTGTTCAAGTTTTTCCAATCATTTCTTCATCTGTTCATTTTTATGTTCACTTTCAGAGGCCATTTCTTCAAGCTCACCAATCCTTTCTTCTGCCTCCTCAAGTCTGCTATTATATGACTACAGTGTATTTTTTATTTCATTCATTGCACCTTTCATTCCCATAGATCTGCTATTTTTCTATGTATGCTTTCAAATTCTTCTTTGTGCTTATCCAATGTCTCCTTAATATCCTTAATTTCTTTAGCCATCTCATTGAATTTATTAAGGAGATTTGTTTGAATGTCTATGATTAGTTGTCTCAACTCCTTTATGCCACCTGGAGACTTTTCTTTTTCCCTTAATTAGGCCATATCTTCCTGTTTCTTGGTGTAGATTGTAATTTTTTCTTGGTGTCTTGGCATCTGACTTACTAGTCTTTATTCTGGGTGCAATTTTTCTCTCTAATTTAGGGTTTCCTGCCCTTTCTCCATTGCTGGTTGTGTTGTAGGAGCCAAGGATATACTTGGTTTTATAAGCTGTGGAGGCTCAAGCTACCTGCATTGCCCCAAGGACCAATAAAGCTTCTTCCAACTTTGTCTTTTGTCAGGGGTAGGGAGAGAGCAACATTTGTGTGGAATAATCCAACTCATGCAGGCCTAGACTGTATTTGCCCAAAGAGACTGATGAGGCTTTATGTCCCTTTCTCCCCTGACTGGGAAAAGAATGGCAGAAAAGTAGCCAGGTAAGCTCCAGGAGATTTTCATGTTCTGAAAGGCTGTCCCTGCCCCTGCACTGGGTCCTATAGGCATACTGGGACCTGCACAACTGGGAAAAGGGACTTTCCTTAACACAAGTCACACTGATGAGAAAGTTGTTTCCCACATGGAGATGCACAGCAGGGAGGAGGAACTTGGAGGCATTCTCTGCTTCACAGAATGCACTGGAACTTGAGGTCAAGCACATATTTGAATAGGTCTGGCCTCTCTTTCAGGACTCTTAGGTCAGCTCTGCCTTTGGAGACTAGTGAATGTATGGGGAGGATTAAAGTGTCACAAGTTCTTTCTGATGGCTTCCCCTACTGCACAGAAAACTATTAG
Organism: Tolypeutes matacus; assembly: GCA_026826555.1. NCBI lineage: Eukaryota > Metazoa > Chordata > Mammalia > Cingulata > Chlamyphoridae > Tolypeutes > Tolypeutes matacus. The sequence continues at coordinate 221,318 of JAKSZT010021328.1, read as the reverse complement.
AGGAAGCTTAATACTATATTTACAGAAAACACTTGATGATGTTAGGGAAAAAGTATATAAGAGAAATAACTGATTGATAAAGCATGATTTACAAATAGCATGAATGCTATTTGGATTAAAAATGATATACTGTGAACCTGCTCTTTTTGTCTTATATGTCTATTATATACTGAAAAGCTGTGTGAATGATAGTGATGGCATTTTTTTGTAATAGAATCATAATTTATAAGGACCTTAATATAAGCGCAGAGGATGTGTCTTTGATGCCACATGGGATGGAGAGAACAAAGTAAGACATGAATGTCTATTTCATATATATGGAATTCATAATATGTATATAATATATAATAGGCATATATTCCATGATAATGTTGATTACAGTGGATTTTGGTTGATTTTTGAATTAGTGGCAGTAAGGCGTGTTTGGTGCCACTTTCCCCACTTTGTAAATGTCATTCCATGGCTGTAACTTCAAGTGTGAAATTTAAGTCAGTTCTCAGAGCTGTTATATATTTTCTTTACTCCTATTGGTGATATAATCCCCTGTGGGAGTCACGAAAGTCCAGTGTGTGCCTCCTCTCTGACCACCATGACTGCCCAACCACCCTGGTCCTGCCCTGATATGTCACACCTGTGCTACTGAGGTAGCTCAGCCCCACCCACCATCAGGCTCCTCACCTGAACACTGACCAGTTTTGATCCAGTCATCTCCGTGTATGTCCTTCTACCTTATCATAACGTTAACGGAACTTGAAAGCAGCATATTTCAATGGGGCTAATCAATATTAGTTAAAGTTTAAATAATAAATTTATTAAGACCTTCATCTTTAGCCTGATTTCAAGTTGGCAAGGCAGCAATGTGAGGTGAAAAAGAATTGGCCTGGACACTAAAGTCACCAATGTTTATGATAAGATTTTGGATTCAGAAGATACTAAGGCAAGTTCCAAGGTTAGGACCTGGTACATAAGGCACTCAGAACATCCTTGCCTAGAGGTGTTGTCAGGGGAGTGACAGGCAATAAAATGAAACCCACATGTGGAGTAAATTTTGTCACTGTTAAGACATTGTGCTGAAGGTCAAAGTGCATTTTTCATTGATGACATATTTCTACACCTTCCTTTTAGGTTAATTGTTTGTGAGGTTGGCATTAGGTTACATTTATTCACATGGATGAACTCCTGTATATATTGTGATTCACACAACATTATAGCTTTTATTTATCAAGTTAAATGTTTTAATGAATTTCACTGAACTTCTGTCTTAAGCCATGTAGCAGAGTCATGACCAGGTTTACCTGATCTTTCTCAGATCAGGTAATAGATAAGTCATAAGAAGTCATAAGAAGAAAACTCAGATGCTCCCTTATACTCTCACTGCACATGCTCCTGGTCCCATTACACACTCCTGTTGCCCCCTGCACTTGGTGCTGGTTCTGACCCTGGACTTAGTTGTCCTGAGCTCCCCTGCACCTACCTCTCATCCTGGTCCCTGGGATGAGTGCTTCTGACTTCCACCTAGTCTGTCCCTGACTCTTTGGTTCCAGGATCATGAGTTTCTTCTGCACCTGACCTTAGCCCTGGTGTCCTGATCTCCTCCTGCACCAATCCTAGTCCTGGCCCTTGGAATCCATGTTGCTGAGTGTCCCCTGCACCTGCCTTGGCTCTAGACACTAGGCCCCATGGTCCTGAGCTCTCTCTCCACCAGCCCCAGGTGTTGTCCTACAGACTCAATACTGCTGAGATAGCACCTATCCCTGGTCCTGTCACCTGGTCTCGGTAGTCCAGCCCTCTCTTCCTCCTGACCCTGATTCACAGCCCTGGCTCAATGATCCTGAGCTCCCCTTGCACCTGTACTGTTCCTGCACATTGGCTCAGTGGTCTCATGCTTCCTCTCACCTGCACCTTCTCCTGATTCCTGGGCTGCATGTTCTTGACTTTTCCCTGCAACTACCCTGGACCTGTCTCTGGGCTCAGTATCCCTGAGATTCCTGCAGCAGACAGTCCTGCTAGTCATGCAGGAAACTGAGGCCTGGGTTCCTACATTCTTCCCTCAAATGTGGGGCCCACACAGCATGTCTTCTTTTGTATTGACCATTCAAGTTGTTGGTTGTAGGTGGCAGCTGGAGCTGCCCTTGAAAGGGTCCTGGCCATGGATGGCTGAGAAATATTTGTGTTCTGTATGGCTGTTATAGCTGCCAGCATCTGCTGCCCCTTGACAGGCTCCTCTGGATTACAACCAAGTCTGTATGTATCAATGTAGAGCCCTGCTCTCAGCTGTTGGACTCTCCAGGCATCCACAGGGACATTGATTCCTGACCAGAATAACTGATCACTGGGAGAGAGGAGGAAACACAGACCCTTAGAGGAATCTCAAGATGACAAAACTCACCCTCCTTAGCCTCTGTCTGCACATGATCATGGCTCAGTGTGGTCCTGAGCACCCCCTGGAGGCCACTCTGCAGGGAAGGATTAAGTGTAGGCTCACACTACTCCCCTTCACTGTGTCTCACTCAGTAATACCTCACCACATCCTGGGCTCTCAGACTTCATTTGCAGACACAGTGTGTTCTAGGCCTATTCTTTGAGATGATGGAATTGCTCTTCATAGTGTCTGCTTAGTGTGTCTTAATTCCATCACTCCAGACCCCTCTTGAGGCTCTGTTGGAAACAGCCCATCCAGTAACTTCTGAAGGTGAATCCTTAGGATGTTTAGGAGAGTCTCAGAGACCCCCAGGCTTTACCCAAGTCTATCCAAGATTCCAAGATCTGCACCCCACATTGGACACCTGTAGGCAGAAAACATCCTGGTAAGAAAACTGTCACATTGTGTCAGTCTTCCTCTCACTCATATAAACTCACATAAAATTTATATCTTATCCATAAAGTTCCTTTTACACTTGCAATAATATAAACCCAGCTAAGCTCACACTCTATGGTGAATCATCCATGATCAGTTCCCATCACTTAAGGGGATCACCTGGGAATCCCAGGGCTGGAGCTCCTCTCTCAGAGCTGCAGGGTCAGGGCTGGGCTTGTTTTAATCAGCCAAGGGAGAAGCCCCATTTGCATTTCCTCCTACCATATAACAAGGACTAGGATTGGATGCCTTTAGAAGTGACAGTTCCCAGAACAGATATGAGTGGCCTGGGTGCAATGGGTGACAATGATAACATTCAGGAAAGTGTGATTTCTTATTATACGATTGTGCTGTTCTAACCTCTTATATCAATAATTTTACTTCATTTTTATAAAAGTGCACTAAACATAGAAATAAATATCAAGGTTACCTTAATTTCACAGATGTAAAACTTCAAACAGAATAAAAGAGGAGTTGAGTAGCATGCCTTGAGCACATATCTGGTAATTGTGACCCCATGTCTAGACCTGGGCTGCAGAACACTGAACCCAAATGCCTCCCTGAACCAGCTCCAGGAGAGAGAGTGAGTTTACACCCTCCATACCTGCCATGATGTAATGAGAACCAACTGTGTTGTGGCTCCAGGGTTTTCCTGAATAATATGGTGGGGACCAGGGTTGAGGAATATTTTCAGGAGTCTCTGAGACATCATGTCATTATTTATGCCTCCACCTCTCTCTCCTTACCAATATATTTACTTTTAAAAACTATTGATGAGTTATATTTGATTAACTGCATATAAAGTGTTAAATTCTTTATGTACTTTCTTATGTATACACCTATGCAACCAGCACCCCAATCAAGATAGTGTGCAAATCCAACATCCCTAAAATTTTTCTCTTGTCCTTTTGTAATTCTGCCCTTCCACCCCTTCCAACTTCCCACTGTGTCCATAGGGTAACTACTGATCTTCTTTATGTTATATTGGATTAGATTATATCTTCCAGAATTTATATAACTTGAATCATAAAATATGTGCTTTTATTTCTTCATCTTCTTTAACTTAGTATAATTTTGGTCATCCATTCATATTCTTGTGAGTCCCAAGCATTTGGTATTCTAATGCATAGTAGTATTCCTAGTATTCCAATGTAAGCATATACCCAAGGCATTTATCTACTCACCTGCTGATATATTTAGGACTGTTCCTAGTTTCTAGCTATTTGAAAGAAATCTGATACTCAGAAAAAAATGACCTCTATTATTACTACAACAAAAAGAACAAAATCTGGAAAAACTGCAAATAAACTAATTGACCTCAAAACATTAGGTAATTGAAGTCAATGGACAAACAGCAACTTGTAAGCTGGAGAAAGACAGGGGCCTGCAGGGAGAAACAGGACCCAAATCATAGATTACCTGGGAGAGATACCCACAGCTGGTGATTTATCTTAGTAAAAGATCAAAATGGATTATGCAATCAATGTCCTAAGGCTGGTTGTAGTCAAGGCATAAGATTGTGGAGCTCCCAATGGCCACATGTATAGATAGATTCCTACAGTGTTGCAGAGTTTTCCTCCAGTGTTATGGAGAATACACAAAAGGCCCCCACCTTCCTGTGGTGATGCTGTCTGGGGGAGAGGAACAACAGCCATTGCTAAAATGCACTGACAGCCACCTCCCCTAGCCCCACTACAGATGAAATAATTAATCAGAAAGGGGAAACCATCACAATCAGTATCCAACAGGTAAAATCCTTCAGAAATTGGAAAATGAAAAGATTCTACTACCAAAATACTCTGAGCATTGCTTCTGTTCTTCTTCAGGAATAAAACCCTTATCTCCAGGGAAGGACCAAAATGAGTCACAGAAATCACTGATGGGAGAAAAACCATTCCAAATGCTGGAGGGAAGAGATGGGAAGTACACTCTACCCTCAGGAGCAGGAACCCTTAGTCATCCCAAATCTGCCTCTGACTAGGAGGGACAGGGACAAATGGAGAACCACACACAGCCACAGGTTCACAAGTCCTGCCTAAGAGTAAAGCTCAGGCAGATCAGAGAATGCTCCCCTAGGCCCAACCTCCTCCACCACATGACAGCCATCAAGTATACATGAAGCTGACTTTCAGCTGGAAGAGCTGAAAGGGGGAATTCCTGCCAAGGAGAAGACACAAAATATCTCAAGCCAAACAGACAATAAAAGCAGTAATCACTAGAGGAAACTAATATTTTGGTGCACAGAGCAGAAAAAAATTCAACTCAGGAATACATGGCAACAGGAAACTCCAAGTCAGTCCTAATCACCCTCAGAGAACCCCCACAATAAAGGTCTAGCCAAAGGTAAGGTGTGATCATATAAAGCAGGAAAAAATGAATTAAAATAAAATTAATAATAAAGGAAATAAAATAATACAACAGTATCTACTGTCTTATGTAACATGTCCAGCTTTCAACAAAAAACTTAGGATAAGCCAAAGAGCTAAAGACCAGCCTTAAAGCACAAACTATCAGAATCAGCATAGTATGTGATCCAGATCCTGGAAGTAAAGTATATATAAACAAAGAATTTAATATGACTGTGATTAATATGATGGTATTATTATTTTTTTACAAAAGCCCACACATCATGTGAAGTAGGTGGCAATGTTACCTCCATTGCATAGATGTCAGTCTCCAAACAGAAGTGTAGTAGGGTTGTGGGATGTGCCCAGGAGGCCCAGTATCTGGGCCTGTGCTCTTCACCCCTGGACCTGACTGCTCCTCTTAGCCAGCAACAGGGCAGCTTTTGGCATTCCCAGTTAGGTTTAAAACAGCTTCTCTCAAAATGACATGATTTTGCTGTATTTTAGTATTTACTTAAAGAACATAAAGATTATCAGAGTTCAGGCAGATGAATTTGTAGGAGTCCCTGATATTTCACATCTCCTTGCCTGTCTTTCTATTGCATTTTCTATAAAAATACATTCATGTGTTTTGTAACAGCTTTATGGAGATATAATTTTCTTGCAATAAACTACATACATATATTGTTTCCAGCTTGGTAAATAATGAATTCTGTGTGTACCCATTAATCATAGCCACACTCAAGATAGTGAACAAATCCACCAGATTCCACAGTTTCCTCTTATAATCATTAATTCCTTCCTCTCAACCATTCCCTCCTCCTACTCTGTCCAAAATCATCTGATATTGTTTTTATGTAGTCTGCATCTTCCAGAATTTATTTAAATTATACAGTATGTACTTTAGTTTCTGTCTCTCAGAATAATTATTTGAGATTATAATCCTTTTTAGTGGGTATCAGGCATTTATTGATTTTGATGCTTATTGGTTTTTAATTTACTTATAGCATAATGTGTATATATATTCACCTATAGAAACTTGGAATGTTTTCCATTTTCAGCTTATACAGGAAAAGGTACTGCTCAGATTGATTACAGAGAAATCTAAGAAAAGTTTTCCCTTATTCTTATAACAGCTACAAGACAACCAGATAAACTGAATTAAAAAAAAATGTCTCTGATGAATCAATTATTCTAACTATATGCTGTTTTCAAGAAAATCACTTTAAATTTAACTGTACAAAGGGTAAACAGATTGGGATAAATATATACCAAGAAAACACAGATCAAAAGAAAGTTTGAGTCTCAATATTACTTAGGACAAAGTAGAGTTCCTCAAATGAAGATTATAAGTAATAAAGATTGATATTGCATCGCCATGAGGGATCAATTCTCCAAATCCCAACTGATGGCACTGATCATTGAAATAGACAAGTGCACATTATAGTTGGAAACATCAACATCCCACACTCTGCAATTGTTCAGTAACTAGGAAGCTAATAACAGCAGATATTGATAATATGAACAGAGTTCTCATCCTTCTGATCCAATTGCCATTTATAGAATAGCCCACTGAAAAAACAGCGTAATATACAACTTTCACAGGCAAAAAATGATTAGGAAATATGACAGCTAATTTTATTGTGGTGTCCTACTTTGGATCTTTGTATAACAAAAAGAATCTTTTTGATATGAACTGGAACCCCCCTTTGGGTAATTACATAATAGAATTAAAAACAGGGACCCAGATATTTGCATACTTATGTACATATAGTATTATTCCCAGTTGCCAAAAGTTGAAGCAAGCTATATGCAATTCAACAGATGAATGGGCAATCACAATGTGATATTCACATACAGTGGAATATTATTAGGTTATAAAAAGGAGTGAAGTTCTGATACATGCTACAACATGGATGATGCTTAAAAAGATCATATTGTGTAAAATAGTCCAGACAAAAAATAGCAAATATTGTATGGTCTCACTTATATGAACTAATTCTCAAAATCAGAAACTAGAATACAGCTTACCAGGGGCTGGGTGGGGTGGGAAATGAGAAATTGTTGCTTAATTGTAATGGAATTAGTGTTTAGGGAAATGGAAATTTTTGGTAATGGGTGGTGTTGATAGTAATATATTGGGAAGGTAATTAACACCATTGACTTGAATAATTGAAAATGCATAAATTGGAAATTTCTTAATAAACATGAACATATACATGTAATACTTTATAATAATATTGTTTCACCAATTGTAAGAAAGTCATCAATCAAATGAAAAATGTTAATAATGGGGAAAATGGCATGTGTGTGGGGATATATAGGAACTACATATTATTTAAATGATTTTTTTCTGTAAACCTTCAACTGCATTAATAGAATGTAATTTTAAAAAGACTATTAATGGAAAATGATTCAATGATGATATCTGCAGTTTCATATATATAAATGTACCAATGTTAATTTCTTAATTAGGATAAATGTATCATGGTTATGTAATATGATAACATTAGGGAATACTGGGATGGGGTAACAATTTTCTTTGAAATATTCATATAAATTTAGCATTTGTTGAAATAAAAAGGAAAGCTTGTATAAGAAAGAAACACTACCATGAAAAATAAAATCACATTAACTTAAGGAATAAATTTCCTGGAATTATATTATGGCACCCAAAATTATGAATTTTAATTTTAGATATATATTGAAATTACTATCATGAAGGTGAAAATATAGTTTTCATCAGCAGTATATGGAAAGCACACTCTTTTGAACTTCACAGATGGAAATGCTATTTATTTAATTTACTTTTATAGAATGGATAAGTATTACTATTTCTAGCATATCCTTGACCAAGAGTAAGGATATGTGCATTATGAATTTAGCAATTTTAAATTCTATTCTGTAAACTGCATAGTTACATTTCCTATTGCAGGAGAGTTTTTTCCAGCAAATTTAGGTATTATGCCATTACTAATATCATATATCTAACTTCTTTATGGATTCCAATATTACCATTCAAAATATTTCCATGATTTTTCATTTACTTTACATTATGTGATCTTTTAGCATGTCAAAAATTTATATTCCATGAAGTGAGAGAGCTTTATATTTTAAATCTTCTTAATAATACACATACCTACACACATATCACACACATAGTCAATTATGTTTTGTGATCTTTTAGAAATCACTTTTGTTTATAGTCTGAGCAAAATGCTCCAAAATTTTGCATTTCAATTTGCATGTATACCTATCTATTCTATCCTTAATGTTTAAAAATATATTTTGTTTCAATAGAATCTAAATGTCAAACTTGCCATACACAATAGGATGATAAAATGATTTTTTGTAGCTTGTACATTACTTTCTGCCATTTCTGCCAATAGCACTCATTTTTTGTCAGGATTTATTTTTTTAAATGTACTTTATTTTTATAAAAATGATACTTATATTACATAAATGTAGTGTCCCAACATTTCTCACATTTTCCCACATTAATAACATCCTTCATTAGTGTGGTACATTTTCTACAAATGAAGAACACATTTTGGAGCATTGCCACTAAGCATGGATTATACTTTACATTGTAACTTACACTCTCTCCCATGTAATATTATAAGTTATGGAAAGATATGTAATGGCTTGTATCTGTCATTGCAAAGTCATTCAGGATAATTCCCAAGTCCTGAAAAGTCCCCATATTACATTTTTCTCTCTCCCTCCTCTCTGGACCTCCAGTGGCCACTGCCTCCACATCAATGATAAATGTTCTTCCATTCCTAGAATCACAAGTCTATATTAGAATACCATTAAGTCTACTCTAGTCCTTCATTCATTGCCCAATCCTGAGGATTTGGGGATGGTGACTCCTACTCCTCCTCTAATTAAGAGGGGGCTTAGATCTCAGGGGGCAGATGAAAGGGACTCTCTTGTTTGCAGTTGCAGGCTGCCTCTATTCCTTGGGATTGTTCTTGTCCATCATCATGTCCTTGTTAGTTGTCCTGGGTGAGTCTAATGAACTGGAGAGTATGTGTTGCAATTCTGCAGATTCAGGGCCCAGCTGGCACATTGACAGCCCAAAGATTTAAGTCTCCTGAATACACAACTATCAACGCTAGCACTAACTATAGTTTCAAATAAAAGAGGCACAAGAACAATCTGTAGGGAAATCACAACTGAGTCCATCTCTGTCACACTGGGGAGCATAAATTCCCAAGTAGGGCCAACTGGCAGGGCACCAGATTCCTAAGCTTTCTGCCCAGCCTATAATGTCTGCATGTATCCACTATTTGAGGCAATATTTATTTTGGCAGTCAATGAGATTCTGCTGAGATATGCATAACTGTAGCTTCCAGAATGACCTCCAGACTCACTTTGAAGTCTCTTTGCATATGAACTCATTTGACTTTACTTTCCCCCTTTTTGGTCAAGGCCTTTGGACATTTGCATTGCTAGTTGGTGCTTGGTAGTAAACCCTTAGTGCCAGGGAGTCTCAACCCAGGAGTAATGTCCCACCCTGAGGGTAAGGCAATGAATTTATAAGCTGAGTTTGGCATAGAGAGTGGCCACATTTGAGCAACAAGAGACTCTCAGGAGGTAACTCTTAGGCACCCTATAATAAGCTAAGTTTCAATTTCAAAAGTAAATGTTCATAAGTACAGTCATCACTATCGATGGCCCATCGATGGCCCATCTGCCTTCACTAGTCACTGCCCCTGTACGCGGGGGATTCTTGCTGTCCCATTAGAGAATTTGGCAGAGGTCCCCAGGATGAGAATTGGATACTTCTTTGGTAATTATGTGATCTCCACACACTATGAGAATGCTGCACAAACATTGAACACATTCATATGCCTAAAGGTAAGCCCCAGGTGAACCACCTCCCAAGCATTCCCCACCTCTGACACCCCACAACAATGATAATGTCTGCCACAGGTATAACCCTTCTGTGGTCCAAAACTTCTTCAAAATGAAGCCAACAAAATAGCCAAACACAATTGATAAGAAAATGAAATAATAATTGTTTTAAAAATAACAAATAAAATGTAAAGTTTTTAAATTTTTGAAATAAAAATATATAAAATTTTAAAAAATTGAAATTATGTCTTTCATCACTGTAAGATCTGTTGTCTTTTATGTAGAGTGGCATTTTCTTCCATTTCCCCCCAGTATCATATTTTTTTCATTTTGTCTTCCAAGAAGCTTTAGGTTACAGAAATGTCATGTTCAGAATATAGTAGATTCCAATATACCCAACATCCTTCTCATTTTCCCCTTCCGTCTATTAATAACATTTAACATGTGGATGGTACATTTGTTACAAATGAGGTACAAATATTGAAACAGTGCTACTAACCAAGGTCATTGATTTACATAATGGTGTACATTTTGGACAGTACACTTTTATAAATTTTTATGAAATTTAACATGGCCCGTATCCATCATTGCAAGATCATGTAGAAAACTTCCATTGACCCCAAAATGGCCAATGTTCCATCTACTCTATTCCTCCTTCCTCCTCCCCTTGGGGTCCCTAGCTACCACCAAGCTTCACTACTTGAAGAACAAGATTCAAAGTTACTTGCAACAACACTGAGGGTTTGACATGCTGCCTGTACTCCCCTATTAGGCACTGCCTATGCTTTCAAGATACTCCTACCCCTTTATCTAAGAACATAGCAGGAATCTCCAGGTTGGGAGTCCAACACCTTCTTACTCATTATGTGGGTCTCCACCCACTGATACAATCCATTATGACAAGATGAACACTCACACACTCCCTAGAAGCCTGCCACAGGTATGCCCTGTCCTGAATGACCCCAACATCCAACCCCCTAAACCAATCATGCTCCCCTGATATATTGCCAAAAGAACATTCCCAACACTGTATATTCTGTATATCCCCAGAGTGCACATGCTCCCTCCCCCACCCACCCCCGAGTTCCATGGACAGACCAATCTACTCTTGCCAATCTACCCCCTCACAAACCAGCACTGCCCAACCCAATAGTATCACTGCACCACTGTCATACCCATCCACGGTACAACTACATACTTCCAACTTATCAAAGATTTTTCTCATAGGGACATTCACTCACAACCTTCTTTTCCCTTTCTGTCTCCTGTAAACCTCTCTTCCAAACTCTAGCTCTGTGAATCTCCTCAATTTGCTTAATTCATATCAGTGATGCCATGTAATATTTGTCCTTCAGTGCCTAGCTTGCTACACTCAATGTAAGGTCTTCAAGATTCATCCATGTTATCCCATCTGTTAATACTGCTTTCCTCCTCACAGCTGTGTAATATTTCATTGTATGTACATACAATTTGTTTATCCATTCATTTGTTGATGGACATTTGGGTTGTTTCCAACTTTGGGCAATGATGAATAATGCTGCTATGAATATTGGTGCATATGTCTGTTTATGTTCCTGCTTTCAATTCTTCTGGGTATATACACAGCAGTGAGATTGCTGGATCATATGGCAATTTTATAGTTAGCATCCTGAGGAACCACCAAACTGTTCTCCACAATGGTTGAACCATTCTACATTTCCACCAGCAGTGGAAAAGTGTTCCCATTCCACCACAACTTTTCCAACACTTATAGTTCTGTTTTTTTTTAAATAAACATCAGTCTAATGGGTGTATGATCATATCTCATTGTAGTTTTGAATAGCGTTTCCCTAACAGCTAGTGATGAGCATATTTTCATGTGCTTTTTAGCCATTTGTATTTCTTCTTTGGAGAAGTGTCTATTCAAATCACTTGCTCATTTTTAAATAGGATGATTATCTTTTTATTTTTGAGGTGTAGGACTTCTATATATATACTGGATATTAGGCCCCTATCAGATATATGGTTACCAAATATTTTCTCCCATTGAGTAGGCTGCCTTTAATCTTTATTGACAAACTCCTTTGAGGTGAAAAATTTTTTTAATTGGAAGAGGGCCCATTTAACTATTTTTGCTTTCATTACTTGTGCTTTAGGAGTAAAGTTCATGAAACCATTTCCTAATACATGATACTGTAAATGCTTCCTTACATTATCTTTCCAGATCTTTATGATCTGAACTATTATACTTAGATCTTTGATCCATTTTGAGTTAATTTTTGTATAAGGCTTGAGATGATGTTCCTCTTTCATTCTTTTGGATATGGATATCTAGTTCTCAAAGCACCATTTTTTGAAGAGGCCATTCTCTCCCAGTTGAATGGGCTTGGTGGTCTTGTCAAATATTAGTTGACTGTATATGTGAGGATCTATATCAAAACTCTCAATTCAGTTCCATTGGTCAGTATGTCTATCCTTGTGCCAATACCATCAAGTTTGGACCACTGTAGCTTTGTATTGTTTTATAGTCAGGAAGTGTGATTCCTCCAATTTCATTTTTCTTTTTCAATTTCTTTGTCTATTTGTAGACTCTTTAAATTATAAATAAATTTCATAGTTTTTCCAATTCTGTAAAAGATGGTGTAGTAATTTTTATTGGGATTGAGTTAAATCTGTAAATAAGTTTGGGTAGGATAGACATTTTAATGATGTTTAGTCTTCCCATCCATGAACAGGGAATATTCTTCCATTTATTTAGGTCTTCTTTGAATTCCTTTAACAGTGTTGTGTAGATTTCTGCATACAAGTCATTTACATCTTTAAATTTCTTCCTAGGTATTTCATTATTTTATTTGCTATTATAAATGGGATTTTAAAAATATTCTCCTCAGGCTGCTTATTATTTATGTACAGAAATGTTACTGATTTGTGCACATTGATTTCAAAAACTGCCATTTTTCTGATTTCATTTATAAGTTCTAGAAATTTTGTTGCAGATTTCTCAGGGTTTTCAAGGTATACAATTGTGACATCTGCAAATAGTGAAATTTTTAATTCTTCCCTTCCAATTTGGATGACATTTAAATTTTTTTCTTGACTAAGTGCTCTAGCAAGTACTTTTAAAAATATATAGTATCCCTTTTTATTAAAAAAAACTTATTGAAATATTTCATTCATACATGAATACACATAAATAATTAGGTTATAATAAAAGATGTAGTCTTACAAAACAAATATGCATGTCATCATACAGGGCTCCTATTTATCACCTTGCATTATATTGAAATTGTTACAAACTATGAAAGAATATTGTCAAAATATTATTACTAACTATAGCCCATATCCTTCCTTTGGTGTATTTTCCCAAAACCCACCTGATTATTAACACCCTGTATTATATATTTGCTATAGTTCATGAGAGATCATTTTCATATTTTTTCTGTTAACCACAGTCCATCTTCCACCACAGGATTCATCATGTTATACAGTCACACTCTTTGTATACTCCATTCAAAGTGTACGCTTAGTGGCTGTCATTTTTACCACAGAGTTGTGCAGTCATCACCTCAATTTTATAATGTTCTCATTATTACAAAAGGGAAAATACTGTATCCTTATATTCCCATATTCTTTTACCTTAGAATTGATATACCTTTTTGCCATTGGTACAAAAAAATTTAACAATATTACTGTTAACTATCACCCATAAGTTACATTTCTTGTAATATTCTGTGTCACCACATAGTTGGCAATTTGCAAATGAACATACTTATATTTATACTATTAACCACAATCTTTATTTCCCATTGAAATCACTATTTTACAGTATCTAGATTATTCCCTAGCTTTTCAATTGACATTTATGCCTATAGGCTACTCCTTTCAGCCACAATAACATTTATAAATCAGCAATGTTAGTTATACTCACTATAATGTGTTACCATCAAGTCATTTCCTCACTTTTATAAGAGACATTAAAAATTCTACACACATTAAGCATCTCATTCCCTACTAACCTATACTCTAGAGTTTACCTTTGTGACTGTACTCATCTTATTTTGTTAATATTAATGGGACCATATAACATTTGTCCATTGTGTCTGACATTTCACTCAGCATAATGTTCTCAAGGTTCATCCATGTTGTCATATGCATCCCAATTTCATTTCTCCTTACAACTGAATAGTATTCCATTGTATGTATATACCACATTTTGTTTATCTATTCATTGGTTGATGGACAGTCAGGCTGTTTCCATATTTTAGAAATTGTGAATAATGTTGCTATGAATATTGGTGTGCAAATGTCAGTTCACATCCTTGCTTTCTGCTCTTCTGGATATATTCTTAGTAACAAGATTTACTTGATGTATTTTACAAGATGATTTTGAATCTTTATTTAAAAAAATTTTTAAATTCTTTTAAAAGATACTTAGATTGCATAAATGTTACACAAAAAATATAGGGATTCCCATATGCCCCACTTCCCACATCTCCCACAACCTACCACATAAACATCCTTCATTAGTGTGGAATATTAATTGCAATTGATAAACACATCCTGGGGCTTTACCATTAAGTATGGACCATAGTTCACATTGTAGGCCACACTATCACCCACACAGTTACACAATGTTAAATAAAAGCAGTGACAGTGGGCATCCTTATCTTATTCCAGATCTTAGAGGGAAATCTTTTAACATTTCACCATTGATGTTAGCTGTGGGTTTTTCATATATACCTTTTATCATGCTGAGGAAGTTTCCTTTTATGCTTATATTTTGAAGTGTATTTTTTTCATCAGGAAAGTGCTGTATTTTGTCAAATGCTTTTATGGCATCTATAGAGATGATCATGTGCTTTTTTCTTTTGATCTGTTTATGGGGTGTATTACGCTGATTTATTTTATTCTGTTGAATCATCCTTGAATATAAGGGATGAAATCCACTTGATCAGGGTGGACAATTAGTTTGATGTATTGTTGGATACAACTAGCAAGTATTTTGTTGAAGATTTTAGCATCTAGGTTCATTACAGAGATTGAGCTTTTAGTTTTCCTTTTTTATGACATCTTTGTTTCGCTTTGGTATAAGGGCGATGTTAGCATTTTAGACTGAGTCAGGCAATGTTCTCTCCACTTCTATTGTTTAGAAGAGTTTAAGCAGGATTGGTGTTAGTAATTTCTGGAATGTTTGGTAGAATTCACCTGTAATGCCATCTGGTCCTGGGCTCTTAGTTGGGATATTTTTTATGACAAATTTAATCTCATTTATTATGATTGGTCTGTTGTGTTCATCAGTTTCTTCTTTCATCAATGTAGCCTGCTTGTGTGTTTCTAGGAATTTGTCCATTTCCTCTTAATTATCCATCATGTTGGCATATAATTTTTCAAAATAGCCTCTTATGACAGTCTTTATTTCTGTGGGGTCAGTGGTGATATCCCCTTTCTAATTTCTCATTTTATGTATTTGCATCTTCTCCCTTTTTTCCTTTGACAGTCTAGAACTGGGTTTGTCCATTTTATTAATCTTCTCAAAGAAATAGCTTTTGGTTTTATTTTTTATAGTGCTTTCTTATTTTCAATTTCATTTATCTCTTCTCTAATCTTTGTTATTTTCTTCTTTCTACTACCTTTGGGGTTAATTTGTTGTACTTTTTCTTAATTCTCCAGGTGAGCCCCCCTCTCATCTAGACCCTTTTCCCTCAGTTCAAGCCCTCCCAGACACCCACTTAACAATTTCTCACATCTCCTTGCATGAAGAGGCCAGCCAAGTACAAGCATATATATCTGTGTCTGTACAGTCTATTTTTGTGTGCATTTAAAATTTTTTACCTAAATCATTAAGTCAACCTTTCTTAAAGAAATTTTCATAATAGACCTAGAAGCATGCGCATATAACATGAAGTCACATCAGGATACTCTTAGTGAAAGGGGGTGACATGGAAAGGTAGGGCAACAGCCATAAACCAGGATGGCCCTGTACAAATGGGAACACATAGGCATCTTGGAGCTCATCAATTTGTTTAACAGCTGCATGGTAACCCAGTTCATGGACTTATATTAATTTAAAAATCGGTGATCTGGAGCTCCCCTCAGGTCCAAAGCAGACAAATGCACCACCTCCCACTCCAGCTTTGGGGATGTTCAGTATATAAAGGATAAGAAACTCAGCAGAAGGGCTTGTTCCCTCCTCATGCACAGGACTAACCCCTACCACAAACACCCCCAGGGCACGCAGAGCTCAAGGTGGCCTGGCACCTGAGGAGCCACAGCCATCACCAAAGGCCTAGCTGCTGAAACCTAGACACTACCTACTACTAACTCCTGCAGCCTGGAGCTGAGCATCATGGGAGGATAAGGTGGAGCAGCTTCTGGTGCCACCCACATGCAGACTGCACCCCCAAACTTCTGTGTCCAGCCAGGGCCTTGGGACTAGGGATGGCCCCACCAACTTCCTGGAGTAGAAATTCTTTTCCTACCCTAAGGTGCAGGCCTCTAGTGCCCTCTGGTAGCTCCCAGGAAAGCAGGTTTGTATTGGGGAAGGCAGTGCCCAAGCACATGCACCACCCACCTGACAGTGATCCACCCACTGATCCACTGGGTTCTGGAAAATCTGAATATTGATGCATTGAATTAGAGAGTAGGAAGCATAAATACTAAAAACAAATTTTCCTAACTTCAAAATGTTTAGGAGAGACAGCAGAAACAGACCTTTCTCCTACACAGAAACACTTATATCACTGCAGTCTGTAAAGCCCCATACAAAGAGAACCCAGCCCAAGTCTGAGTGGGAATCAGAAAGACAAGTCTACAAAGAACCCAGTGCAGTTTTCATGTGATTCAGGAATCACTGTCAATCATAACTGGAGGAGGAGGGCCCTGAGAGACATTTCTAGCCTGTGCTGTGAAAACCCTGAATTGCTGCTGACTCCAGGGCAGGTGAGCTGGGCTTGGTTCCCACTACCCACATTTCAAGGTCTCCTTATTGAAGAACCAAAAGTCTGGGAGTATTTTACACAAAACAGGGACCATTATTCATTACTCTAGAGTTACTTAATATCTATTTGCAGCAAATAGGTGAATCCACATGAGTCCTGCTATTATCAAAACTGTGGGGACTCAAACACCAGGAGGCTCTCTTCACCACACAAGCTGCAGAGGAGGCTGAAACACAGGAGCAGCACATGCACAGCTGTGTGCAGGCAGGATGGTTTGAGAGGGCAACAAGCAGCAGCAGCAGCTGTGGTGGTGAGTCCCACATTCCACCAGAATCAGGGATAGGCATGTCCCCTACTCAACCTAGGGACCTCAAAAGCTCTGAAAGACCTAAGATAAACAACCCACTAATGACACAATAAAGTGGGAGGAGATTTTGCAGGGCCCAGGGCTCCCTGCCCAAAGGCACCAGGGTGGACAGCAGCTGATCTCACTGATGGCAATGCCTCTCTTTCCTAATGGCCATGTTCCAAGAGCCCATAAACCCTGCCCCCCACCAACTAGTCCAGCATTCCCAACACATCACCCAACCCAGCCACAGGCCAGACAAGAGCTTGACAACTCCCCACCCTCCCTTAGGGAGGCTCCCCAATGCTTGGCTTCCTCAATTCAAGTTCATCTCATTTCCTAATGGCAGGTCAGTGAAAACACAGTGGACTTGGGAAAGGAGACATGGGTTCCACCCTCAGAAAGGATAACAACCCACACAGGTGTCTGGGCAATCTCTCCAGTTTCTCTAGGCCTTAGACTTCCCAGCTGAACATGTGGGAGGTAGAAGGTTCCATCTTAAGGCTTCAGTTTCCATTTCTGTGGATTTTGTGTCAGGAGAATATGGAGAAAGAGGGGGAGGGGGAGGAGAGGGGGGAGGAGCAGCTAAGTGTGGTGCTTGCTGCAGAAACCTGAGGCACAGTGAGGACACCAAGGTGCAGGTGGAGCAGGCACAGGGATGGCATGCGGGGCGGAAAAGCGCTTTCCCAAGTCGCACGAGTCTACCCTCTTCCCGCCTCCTCTGTTTTATATTTTTATTTTATTCATTTATTGTTTTGAATTAAGCAAACTTTTATTGAGGCATAAATTGTGGTAGAGAAATACATTTCCATTGATTTAAGTCCAACTCCATGAAAAGATAATTTATGGCACCAAAGTTCCTCTCCTCTTGCAAGCTAAGATCTAGATTACTATCTAATCTACAGAAATTCTTTCACTTAGTCTGCAAAAAGTCTATCATTAAGTCTACTTTTAGAGATGGTGTACCCGAGGCACAGAAAGGTGGAGTGACTTATCCAAGGTCACACAGTAGACATGCAATGGACCCAGTATTCAAAAGCCAGGCAGCCTGGCACCAGATTCTGACCTTGCTAAGCCAATGGATAATGGCTTTTTTAACTATTCTATAGAATAAGTAATAAGACATATTCTCGTTACGTCTATTCCAAGTGACCATCTCTATTTTGTTTCTCCATCTAATTTCTGAATATTTCTTTTTAAATCTAAGCTCTTGTAGAGAAAGGATACATCTACCCAACAATTTGTTAAAATCTAGCCATTCCCTATAAATTTGTATTATTTTCATAATCAATTACCTTTAAAAGCATTTTCAATTATATGTTTAATATATATTTCATTTCTGAATTACCCTTATTTTAAAATATTTATTTAAAAATTATAATTTGTGTAATTTTAAAATTTCTGTTTCTTATAATAATTTGTATTGAATTGTATTTAGCTCTCATAATTTATATTTGAGTGATTGATTTCAGAGTTTCAATTTTGTTTTATTTTGTTTCAAGTCAATATATATTCATACATATTGGGTTTCATTTATTTTTAAATTTTCTTATATTTTAGTATGATTCATTTTAATTTCAGTGCTGCAAATGATAATCAGATCATGCAGAAGATGGTAATTACTGTTGCATCTGCAGAGTGAGAACACATTCTAACAGTTTCTATTTTCTCTCCTGTTCTTGTATCTATTTTTAGAATTGAGGGTACCACTTTCTCATGCCAAGTCTGGTTTAATTCTCATCTTGGTATAGGTCTCTTTGACACACACACACACAAACACACACACCTCTTTATCAAATAAAGAAGCAAAGGCTTTGGGTTTCTACTCAACACACAAGGTCAACTCTCTCATCCCAGCCACTGGGGAAGAGAGAAGAAATGGGGGAGAGATTGAGTGAAAACAAGAAGAGGAGGCACAGGGCTGCTTGGTGGATTCCTCTAAATCTAAAGTGAGTTCTGGCAGAATCAGGTTTGAGTGTGTCCCCTTCCACCTCCAGTGACCTTGCTGCTGTCCCATATTCCTCCAGGGATGTGCCCCAAGAGGTGCAGGTTCATTGAAATGGTCTGTGAGCTGAGCATGACCAAAGCTAGTGATTCAGTCCTCTGAAAGACTCTTAAGTATTGATGGTAAAAATCTTCTGGCATGAGAAAGCAATAGATTCAAGGATGAAGAAATCCTATTTCAAAACTGCCTTGACTGCCTTCAATGTTCCTTTTATCAATTTCAAAATTTTAAAGAGCAATCATGCATACCATACAACTCTCTTCAATTTTAATCTATTGATGAGCCATTCACAAATCTCACACAGAGAAGATAATGTCATCGTTTTTGAATCAAGAGATTTAATGAAAACAAACCACCCACAGGTGAGGAGGCATTAAAAGATGATTAAGCATAGAACTCACCCTTGAGATGCTTAAAATTCACTTAGTGCTTTTGAACCTAAAATGTTAATACAGTCCACATGGATGGAAGAGAGTGAGCACTGCTGCTAAACAGAGGAGTCCACTGAGTGTTCTTTACTTAAAACCAGGAAGGGACAGGAGGACAGTGGCAGGACAGCTCCCACCCACCACCATCAGGTCAGACACCTGGAGTCACCCTTGTCCTCCTGCTCCTCCACCCCACACACTTTTTCTACAGAGCAGGACAGAAAATGGACACTGTTTCTAGGGAAGTTGGACTCCTTGCAAGACCTACTCTGCATACTCAGAGGAAGACAGAGGAGTGTCATCCTGTTGCCTCTAGAAGCACCTTATCCCAGAAGACTCCTCTGATATCTGCCCCTTGAAGCTGGGTGGGACACTCCTGTTATATGCTCCTATAGCAGCCTGATCTTCCTGGGTCATGGCTCTCATAGATCTTTACTGTAATTATGTGCACAAATATCTGTGTTCCTCAATGGACCAAAAGCTCCAGCCACCAAGATGGGAAATCTATAATGACATTTAAAGATTTGATTAAGTAAATTATCAGATTATGGAAGGAGAAGGGGAGAGAGAGTGCAGAGGTGGAGGCAGAGGAGGATGAATGGACAAATGAATGAACAATCCAAGGGTGGCTGCCTGCAGGTCACTGGACTGCCCAGCTCCAGGAGACACAATCCATGCTGGGTTTGCTGGGAGGAACCTCATACCAGTGCAGGGTAGGGGAGGCAGCTGGAGAGGGAGAAGCTGGACTGCTGGCATTGGCCAGAGGAAGCAGAAAGCACTTTTGTTATGTCCATCCCATCTCCCTGCTTCAGCTGGAGGAGTCTCAGGGAAGGGGAGATCAGAAAAGACCAGAGCACAGCAAGCACAGTCTTCTCCTCCCTCTTCATTACACACAAGGATGTGCCCAGTGAAGCCTAAATCCCCAAACTCATGATGGGAAAGTGGCCTTTAGCAAGGAGGAGGTAGATGAGTGCCCAGCAGGCCCACCCTCCTTCCTCAGACACCTGCTCATGCCTGTCTCCTCTGGATGCCCCTGATGCCACAGTGGGGACTGGCATGCACATCTAACTCCTCCCTCCCCCCACTGCATGTATTAAGTTGATATAATTTCAGAGAATATAGAATATAGAGAAGAGAAACATTTTTAAAAGGAAAGAAACAAAAATAATATTCTATCATATAGCTGCACCACATTTGTTGATCAATTCATGTGTTGAAGGACATGTTGGTTGCTTCCAGATTTTGGTGATAGTGAAAATGGTATGATCGTTCATGTGTAGGTTTTTTGTGGTCATTTACTTTCAAATCAGTTGGGTAAATACAAAGGAGCACATTAGCTGGTTTCTTTGTTAAGGCTAACTTTAGCACTTTAGGAAATATTTAAACTGTTCCAACATGGTTGTGCCCCTTTGGATTCCCATCAGTGGTGGGGTTGATGCAGTTGTTCTACCTCACAAGTAGGTGGTGTTAGCAGGTATTTAAAAAATTATTTTAGCCTTTCTAACACATGTAGTGGTATCTTATAGTTTTAATTTGAAATTCCAAGATGACAAATGATGATAAGCATCTTTTCATATTCATTTAAAAAAAATACAAGAATTTTGTATATAAAATATTTAAATCGGCAACCATTAGAGCAAAATCTTCTTTAACATGATCTTCTATATTTTTTAAGTATTTCATCTTTTTAAAAATGTCCTTGGCTATTTCAAAGTCATCCTGTTGGAAAGCTTTGCTCACATAGTATATTCTTCCTGTTTAGCTGGACCTTAGCATGTAACTGTAGGGGAGGAAATTTAGGAATCGATTCTAGTGAAGGGTCAGAGGGAAATTCATGAATTCCATTTTGTATAGGTTCAGCTGTAACAAACTCCA
The DNA here is from genome assembly GCA_026826555.1 of Tolypeutes matacus. Lineage (NCBI taxonomy): Eukaryota > Metazoa > Chordata > Mammalia > Cingulata > Chlamyphoridae > Tolypeutes > Tolypeutes matacus. The sequence continues at coordinate 199,685 of JAKSZT010021328.1, read as the reverse complement.
TGAAGGCTTGGACCATATCTTTCTTGTGTACTGCCTTATTCTCAGTGTCAAGCCAGTGCCTGCTAATACTGTGGCACACCACAAACATCTCTGATAATGTACTCAGTTTCTTTTTGCAGTATCACTTTGGGCTTCTGCAAGTGTTTCATTGATTTCCATAACTCAAGAGATGCCCTGGTACAGGACTGTAGCTGATGGTGTCCTCTAGTGTTCTTTCTGGACTGTGCAGTCTGCTTGCTCCTGAAGTTAGTTTTCTGTGGACTGGAGGATTTGGGTAGAGGAAAGCTACCATATAATCTTCCAAATAAATAAGTATTTTACTCTATGAAGAGTAGAGGAACTGGGGACTAAAGAGATGGTAAAATTGAAGTTTTCATATGACCCTAATGAAGCAGAGAGTTTCTCTTGCCAAAGTAAACATGAACTCTATCTGGAAACTCCTTTGCACCCTGACTTGTCATTACTTATGGATTGAATGTCCTCAGCAAATCATCAAGGTTCTTCATGTGAAGAACCAGCAGCCATGAAATGCAAAACACTCTGACATAGTGGGATGGAAACTATTGTTTCAAGCATTTCAGTTCCAGAATTTCCTATCAATTCATAGCCTCTGGGTACTACTCATATATTGATGAAAAAGGTATGGGTCAAAATTTACATTAGGGATAAATTCAAATTTCAATTTCCTTGTATCAGTTGGTTTTCTGGCACAGTTACAAACTGGAAGGTTTGACAGGAAGGGGCACAAAAGGACTGACACCACAAAAACATGGGACCTTAAGAAACACTGAGAGTCCTGACTGTAGGTGGATGAGGTCACCTCTAGGAGTTGATAAGGTCCTGCTACTTGCTCTGCATCCTGGTCACATGGTGTGCCCAGTTTATAAATATTCATTAAGCATTATTACTCTCTTGGTATCTACATTTTATATATGTCTCTTACAACTTAATAAGAGCTTAACCACTTCTTAGTTGTGTCACAGAGCTCATAGGAACTTTCTATAGAAAATAATATTCATGGGGTCAACATAACTTTGAACCAAAAAATTGGGAATCTCATTATATGAGTAAAGAATTACAGACCTTTGTCTCTCATGGAATTAGATTCAGAAACTCTAAGGAAATGTTCACAAATCAAAACATTATCTATAAAATGATATCTCACAAAGAATTAATTGTTCAGGTATTACAATACTTTAACACTCAAAATTCAACAAAAGCAATTTGTATAATTAAGAGAAATACATAATCATCAAAAGTAGGAATAAAAGATAATATTTATTTAACAAAAATAAAAACTATTTACAAATAAGTGTTATATATCAAGTGATAAATATTTAAAGCATCCTTTAGAAATCATGAATGAGACAAATGTGACATGATTGTGTTTACAGAGAGAAATTTAAAGCACAGAAAAACAAAAGAATTAATAAGGTAATTCAGTAAGGACACAAGGTTAATAAGCTTCATTAATAATCTTGGACACAAGGTTAAATCAATAAAAAATCAATTGTATATCTTTATATCAGCAACAAATACATATAACTTAAAAACAAAGCTACAGAACTAGCAATCATTCCAAAAATATCAAATACCTAGGGAAAATAAAACAATACCACATTTTTAAGTCTCCTCCAAGACCACAAAATATAGTACAGGCTATCAATGGAGATGTAAGTAAATAGGGAACAGAGTATATTCATGTTTTGGAAAAATGTTGACACCTTGATGAGCAACAGAGGCACAAAGAAACTTTAAGTAAGTGGCTCAAGGTAACTCCAGGATGTTAGAATTAGCCCTGAGAACATCAAAGGGCAAGAGAGCTTTCACCTGCTAATCAACCTCTCCCTTTGCCAGGACTAAACTAGAGTAAAAATTTATTTAAAATCTATTCCTTATCTAGTGGATATTTTATTGAAATAAAAAACAAGGAATTATATATACATATATGTGTGAATACATGTGACTATTACTACAAACCAGATAGTGAACTACCCTAATTTCTCTCTTGTGCCTAAATAACTCATGCCTCCAGCCCTTCCCTTTTCTCCAGGAAATATTTGATCTCCCTTTTAAATAGGTTTGTTGAGTTACACCTTAAAGGTCAAAGATTTAAAGTGTATAATTCCAAGGTATTAATTTTATTCACTGACATGCATCACCATCTCCACAAGCAATAGTGGAAAGTATTCATGGCTTCAGTATTTTAACAGTATAACTTCTCTTCATTCTCTCCTGAATCCCATTAAACTCTGTGTTAAATCATCTCCCTAAGGTCTCTACTGAGTCAGATGAGGAAAGGCACTGGGGGCCATATGTTGTGGCTGCCAGGTCACAGAACAATGGCAAAAGGGAAAGTCATGGCCTCTTCCCTCTTCCTCAGTGACAATCTAGGCTCGACCCCTTTCTGATGAGCATTTTCTCTAAAAATATGTGATTTCCAGAGTCAGGAATGGAGGCAGAAACTTGAAGCTGTGGCGGTAAGATGAGAGAGGAAGCCCAGGACTCTGGCAGGAATGCCCTTCCCTGCCTCCCCTGTCTCTGCTCCTGGGAAGAGCTTATGCTTGTTGGTCCTGATCCCACTCAGCCCAGCCCCCTCCTGGGCTCCCTGGAGGGCAGACCTGGTTCTGATCTCACACTTCCTCCCTCATTGCCTTTCCTTTCTAGCCTTTTTAACTACTGAGTTCTCAGATCTAAAGTGTTTCTGTTGTAGGGTATCAAGTTCATTAGATATTCTTGGGAAGGGCACTCAGCTTTTCACCATCCCATGGAGTACATATGACTCTTGAGACACTTTGTGCTGCAGTTTATGTGATTTCAGCATTTTTCCAAGAGAGAAGAACTCACTTGGGCTGCATACCTGCATATGCACAGAAGCTGGACCCTGGAACTCATTCTCTACCTCTATAACTCTCTGTGTATACATAAAAAATGTGGTCAGAAGAGCTATAGACTAATACCAACCAGAAATTCCAAAACATTCAGATTAATTGTTTATTGTAGGTCAGTGATATAACTCCATGGTAAAACTCATAACTTATTTTAATGTTGTCCTCACTTAGAGTTACTGCTTACACAACAATAAAAATATAAATAATAAATGAGATAAGCCCATTTGGTAGAGTGAAGGAAAGAAACAGAGTAGTTTAAAAATGTCAATCCCATCATCTTGCATGTGAGTATCACTGTATAAGACAGGAAGGTCAACAACAACCTAACACATACGGTAAGATTCACACACACGAATACACCCAAATTAACACACATTTGCTCACACAGTAATAAACACAAATACAAACACTGATATGCACACTAGCACCTGCAGGGTAAGACTTATCTACCTGCACATGAATCCACACACATTTACACATGCAAATGAACATATAATATGCATGATGTACACATTAGCACAAACTATCACAAAAACTGTCAAACATACTTAGATTAGGATTTTCAAACATATTTGTATATATTAGAAAGGAACACTCTGTCAGAAAGATGTTTTCTCTGTAAAAAAAAGGAAAAACTACACTAATTCAAGAAGCTCATGGGAAGCAGCTGTGGCTCAATCAGTAGGGCTCCCATTTACCATATGGGATGCCCCGGGTTCGGTTCCTGGGGCCTCCTGGTGAAGGCAAGCCCGCCCGCACGGCGTGGTTAGCTGACCCAGCGAGAACAAGCAGCAAGGGGGGGGATAAATGAATAAATAAATAAAACCTTTAAAAAAAAAAAAAAAAAAAAAAAGCTCTTACTCATGTTCCATCTGCTCTGTTCATCATATGAGCCTCAGTGATTCATGGATCTTGAGCTCCCCCTGTAGGTCAGCCCTCAATTGTGCCAACTGTAGGGGGACATTTCTGCCTGGGACCCCACTGCCTTTCTTTCACAATGATTCTTACACAGGTATACATGGCTTCTTCCAAGGTAGTCATGGAGTTCAGATGAAACAGGAACTGGTTCTTAGGCATATCTCTTGAAAGGAGATTTTACTCTGGTAGAAAGGGTTGAAGTAGGCAAAAATATCTGTCCTCTGTTTTTTCTAATAGCTTCCGGTCTAATGAGTATAAGATGGTATGTCATTGTGGTTTTTATTTGATTTCCCTAATAGCTAGTGATGTTAAGCATCTATTCATGTGCTTTTTAGCCATGTGTATCTCTTCTTTGTAGAAGTGTTTATTCATATCACTTGCCCATTTTTAAAATGGGTTGTGTGTCCTTTGATATTTGAGGTATAGGATTTCTTATATATGCTGGATATAGGCCCCAATCACATATATGGTTAGCAAATATTTTCTCCCATTGAGTAGGCTGTATTTTCATTTTCTTGACAAATTCCTTTGAGGTGCAAAAGTTTTTAATTTTGAGGAGGTCCCAATTATCTATTTTTTTTTTTTCATTGCTCATGCTTTGGGTGTAAAGTTTTTGAAACAATTTCCTAAAACAAAATCCTGTAGATGCTTCCTGACATTATCTTCCAAGGTCTTTATGGTCTTGGCTCTTATATTTAGTTCTTTGTGACCCATCTTGAGTTAATTTTTGTATAAGGTGTGAGGTGGTATTCCTCTCTTTCTTTTGGTTATGGATATCCAGTTCTCCAAGAACCATTAGTTGAAGAGGCCATTTTCACACAGTTGAATGGGCTCGGTGGCCTTGTTGAGTATCAGTTGACTGTATATGTGGGGCTCTATATCAGAACCCTCAATTCAGTTCCAGTGGTCACTATGTTTATCCTTGTGCCAATACCATGCAATTTTGACCACTGTACTTATGAACCTTTACTTTTGAAATTGAAATTTAGCCTAGTATTATAGGGTGCCTAAGTGTTACCTCCTGAAACCTCCTTGTTGCTCAAATGTAGCCTCTTTCTAAGCCAAACTCAGCATATGAATGCATTACCTTCCCCCCAATGTGGAACATGATTCCTAGGTATAAGCCTCCCTGGCACTGAGGGATTACTACCAAGCACCAACTAGCAATGCAATTGGGAAAAAAACCGTGACCAAAATGGGAAAAGGGTAAAGACAAATGAGTTTATATGGCTAAGAGACTTTAAAATGATTTTGGAGGTTGTTCCAGAGGTTAAGCTTATGCACATCTCAGGAGGAACTGATTGACTATCAAAGTAAATATTGCATCAAATAGCAGGGCTCCTGAGGGCTCTGGAGACACCCAGACTGGCGCCCAACGTGGGGCTCGAGCACGGCCCATAGCAGCGCTCTGTAAGTCTATCCTTCGTTCTTCCTATGCCTCTTCTCCTTCTAGTTCTTTTTCTCTTAACTTCCATTACCCTCGCCTTTTGCCTGGCCTCAGTCGCCCCTCCAGACTGGAATCTTTGTGAGCGACTCCTTCTCGCGCTCTTCTTTCTCTCTGTTGTCCTTGTGTACACCCTCCTTTTCTTCCAGAGCTGCAGCGCTTGAACTAGCACCCCCGGAGTGAACCTTAGATTTCTTTCTCTCTCACTTTCTCCAAGTGGGCCTGTCCTGCCTACTCTCTATCCTCTTTACACCGTGAGGCTCCCGGCTTACTCCGCCTCCTCGCTCTGCTGCGCCGCAGCCGTTGCCCCGCAAACCCTCCGGTTTGTTCGCCTCACCCCACAGTGGATCAGGTAAGATCCCCACCGCCCATCTTTAGGGCTCCAGCCGGCCTTCCCCCCCCCCCCTCGCCCTAACTATGGGCTCCGTCGTGTCCAAAAGTTCTGAGCCGCAAGTGCGGGCACTTGCGTCGTTCCTTGATTGTAACGGCTACAAGGCCAATCTCCGCAAACTCCAGAGGTACTGGGAGCTGCTTTTACCCAGTAATCCTTGGCTTAACACTGCCAATCTATGGGACCCAGACACCTACCGTCTTCTCCTCGAGCGTACCGCTGCTGCGATGGAGCATGAAAACAAAAACTACCCCCTGGGTCTCCTCATCACCCTTGCAATGGTCCAAGCCTACCTGCAAGGCTGTCCACCCCCTCCCCAACCTAGTTCCTATAAAATTGATAAGGAGGCGGACGACGCTAATGGCTCCGGCTCCGATTCGGAGGAAAGCGAAAGGGAGCCGCTGTTAATACAGCTGAATAACATGCTAGAGGAAGTGGAAAAATCCCCTCTAAGTCGTAAACAACAAAATGGCGCACTTCCTGCCACCGGTGCTTCGCCTGCGCCACCTGCTGGCGGAAATTGTCATTACAAGCCTAGTGCTGCCTCTGGTGGCGACAAGGGGGAACTGCCACAAAAACACGTCGAGCCACTCTACCCCCCCTCCCTGGGAGTGCAGCCGCTCCACCCTCTTATGCCCCTGCCCCGCCCACCAGTCAGCCATTTTGCGGCCCTCCGGCTAGCGCGCCCTCACCACCCGAGGCCGCACCCCCCATCCCAGCCCCCCCCTGGACCCCCCCGCCCGCCAATCCTTGGACCTCTCCTCCAGGGAACCCTTGGCCCTCCCCTGTTCCGCCCCTGCTCATGCGATCCGCTTTCAAATCCTCACAAACCTCTCTGAGCTAGATTATAGCTCGTCCTATTACCCTAACACCGTTGTGCTCAAACCCGCTGCTGCTATCGATTATTTCTTCCCCGACCCCCCTTCTTCTTCTTCCAGTCCTTCTCCTCCTCCGCAACGCCACGGGGATTACATGGGAAGGCCACTGGCCTTTTCCTCTTGGCCAAATCACTGACCATTCCTCCCCCTGGTCTGGAGCTTACCCCCACCTTCCCTCCTGCAATTCCAAGAATGCTCCGGGGAAGAAGGCCCACTCCACTCTTCGCCCCGTTTGGGCTCCCTGCACCTTCCCTCATCCCCGGACCCCTTCCTCCTCATCTTATGCCCTTTTCACCCCCATAAGGAATATCTACAATAACACCGTTTATGGCGACCCCTACCGGCAATTCCCTGCACCCACCTTTTCTGCATATCAGTTCTGCGGCTCCGCCGTTTGTCTTGACCTCCGTCTTATAACGTTACTAAACCCTACAATTACGAATTCGTCAACATATCTCAGGGGCCTCATGTCCGCCTTACTTCCTTCCCTGTAGTACGCCCGCCCTACGCTTTTCTTCTCATGAATATGTCCCTCAACAGAACCTATACCTCCACTCCACATCCCGTCATTTCTAACTATTTTTCTCCCAACTATACTACAGCCTTTTTAGTCCTTCGCCCCCCACTTATCTGGACGCCGCTAAACGCTTCCTCCTGGGTTGCCCCACAACTAACAGAATCTTCTCTTTCTCCAGCTCCGCGCCCCCGATCCAGACGTGGTGTCGGAATCGTCGCAGCCCTAATTGCCTCCTTTATCCTTTCCCTTTCAGCAGGAGTTGCCTCTGCCTATTCAGTCTTTCAAACTAATGCCACAGCAGCTGCCCTTTTAAATGTTTCCCATTCTACTGCAAAAGCCCTTGCTGATCAGGGCCAATTACATCTATACACTCATCAGGCTGTATTTGCTCTTCAACAACAGCTTTATCTTCTCTCCCAAAACACTGAGGCGCTATATAACTTAACCTCTGTTGCGCGCGATGGAAGATACCTCCTCACTCACCTCTGTATTACCCCTGTTCGTGTTAACCGCTCTTCTGCCGGTTCAGCTCTCCGACATTGGATGTTCCAGGAATACAACCACACCTTCTGGAACCTAACGCTTCGGGTCCAGTCCGAGATTGAAAACCTTAAGTCCCTCAGCGTTCCAGTCCTACCTGCCAACTTTCTCACCGACCTAGCTCGTCAGGCCCTGTCTCTCCTTAAGCCCACCTTCCTAGTCCTTGCAGTCATCCTGTTAATAAGCGGCCTAATTCTGTTTTGTCTGTTTAAAGCCGTTTTCCGCCGCCTAACTCAACAACGCGCAACTAGTCAAGCCCTCGCTGTCATGCAGCTAGAAACATTGTCTTTAATAAAAAACGAAGGGGGAAATGAGGATGAGGATGACACTCCTCCTGCCGTGGTCTGGCTGGCCAACATCATTCGCTCTGAGTCGCTATAGCCGGCATAGCCTCAGGGTGGCAACTGGGCAGGGTGATGCGCCCTCAGCTGTGGCCCGTCTGGTACGGGCGCTCCGCCCTCAGCCGCGCTGCACTAATGGGCAATTCGCCCCCCCCCCCCCATTGCGGCCAAGGGTGTTTCCGCCCTGCAGCCAGACATGCGCAAAACCAGTCACCTCTCCTCCTCCACCCCGCTCCCCTCTCCTCCAATCAAATCCCTAGCCTAAATACTTACCATATATAGCCATTCTCCTTACCCCTAAGCTCCCAAAGCCCCTATATATTCACAGCAACTTCCGTAATAAAGCTCTCTCTTCTGTTACCTAAAGTCTGTCTCGGAGTCTTCATTCGTAGAGGTTCACTCCTAAAAGCCAAGCCCTCACCAGACAGTATAAGCAGTACAGAGAGCTCAGGAATTTGGTGCCCTGCCAGTGGGCCCTATTTAGAATTTATGCTCCCCAGTGTGACAAAATTGGTCTCAGTTGTGGTTTCCCTACACATGGCTCTTCTGTCCCTTCTATTTGAACCTACAGTTAGTACTAGAGTTGATAAGTGTATGTCCAACAGCTGTAAATCTTTGGACATGTACCAGTTGGGCCCTGAATCTCAACAGATTTGCAGTACTTACTCTCCAGTTCATCAGACTCACCCAGGACAACAAACAAAGAGATGATGATTGACAATGACTATCTCAAGGAACAAAGAGAGTCTGCAGCTACAAGCTAGACAGTACCATCCATCTGCTCCATGGGATCTAAGCTCCCTCTCCATTATAGGCAAAGTGGGTAACACCATCCCAGAATCCTCATGACTGGGGAATGAACAAAGAACAAGAGTAGATTTACTGTTATTCTACTATAGACTTATTGTGATCCTAGCAATGGAAAAACTTTTATCATTTATGTGGAGGCAGTGGCCACTGGAAGTTCTGAGGTTATGGAGAGGGAAAAAATAGGTGTAACTTGGGGCCATTATTGGAACTTGGGGATTGTCCTGAATGACATTGCAATGACAGCTACAGGTCATTGTATATCTTGTAATAACTTACAAAAATGTGTGAGTGAGAGTGTAAACTACAATGTAATAATAATCTATGCTTAGTGACAGTAGCCCAAGGTGTGTTCATCAATTGTGGAAAACTCACTACACTAATGAAGGATGTTGTTGATATGGAAAAATGTGGGTGGGCTAGGGAGTGGGGCACATGGGAATTCCCTATTTTTTTATGTAACATTTATGTAATCTAAGTTTCTTTTTAAAAAAATAAGTATATTTTTAAAAAATCTGTCCTATCACCAGCAGGTTACAAAACCAAGAAACAGACTTCTCAAGGAATATACCCCAGAGTTAACATTACAAAATATTAAAATGTACAGTGTATGTGATGGTTAGGCTAATGTGTCAACTTGGCAAGGTAATGGTGCCCAGTTGTTTGATCAAGGAAGCACTGGGCTAATTGTAATATAATGGCATTTCATATCTGAGTTGGTTGGATATATCACTGAAAACACCTACAATCAACTGAAGAGATTGCTTTCAGCAATGAGTGACATCTCATTCATTTGGTGGAAGGACTTAAAAGGAGAAGTGATTTCAGCATTCAGAGAGAGAGAACTTCCATCTCTACTTCAGACAATTAGCATCTTCTGGGAACTCATCAAGGACCTTCATCCAAGTCCCTGGCTTGCAGTCTGCCCTAAGGAATTTGGAATAGTCATGCCCATGATCACATGAGACAATTTTATAAAATCGCACACTATTTACAGATATTGCCTATTGGTTCTATTTCCCTACAGAAGCCTGACTAATGGAGTGTGCAGTAACAGTACAAGACAAATGAAAAAATAGGAAGTTATGTACCATCCAAAGGAAGAGGTTAAAATCTGGAAAACACAAGCAAAAAGACAAGTATTTGAATATATGAAAAAAAATCCTTTAAGAAAATGATCTTTAAAATGCTTACACAGATTAAGTAAAATACAGAGAAAGAGCTAAAGGATATCAGGAAAACAATGAATGAGCAATATGAGAGTCTTGCTAAAGAGACAAAAATTTTTAAAAAGGAACCACACAGAACTACTAAAGTTCACAATAACTGAAATAAAGAATGTCTAGTAAAGTTAAAGAGCAGATTGGAGCTGGCAGAAGAAAGAACCAGTGAACTGAAGACAAGACACTTGAAATGAGTCAGGCTGGGGAGCAGAAAAAACTTAAATGTTAAAATAACTGAAGACACCTCTGAGAAACCATCACCCACACCAATATGTGAATTTTGGGAGTCTAAGAGGGAAAAAAGAGAGAGACAGAAGGAATATTCAAAGAAATAATAATGCAGAACTTCACAAATTTAGCAGAAGACAAATATGCACATCCAAGAAGCCCAGGGAAAACCAAACAGAATAAACATGAAAAATAATAACTCACTATATTTTTATCAAAATATAAAATGCAAAGAAAAGCACTGTGTTATGTAAAAGGGAGTTCCAATTATATTCAATGTTGATTTCTCATCAGAAACCTTGGAGGCAAGAAGGAAGTGGGTTGAAATATTTAACATGAAATAACACAACTGCCATCCAAGAGTTCTAAATCCAGCAAGATGTTCTTTCAAAAATGAGGAAGAGATTAAAATATCCCCAAATAAGCAAAAGCTAAGGGAGTTCATTACTACTACAAGACATGCACATCCACATGTAGACATGTAGGAGAAAAAACTCTCTTGCTTTGTGGCAAGTGCAGACATTGAGTCTCAGGAGCACCACACTCTCTTCCCCCAGCCAAGGCTGAGGTTCTAGGCCATGACCAGGCTCAGTTCTACCACTGTGTGAAAAGCTTCTCCACATAGGCCCCTAATAAATGCCCATGTACTCAATAAACTGGACTTGTCCTAGTCTTTTTATGGTCCAACATATCCTTCTAAGTTTGCTGAGAAACTCATTTTCCATGGCCCCCTGCTATATTGGAATACCAGAAAAAAATAAACTCACTCAAAAAACAGTTATGAGAGACAAAGATGGTCATTACATACTGAAAAGGGGGACAATCCAACAAGAAAATGTAACAATTATAAATATATATGCACCATAATATCTGAAGCAAATACTGACAGATTTGAAGGGAGAAATTGATGGTTCTACATCAATAATAAGAGACTTTAATATGTCACTCTCAATAATGGACAGAACATCTATCTAGTCAGAAGATCAGAGAAGAACAAGACTTCAATGATATTCTAAATGACTAGATCTAACGTGTATATATAAAACAATTTACACAACAAAAAGAATGCTCATTCTTTTCAAGTGCACATGGATCATTCTCCTGGATAGTAGATAGACATGTTGGGTCACAAAACAAGTCTCAATAAATTTGAAAATATTGGAATCACACATGGTTTATTCTCAGACCATAATGTAATGTAGTTCAAAATCAGGGAGAAGTGGAAAATTCACAAATATATAGAAATTAAACAACATACTATTAAACAACCAATGTTAAAAGAAGTCATCAATGTGCAAATTTAGGCAAAATCCTGAGGCGAAAATACAACCTACCAAACCTTACTGGTAGCAACTGCAGCGTCCCCCGGAGAGGGGGCGCTGGAGAGGCCAAGCTGGAGATGGCACCCATTTCAAGCAGTGAGGCTGGCCCAGAGCCCCTTCCGGTCACTGCCACTGAGGTATGTGTACTGGAGGGAAAGGGCCACAGGCAGTATCTGCTCCTCAGGCCACCAGCTGCCAGGGGGAGCTCCCCACAGCTATGAGGCAGCAGAGCTGGAGGCTGAGGAGAAGCCCAAGGATCAGGCTGCTGAACTGGTGGCAGCCATGCCTCAGGAAGGGTGGGACCCTCCACCCCCTCCTGCACTGCCACTGTCACAGCCCCAGATTCAAGAGGAACATGAGGAGTCTCTGCTGCCCCAGGCCACAGCCCCAGAAGAACTGATGCCAGAAGCAGCTGGGTACTCCGAGGTGTCTCAACAGATCCCCAGCTCTGAGGTGTGGGTTATGCTGGGGCACATCATTGAGGATGTGCTCATCCTGTTGTTCCTCCTTGTTGAGAAGCTCCTCTCCAGGGTCCTCCTGGATCTTTTAAAAGGTTTGGGCCACATGAGATCTCTGTGACTATATTTCCCTAAACGGAATATAAATCTGAGGCCATGCAGCTCCAAAGTAATACATTACAAGAAGTCAAGTAGGAAGTGAATGGTGCTGTTCCTGAGGACCTTCCCTTATCCCACCTCTGGAGCCAACCCTATGTGAAAACCTGTGGGCTTCCAAACCACCACCTCTCTTCCATGAAGGAGCACCTTATCCTCCCCATTTGTTTATCAGGGACACATATAACCAATCAATACCTCAGCCACTGCCTCAGAAAATTAAGCCACTCAAACAAAAATGTACAGGGAATAGCTCACTTCCATAATGAAGGCGATTAACCCATGACCCAGGCAAGTCCTATGTGATAAATGTAAAAACAGTGTTGTTGCTGAAAAAAGGAATTTAAGAAAGGTAGCAGTGCAAGTGATTCTTCTAAATAGGAAGAGAAAAAATGGAGAAATCAAAGTGTAACTGCTGTGAACAAAAAACTTAAAACTGACCATAAAGTGGGTGGGAAAAAAACAAACTGAAAGCCAGAAGATAAATTCTGTTGTTAAGGTTTCAAATATTGCTCAGACCAGAGGCAAAGTAGTTCAAATTGCTCAAGCAAGTACATCAAAGTCTCAGTTAAGTACAAAAGAGTAAGAACATGGATCATGCAAAAGCTTGGGAAGTACTGAAAATAGCCAAAGAAAAGGCAGAAAAGAAGAAAAATGAGATCTCTCCTTCCAAAAATACACATGCAAAAATCCATTTCACAGGTCAATAACAAAATCCTAACTTAGGTTCCCTTCCACCCCAGGCTGATTTAAAACCCCAAAGGTACAGGAATGAAGAAAATGGCTCCTCTCTGAAGACAGGACTTGCAAAAATATAGAGTGGCAAACCGGGACCCAAATCACAGCTCAGCAGGTGAGGCCCTCAAAAGGCCCTGAAGAGGCCAGCAGTGAGGTTCAGGACACAAATGAAATGCATGTGCCTGGTGAACAGGATGAGCCACAGACATTGAGCACAAAGGGCAGCAAAGCAGTATCTCTGTTTACATGACCCTAAATCTAAAGAAATCTAACTCTTCCAGTGCATCAGTTTGTAGCATTGATAGCACAGATGATTTGAAATCTTCCAACTCTGAGTGTAGTTCTTCTGAAAGCTTTGATTTTCCTCCAGGAATTATGCATGCACCTTCCACCTTCACTACTATCTCCTCTTCAAAGGAAGAGAAAAAGCTCAGGAATTCCTTGTAAATGAACTCTAAAATAAACTCCAAAAATAACTCTAAATGCATCACATCAGATGGCAGGACCATATGTGTAGGGAACATTGAGTCCAGATTTACAGCTTCCCTTGGTGGCCAACCTGTTTCTTATCATAACTGTGAGCCAGAAAGATAATGGACTTTTAGCCCAACAGGACATTTGTATTTCGTGGCTTGGATGTCCAACATTTTTCCTTGCTCTTTTGCAACTCTCCCCCTTTTTAGAAAACTTCCATTAATGATTTAATAATAATAAGAAGGGCCTGTATCACAAAGCTATCACAGAGGCAGATAAGGCTGCCAAGCAGCTGAACCCTGAGGTGTGGGCTCTGTTGACATAGTTTGAAATGTGAATATGGACAGTACGGTAGGCAAGAAAAATTGGAAGGTGCTACAGATTTTCTAATCTAGTTAGCAATAACTTTCACAAATTGCCTGTTCAAATTGAAGAGAGAAAATATACTTAGTTGGATGGTTTGTTTGTTTTGGTTGAGTTGTTTTTTTACTTACATTATAGCCATTTCTTTGATGGAGAAACTTTTTCAACTTGCAGTGAAATTTTGTCTTAAGGAAGTGAAATGTTAGCAGTATTTCTTAGTTGTGAACTCAAACAACCCGAAGGCATAGGAGCCATAGCCTCAATTGAAAGTGAATATTTGTAGGGACTTTTCATAACCATTTTGCATGTAATATTTTATGCATGTGGGTATGTGTACACATACATACACACAGGTAACATACATATATGTAATATAAAATATAGCTTGTCACTAAGTGACACAAGTTGCAGACTTGGAATTGCAGTAATTGTTGGTGAGCTGGGAGAATAGAATGGATTTTTAATAACTTCTTGTTTTGCTTTTTACTTAATGAACACCTATCCCTTCTGTGTGCATAATGGAATAAGAGTTTGATACACAGGTGTTGGACAAATCAAGATGCTGACTATTCAATTGCAGACTGGGGAAAAAGCCCAGTATTTGGGATTAAGGCTGTTAAAACTGGATATAGGTTCAAATCATCACTTTCTATCTTCCAATGTGGATTTAACAAAAACTTTCAAGTTTCTTTTTTAGAAGATCACTTAGGTTTTTTTTTAGATATGTACATAGCTGATTGCTAAATTTGGTCAGATTTCTACTGATGGCTGCCATAAATTCTTAGGACATGTCCTAGTTCACTTTGTGAATTAATTGTCCTATGTGTAGTTCTTGCATTTTGGATTTACCTAATTTGAAATATTTAAAAAATTCCATTTAAGTTATCTGAGCAACATTTGGTTAGATTTCTCCTGACTGGCTGCTCTAAATTCTTAGGACATGTCCTAGTAAATTCACATCTCTGCAAAGAAGATATACAAATAACCAGAAATCATGTGACAAGATGCTCATTATCATTAGCCATCAGGAAAATACAAATAAAAACCAAAGTGAGTTACCATCTCCTATCCATTAGAATGGCTGCTACTAAAAATGGAAAATAACAAGTGTTGTAGAGGATGTGGAGAAATAGGAACACTCCATTGCTGGTGGCAATGTAAAATTATGCAGCTGTTGTGGAAGACAGTTTATTGTTTCCTCAGAACATTGAGTATAGAATTACCATATGGCACCATGTTTTGGTTTGCTAAAAGCGGCTGGGAGGAATATACCAGAAATGGGTTGGGTTCTACAATGGGGATTTATTAGGTTAAAATTTTACAGTTCCAAGGATGTGAAAATGTCCAAATCAACTCTTGATCACTGATACTTTTCTCTCCGAGGCCCAGCTGCATGTGGCCCTGGAGTCTTCTCCCATGGCAGTGCACAATGGCAGCATCTTTCAGTCTTGCTCTCTGCCTTCTCCTCCAGGCCTCATTTCTTCGAACTTCTGATTGCTCCATCTGTGGCTTTTCAGTCTCCTTGGCATTGATTTCAACTTCTGGAGTCTTTTCTCTGTCTTTGCAGTTTTTTTTTATGTATAAAAGGCTTTTTATTCCTCCATATATAAAGGACTCAGTAAGAGTATTCAGACATGCCCTGGGTCACACAATCTAATCAAAGGCCTTTAATGAAGTGATGTAATCAAAAGAACCCACCTACAATTAATTTACACAAGGGAATTGATTAACTCTAAGGACATGATTTTCTAGGGTCAAAAAAAGATTAAAACCACCCCACCCCATAATTTGACTATTAGGAATAAACCCCAAAGTATTGAATTGCACATTGATATTCATAGCAGCATTAATCAAAATTGCCAAAAGATGGAAAGGACCCAAGTGTCCATCAACTGGTGAATAGAAAAAATATGTGGTTAAATACATACAGTGGAATATTCAGTCATAAATAAGAATGTAGCTTTGATACATGCAATGTGGAAATTTGAGATGTATATATCTCAGAAAAAGAAGTTCTTAAATCCAATCCATTCCTATGGATGCATACCCATTGTAAGCAGAGCCTTTTGATGAGGTTCTTCAGTTAGGGTGTGACCCACCTCAATCAGAGTGGACTTAATCTTATTTTTGCAGTCCTTTGTAAACAGTACACATTACAGAGAGAAAAAAGCCATGGTAGCAAGAAGCTGAAGTCATGAAACCTGGAAGAAAAGGGAGAGACCAGCAGAGGCCACCATGTGTCTTGCCATGGGGCAGAGGAGCAACAGATCACTGGTAGCTAGTCTTTGGGCAGAAAGCATACCTTGATGATAACTTGATTTGGACATATTCCTGGGCTCTAACCATGAACAAATAAATCCCCATCATTTACACCAACCCATTCCATGATATTTGCTTTAAGCAGTCTAGGAAACTACACAGATTTTTGTACCAGGATAGTGGAGTGCTGCTATTGGAAATGCAAAAAATGTGGAAATGGCTTTGGAATTGAGAAATGGTTAGAGGCTCATAGAACTGTGCAGCACTTGATAAAAAAGACATGGATCATTTTCTATAGATTGTTCCTAGAAATGTGTATACTAAATGTGCTGTCATTGAAGTCTTAGATGGAAATTTTTGAAAGTGTTATTGGAAACTGGAGGAAATGTGGTCTTTGATTAAAATGGCAAAAATTTGGCAAAATTAATTTCTGATGTTGGTAGAAGGCAGAACTTAAAGTGATGTGCTGGATATTTAACTGAGAAGTTTTCCAAGTTAACTGTAGAAAGGGCAGCTTGGTTTCTCCTTGCAGCTTATAGTAAAATATGAGAAGAAAGGGAAAAGCTAAGAACTGAATTCCTGAGCATAAAGAAAGCAGAAATTGATGGTTTGGAAAATTCGGAGCTTCCATAAATCAAGTGCCTAGAGAACAGTGCTCCATGTGAGGGTTTAACTGAACATAAATCCAATTAGACATTCCAGGGCAAGTCAGGATTGAAGGTGCAGTTATTGAGGAAAGATCTGTGGAAAGTCCTAATGTCTGATGGATTCAACCCATGTGTACTCATGAAAAACCAACAAGATTTTTTGCAAGATCTGTATCAGTGGAACCACTGCCAGCCTGGATTAAAAGAGATAAGAAAGGGACAGATTGAAGGGGAAAAAAACACTTCAGGGGGAGAACCATGGAAGCTGAGTTCTGGACTAAAGACTTCTCAGGCCAAGAGTGTGGACACACCCATGTGTGCAGAAAATGTGAATCTGCCATAACATTTGGAGAGGGCAGGCATTTCAGCCCATTGTTCAGGAAGAGTGCTACCACCCCAGGGTTCTAAGAAGTTGGAGCCTTTTCCCCAAGATTGCTGACAGCCTGGTTATTATCCCAAAGGTGGAGAGGGTGATGCTTTTACCCCAGTAATTTGGGGAGAACATAGTAACTGCACAAGCACTTGGAAGTGTTGAAGCTGCCACTCCATCAGGCCCATAGAAAAATACATCTTTCCATAGATGATTCTCAAATCTTGAAATCTAATGGAGTATGTCCTTCAGGGCTTCATAATTGCTTTGAATTTTTCATAATTGCTATTTTCCTTCCAATTTCCCCCTACAGGAATGGGAATGCTTATTCTATGCCTGTCTCTCCATTGTAGATAAGAAGCAGATAACTTGCTAGTTAGGATTCACAGTTCCACAGACAGAGGGGAGTTGTGTCACAGGACATACCACATCCATAAGTGATTTTGATGAGACTTTGTACTAAGCATTGTTTCTGAAGTGATTTAAAGCTTTTGGGATATTGTGATAGAAGGAATGTATTTTGTATATGGGGAGAACATGACTTTTGGGGACCCAGAGGAAAGACTGGTGGTGTGAAGCTGTATGTGCCCCTGAAAAACATGTTCTTAAATCTAATCCATTCCTGTAGGTGTGAACCCATTGTAAGTAGGGCCTTTTTGTTAAGGTTACTTCACTTAGGGTGTCACCCATTTCAATCAGGATAGGTCTTAATCTTATTACTGGAGTCATTTACAAACAGAATGAATACAGAGACAGAGGGAGAAAGCCACAGAAGCAAGAAGCTGAAAGTAAACAAAACCAGAGGAGAATGGAGAGACCAGCAAATGCCACCATGTGCCATGTGACAGAGGAGCCAATGATTTTAAGAAGCTGGTCTTCAGACAGAAAGCATCACTTTGATGATACCTTGATTTGGGCATTTTCCTGGACCCTGATATTGAGTGAATAAAATCCCATTGTTTAAGCAAGCTCATTTCATTTCTTTGAGCAGTCTAGGAAATTAACATTAAAACAGCGTGCATGAAACTTGAAGACATCACGTTGAATTAAATAAACCAGACACAAAAGGACAAATCTGGTATGATCTCACTGATATGAAATGAGTATAAGCAAACTTATAGAGTCAAAATCTAGAATATAGGATACCAGATGATGGGGCAGGGAGAGGGAATGGGAAATTATGGCTTAAACTGTACAGGACTCCTATTTGGAATGATATAAATGTTTTGGTGATGGATGGTGGTGATGATGGCACAACACTGTGAAGGTGATTAAGTGCAGTGAAATATATCTCAATGTGGTTAGAAGGAGAAATGTTAGGTTATATATATGGTAAGAGAATAAAACTTCTACAAAAATCCATGGAACTGCATTATTCAATGAACCCTAAGTTAAACCACAGTCTTTAATAGTACAATTATAAAAATGTTCTATCATCAATCATGACAAATATCCCACACCACTGCAAGGTATGGGTGGTAGGGGGTGTATGGTGTATGCATCCATGTATGCATGATTGTTCTGTAAGCCTACAGATTCTTTAATAAAGGGGGAAGAAAGAATCTGGACAGACACACAAGTATGTGCACTAACAACACAAGCATGCATACATGCATGCACACACACAGATGTGTTTGCACACACACATGTACACCAACATGCACACCTCCTCCCTTTTACCTCCCACAAACCCTCAGACACTGTCCCATTCTGACTCTACCTGCTGCCCTCACCATCTCCTTGCAGGGAGCCTTCACTGCTGAGTAGGTCAGGGAGAGGCAGCTGTTCTGGTTTCCCCTCCCTGCACAGAACAGTTCTGTCCTCTACTCCTGCTACTCTTTTGACCAAGGCTCTCTGCTGGGCATTTGCCAGGACTGCAGAAGTTTATGCTGCTTCAGGGGGCCTAGATGGCCAAGCTGAAGGGGAGCCAAAAGGCACAGGTCAGAGTCAGGGACAGAATTCAGGGACGAGAAGGGAACAGGTTCACGAGAGAGAAGACCCACATATCATGTTCTCTGAACTGCTCCCATCCTATTGGAAGCCACTTAGGCCCTGGACTGGTAAGGGCCCATGTGGGGTCCCCTCCTCAACATTCACTGGGCTGCTTGCATTCTCTCCAACCCAGCAGCCTGGACTGCTGGACCACTTTCAGCTTGGAAGGGGATCTTAAAATATCTGATTCTTAAAAATTAACATCATAATACATGCTCATTGTTGACTAAACAGAGGGGAAACTTAGACAAGCTCTCACAGCTGAATTCTTTGGGTCAAGCCTGCAGTAGCTGGTTAGAGTCTCCGTAGAGATCAGGGACTATGTCCTGATCACTGGCCACAATGCTAAAGCAAAAAGTCCACTCAGCAAGCACCTTTGGAGTGTGATGATGCTAATCAGGGCACATCTTAGGAGAAAGTTTTCTGTCAGACTTTATAAAGTAGTGGTCTTTGTCATGCATGGGGAATATATCTTTTGACCTGTTTATCTGTTATGGAATATTAAATGGAAATTATATATAGAAGCTGGCCCAGCTAGGATAGAACTATGAATAGGGTCATAAAAGGAATGTGTTCTGATAATTGCAACAATATGGATGAACCTTGAAGACTTCCTTTTGAGTGAAATGAGCCAGAAACAAAAGGAGAGTTATTATATGACCTCAGTGATATGAAATAATTAGAATAAGTGAACTCATAGTCAGACTCTAGAATATAGGTTACCAGAGGATGGAGTGGGATAGGGAATAGGAATTTAAGGCTTAAAATATACAAGGCTCCTGTTGGTTGATTGTAAAATTTTGATAATATATGGTTGTGATAGTACCACAACATTGTGAACATAATTAACAGCACTGCAGTATATATCTGAATGTGGTTTAAAAGAGAAATGATGGGTCATATAGTCATATAGATGATAATAGAATAAATAAATTTTCAAATAATCCATGGAACTGCACTACACAAATAGTGAACTCTAAGTTAAACCATAGACTATAGTCAAAAATATAATTATAGCAACAAGCCATCATCAATTATAATAAATATTCCACACAAATGCAAGGTGTCAATAATAGGGTGGTGTATGGGAATCTTGTATTTTATGCATGATTGTTCTGTAAACACACAACTTCTCCAATAAAAAAATATATGAATATATGATTAGAGAGTAGGATCACACACATGAAGATACATCCTATCTAATTTTATAAGGTTTCACTCAGCAAAAGTCCATCAAGTAGCTTGTATTAGTTTTTTGCCATATAGCAAGTTACTACAAACATAACTGCATTAAAAAAACACCCATTTATTACCCAGTAGTTTCTGTGGGTCAGAAGTCTGGGTGAGCTTAGCTGGATCCTCAACTCAGGGTCTTACCAGACAGAAACCAAGGTGTCCCAGAGCTGGTTTTTCCTGGATGTTCGAGGGAGGGTCAACTTCTAAGCTCAGTCAGGAGGTTGGCAAAATGTCCTTCTTTCCCATGCTTTCCACATCTCCCTCCACATCTTCAAGGCAGCAATGGTGGGTTGAGTCCTTCTCATGCTTCCAACCTCTCTGACATCCTCTTCTTCCTCACTTGTCTGCATTTGCCATCTCATGTGATTATACTAGGCATTGCCTCCTCTTTAGAATTTTAGAACTCACAAAGCCACATCAGCCTGCAGCAGTTTAACTGACAACTGCTGTTACCAGCTGACTGTCCTAGCCTCTTCCTGTCCAATTCCCAGCTCACTGAGCTTCTATGACCTCTGTCTGTGACCCCACCATGATCCATATCACCACTTTTTTCTTGGTAATACCCCAAAATCTACCAGCTGCCAAATCCTGGGCCTATCCTGGCCCAACTGTCCTACCCTGGAGGCAGCTAGCACCATCTGTCACCCCCTACTTCTTGAAGCTTCTCCCCATGGGTTTCCTGGCTTCCTGCTTTAAGGTAGTTCCTCTTCCACTTTCTTCCCTGGCCTCTGCTTCCTGTCTCCAAAATGTTTGCAGACTCAAGCTTGAAATGAATTGCATGCTCTTCTCTCTCTTCCTCCATTGAAGATGTCATGGGGTCAATAACAGGTCACCTCACCCACTTCTAAATAAACCTGCCTATGGGATTGTCCAATGGAGCACTGGGGATGATGGTGTTGAGGGTATGGGGAGACATCTTTTTGCTGCATCCAATGACACAAGCAGCCACATGAAGCTTTTGCCTAGGTATTTCATGTGGTGCAGTAAGCTCACTAGGAACCAGACTCCCAAGTACTGATGGCTTCTGAAGTTCTCTGGATAAAAGGGAAAACACAATAATGATGCTTGTAGGATGCTTTGCAGACTTCAGAGACTATTTTTGAGCTTGGCCCAAAGCAAGAGCTCTTTACAGATATATGTGCACTATTTCTCCTCCTAGCAGAGAGATGTCCAAAGAGTTACCACCCACTCTTTGGAGCCCAATTCTGAGCTCCACCAACATTGTGCACCCTCAGAGCTACTCATCACTGCAGGTGAGCAGAGGAATGCTGCCATATAAATACAGGGGTGGATGGGTGAACAGATGCAGGCTTATGGCCCTCCAAGAACAAATTTAAAGCCATGCTCTGAATTGCTTGACTACTGAGATTAAGCATTTATAGGGGGCTCAAGGATGGTGCTCAAACTCAACAATGTTCTATGAGGAAGAGAGGAAAAATAAAGTGAGAGGCACTTGATTTGTCACTGTGGCCATTTTTGCGTGTGAGAGAGAAACTGTGCACAGAAATGGATGTAATGGATGGAGTCACAGGTCAGATACACTTCAGCACAGTATGCTTGCAACTGCACTGGCTTTGGAATGCACCAAACATGAAGTTGTAGATGGAGAGTTACATGACAAGGACACAGGGCAAAACTACATTACAGAATCTTGGAGGTGGTTCTAGGGCTGTTTTCTCTATGAACATTTCCATTTTTCTGTATTTGAAATTCTTTGTAATGAAATGATGGGGGAATAAGTATGTGTGGAAAATAGATGGGGAATAAAGATGATTTGTTTGCATGTGAGTAGCTGAATTATAAAGGCATGTGGTGTGACCAGATGGCCCTGCAGAAGGGACAAAGGAGAAGTACCCCAGCCAGGGTCATGGTCAAGGTGGAAGAAGCAGATGACTGGAAAAAGCTTGGGGAGAGGACAGCAGACATAATTGCCCCAGGCCTGCAGGTACCACAGGAACACCAGGTCTAGGTGCTCCCATCTGAAGTGATCTCAAGGCCAGGCTGAGGCCTCAGATTTTGAACAACCATTGCCTTCAGGCACTGGGACCTGGATGTAGCTTCTCCCTCAACAGATATGAATTCTTCTTAATCATGTAATCATGTGTCTACTTATTGTGGACCTCTTTAATTCTCTTACTAAAGTATTACATTTTTTCACCTTAGATCTTGTACACCTTTGATTAGATCGATCTGTAAATATTAGCTATATCCTGATAGCATTTGTATTTCATAGTTTGTGTCATTAGGTTGCAGAAATACACAATTTTCTTTATTATTCTTACATTCCAGTACCTTGTATTCTCATAATTTTCCTGTAGTTTCATTCATGTTTCTATGTAAATTGACATAATATACAAGCAATTTTATTTCTTCCTTACCAAATTTTAGGCCTTTAATTTATTTTTCTAATCTTTTTTGCTCTACTTAAAGACTGCTAATATAATGTTGAATAGAGGTTTTAGTGGACATCTTATTCTTAATCTTGTCCCTGGTTTTAAAGAAATCTCTTCAATGTTTCAGGATGATGTTTCCATAGGTATTATTTTTGTGGAGAGTTGGCCATCACCCAGTGTTCTGACAGCATTGATCCTGTGCCCTGGGGATTGTGTAGTGTCTGGCCATTGCTGTGATGCTTGAAGAGTGTGGACCTTCTCGCTAATGTTTGGGGTGAGCATGGGAAAGTGTGGGGCTGCTGCTCCATCAAGCCCAGAGGATAAAACATCATCCCATAGATGACTCTCAGACCTTGAAATCTAATGGAGTAGCCCCTCCTGTGTTTCTGAATTGTTTGGGACCCATGACCCCTGTTTTCTTTCCAATTTCTCCCTATGGAAAAAGAATGCATATCCTATGCCTGTCCTTCCATTGTATATTGGAAGCAGATAACTTGTTCTCTAGGTTTCATCAGGTCCACAGACAGAGGGGAATTATGCCCCAGGACAGAACACACCTGTAACTGATTTTTTAACAAATCAATGTTATTGATAAATATTAATAAATCAACAGTTCATCCAAAGTATACAATCCATGATATTTTGTAAAATCACAGTTGTGCATTCATCACCTCAATCATCATCATCAGAGCTCTTATTACTTCTAAAGGTCACTATAAATCTAGAGAGGAAAGGGGTCTAGGTATACTTGATTATAGTTTACAGAAAGCAACATCAGATGCTTTTTAAAAAGGTAGAGGCATTTAACAGATTTTTTCAGTACATTAATTTTTATATTAGAATATTTTTCATTCCTTTATTTTAATGCATTGATATTTATTCCTGGTTTTGACCCCCTGCTTATGATTTATTCTTTTTACTTTTAATTATTCCATTTTTAATTTTAAAACATTCAAGTTCTGAGACATGGTTGTGTGTGTATGTGTGTGCATATAACCTATTAACTCTAGAAACAATAATTTAAAGGAAAAAGAGATTGAGATTACAGATCTATCATCATGTGAAAGAGTTTCACACAGCCAGTACATGAGGGTGTCTGTATAGTGGGGAGTCTGAAGCAACAATTATAGTACAGTGACCCAAGGGCCAGGGCTATGGCCCTTGGAGGGCAGGCAACCAGTTTTTTGGAATCTTGAGGAGAAACTCTCTTTGCCACATGCAGATATTAACAAATTTGTAAGACTAGACATTGGTGGTATATATAAAAGGGTATATAGTAAACACCTATTTCTGTGCTCTGTAAATTCAGTGACATTGCTACTAAAGGCTGTAAACTGAATGGCATGAAAGAAAATAATGTAGAGACTTTATTCCTGCTAAACATGAAGAAACAATTCCAAACTTTGTGGTTCAAAACAATTTATGAACCTTATGACTTTGTGTTTATATTCTGCTTCAACTCAAGGTAAGCTTCAGAAGGCATAGCTTCCCTGTTCATGTCTTGAAACAACAGCTTTATCATTTGTAGAACTTCTCAAAAGCCATAAATGGATTATCAAGGAAATACTCTTGATAGTTTATAGTGTTACATGTGAAATTTAGGTTGTATATTTTTATAATGTACTTTCATTCTGTTTTGCTGTAATTGTAATTATACTCTTGTGTTGTCCCTATAAAGCATACCTACATATGACTTTATGAGTATTTGTATCTTAATATAGCAAAATTTGGTAAAAATCCCAAAATTATAAAGATAATTTTATATATCCTCTAAGCCAGGAGTCAGCAAACTATGACCTTCAAACCAAATCTGACCTACTGCCTGTTTTTTTGTGGCTCACAAGTTAAAAACAGTGTTTACATTTTAAAAATAGATTTGTAAAAACCAAAAGATGCATGTGACATATGAAAATTAAATGGAACTCTAATTTCAGTGTCCATAAATAAAATTTTGTTGGAATGTAGCTGTACTCACTTGTTTATGTATTGGCCCTGGTTTCTTTAGAGCGTTAAAATGACAGATTTGAGTAGTTATTACAAAGACTACAGGGCCTGCAAGGCTGAAATATTTACCATCAGTCTTTTGGAGAAACAGTTTATCAGCCAGTGCTCTAAATGCATGGAAGGTTTCTGGAATGCTGGATGGATTGTTTACAGTGCATCAGTATTTGACATAATGTTGCTTCATTTACAGACACCTTGTACATCATTGCTTTTAGATATTATCATCTACTTGGAAAACAAAAACAAAGTTACATTTAAAAAATATTACTCTTGAAATGCTTAGGACCAGAATAACAATCATATATGGAAGTAGTATATTTTTAAGAAAAAATAATAAATAATTTAAATTACATTTTTAAGTAATGATTTTAAGGTTCCTCAGCAAATGTCAGGCAGTAAAGAACAGATCTCAAAATCCTTATAGCAGATTTCTCATTTCTAAATTTCTGGGATATAGTACTTAACATAGTATTTAATATTCTGCAAAAATTATGAAAGAGACACTGTATAAAGTTACTTATTATTACGTATTTTAATAAGGTAAAGTATTTTTAAGTAAGAAACCAGCCACAAAAAGAATGGCCAACAATTTGAACTTTTTTTTCCCATTTTTCCAATAATAGGGTTCTACCTAGTCTGCTGGTGTAGAACTTGATAGAAATGGACAATTTTCATTTAGTGGGCTGATCCTTATGTCTGTGTCAGATAAAATCATAGCACTTATTATTTGTTACCATGGATACTGCCATTCATTAAATAGCATTAGAGAAGACAACATAATTTTCTGGGACTAGTCTTGTTTTGCCTTCCAAAGTAGCTTTTAACCACCCTGGTACCACTGAAGGGTACACATTAGAGAAGATCACCCACTGGGGGAAGGAGATCTCCTGGATGTTCTCTGCCTTACAGGAGTACATGGCCTTGGCTTGCGACCCAGAAGAAACTGGCATACATGAACCAACATTTTCACAGTTGGGCTTTGGCTGTCACTACTGAGCTGGGTCACTGGTTGCCATTGCTGGAGACAGTGTCCAGCTTTAACCTCCTGCACATTTTTGGAGGCAGGTCTGGGTTTTATGGGGTTTGGGGCATCTCTCTCAAACCTATGGAAGCCAAGTTTGAATGGATCCATTGTAGCTCTTGTTTCCTTCCCCTGTGGAGATGGATGTGAGGAGGAAGCAGAGGATCTTTTCAGGCCTGAGCACCCATAAGGGCCTCTCTTGAACATGTGGAAATATCCCCAGGGTACAAGGCTCCACTCTGGCAATCTGATTCAGCAGGTTTTGGTTGCATCTTCCCTAGAACTCAATTTGAGACTCCTTGTCCAGAGACCCAGGCTTTTCTGTCCATTGGAAGGGAATGGGGATGTGATCCAGGGAAGCCCCTAGCTTTCTCCCTGACCTGGCAGGAAGCAGACTTTCTAGCACTGTTCCCATCAGATTAGTGAGAGGACAGTGACTTGATGCTGCCCATCAGTATGCTCTCAGGGCTGCTGCTGTAGGAGTAATTGTCAGGTTCTGCTGGGCATGGCATATACCTCCCTCTGGATTTCCAGATGCCTGTGGAGGGCAGATTACTCATGTCCTCTAGGACCCTGTTCAAGACTTAGGTTGAGGAAGAGGAATGTCTGAATCTGGGGCAGTGTGAAAAATCTTTTCATAGTGCTTTATCAGGACTTCAACCACAATATTCTGAAATTTAATATTCTAAAATTTAATATTCATCATCACAGCCACAGTTTCCTCTTGTGTTCTTATTAGACTTGGGCAAATATTATACCAAGATTTGAGACAGTCCTGAGATTTTGTTGGTTGTGCAGTGAAACCTTGACCAGGTGCTTCATTAAGATGTCCATCATCTCTCCGTTTTTCTCTGGTAATCTATGAACAAATGCGTGAACAGCTTCTACCCAATAATTGTGTTCATAGGATTTAACAGCAACAGTAAAATCTTTGTTTTAGAAGTCATCAGTGGTTCTACAAAACACCTCAGGTAATTTTTTAGTCCACTTTTTATCATCTTATTGTCCCAGAGTTCAATATCAATGTCAATATCAGGAGGGGATTTTGAAGAAATGTGGTGTTTATGAGTTTCTGGACTTTGGAGCTCACTCCTCCTATTCTGTAGAGGCCTAAATTGGTGATACCTCTAGTTTCCACAGCTTGAATGCATTTTCTCATGAAGCAGAATCATTTGTCAATTGAATTCAACTTTTGCCAGATGCAAGATTTTAATTCAAACATTTCTGGTGAGCTAATAACAAGTCTGTTCAGTTTCCCACTGGATTTCATTTCCAAAACATACATCATAAATGTTTTACTTCCTTTATCATACATGCAATGTTTAATTCACATAAAGCCAAGTGGTTATTTCTCCTGGATCTAAAGATAGTTTTCCATAGTCGACTGGCTGGGTGGTCTGTAGTCTTGGTTGGCAGACTTTAACCTTTGCAACAACTGCTCTACCTCTCCATAAGTACTTTCACCATTATTCCTTGTATACTGCAAGTTGAACTGCAGCCTTTGCTTATGCAGTGTGAATTCCTGGGTGAGTTTGTACCCCTCCTGGCAAAAAGTAAATAAGCCCAGAAGGAATGGCAAAAGCAATTCAACAAATTCTAACTTTTTTATTTCTTGAATCTCTTGAATTTTAAAGACATAGTCTAGAGATGCTTCATAGAAGTTTTGCTGCTCTCTGTCATCTGTGAATCAGCCTCTTGCACAGAAGACTCCTTTTTCTTTGCAGACAAATTGAAGTGCTTGTCAATAATAGATTGGTATTTTTCACTCTCCTTGTCAAATTTCTTTCCATAATTTGCTGCACCTATCTATTCATTTTGAAATTTCTCATGTGGCACAATTAATACATCATTTGCCTTTTGAATCAGTCTTCTCCTTTCCTCTTTTACTGCAATGAGTAGCCTCACAAATTCTTTTAGTGACTGAGCAATACTAGTTCCATCATCTGTTTCAGCATCATCAATACATTCAAACTGGAAACCTGGTAGTGAATGAAAATTTCTGTACTGCCATAGACAGTACAGGGATAGTACAGGGCCTCAGCACTACTATGAGCAGGAAGCTCAATTTCATGGCACTGCAGGCGCTCGCTCCCTGCAATCTGGGCTGTCCAAGTAGGAATCGCTGAACTCCAGCCTGGGCAGCCCCATGGTTCAGGCGCTGACCCAGGGCGGGCGCTACTGCGCGAGCTGTGGCCTGGGGGAAAGCGGAGACTGTGCCCCACAGCCTGCACCAGGCAGCCACTGGAGGCTCAGGCCTGCTGCCCCGAGGCAAGGCGGGGAAAGGCGGCGGGCTAGGCACGGGTGCACTCAGTTTGTGGGCGGCGGGGCACATGGTCACTCCAAGCGCACAGGCAGCGAGGGTCCAGGGTGTGGCCAGGGCAGGAAAGGTTCCCTAGTGTTTCTGCTCTGCCTCTCTTGATGGTCATGGGCGCTGTGTGTGAGAAGTGCCCAGCAGCTGGGCGCCGGGTTGGGCTCAATATTATTCTAATATCAACACTACCCACAGGGACTTGCAGATTCAATATAGTTCTTTTTAAAATCCCAAGAGCTTTTTTTTTTTAACAAATGGAAAAAAAAACAATTCTCAAATTTCAATGGCCTCAATAAGTGGCTTGAAAAGGCAAAACAATCACCTTTCTTGTGGGATTGGGATACATTATATAACACGAGAAGGGCTTTCATTGAGATCTGGCTGGCATAGGCAGGAATTCGTGGGATTCTTAGGATATTGGGGCTCACAGAAATTTGGGTTGTAATTCTCCCTGGTAATGGAGGGCCACTATTTTCCTGTAAGTCTCATGGGGACTCAGAGGCAAGGAAATGGAGTATCTCTGAGAACAGGGTTGTGTTTCTCCTTTGGGGAATTTTCATTCAGGCTGGATGCAGTCTTGGTTTCTCAGAAGGAAGTGGAGGCCTCTGAAAGAACAATAATTGACCATCTCCCCTCCTCTGTATACCCTAAATCATAGGATCTGTAGTGAGTTAAGCATAAGCAAGGGTATGAAACATCATTCAACATCACTAGTGACCAGTAAAATTCATAAGAATCTAGAAAGTCTCAGAGCTACATCTTTTGGAGTGAACACTATCTGGGTGAGGAAGGACTTAAGTAGGAAAGGTGCACACTCCAGGCTACTGAAAAGGCTGTTCAGGTCTTTAGTCAGGGAGAGAACTGTTTTGGCCACCTCTAGAGAAGTTCTTATATTACTGATTGTACATTTCAACTCCAGAATTTCTATTTCAGTTGATTTTATACTCTCTAGCTCTTTACTGACATTCTCTATTTGGTGAGATATCATTCTCATATTTTCCTTTTACTCATTGAGTAGATTAAAAGTTTGTAATTTATAAACTTTGTCTAGTAAGTTTGAAATCTGGGCTTCCTGAGGCATAGTTTCTATTAACTGTCTTTTCTCTTGTGTGTGTAATATTCTTTATTGTTTCATTGCATGTCCAGAAAACTGGATCCTTTTAATATCTAAAGTGGCTAGTCTAGAAATCAGATTTTTCTGAATCCATGATTTGCTGTGACTGCTTGTTGTTGTTGTTTGTTTGTTTAGTCACTTTTGGGGACATTTTTAAAAATTGAAAGAAGCTTTAGATTTCATGAATGTGAATGCTCATTAAAAATATAGGATGTAGAGGCAGTGACCACAAGAGGTTCTGAGGGGAGGGACAGGGAAAAATAGGTGTAATATGGGGGCATTTTCGGGACATTGGAATTGTCCTGCATGATATTGCAATGATGGATACAGGCCATTAAATATTTTGTCATAAGTTACAAAATTGCGTGGGGCAGAATGTAAACTATAATGTAAACTATAATCCACAGTTAGTGGCAATGC
Source organism: Tolypeutes matacus (assembly GCA_026826555.1). NCBI lineage: Eukaryota > Metazoa > Chordata > Mammalia > Cingulata > Chlamyphoridae > Tolypeutes > Tolypeutes matacus. The sequence continues at coordinate 170,229 of JAKSZT010021328.1, read as the reverse complement.
TTCAATATGTGTTCATCAAATGTAACAAATATACCACACTAATGAAGGATGTTGTTAATGTGGGAAAGTGTGGGAGGAGGAGGGAGTGGGGTATATGGGAATCCTCTATTTTTTTATGTAACCTTTATGTAATCTAAAATTTCTTTAAAATAAATAAATAAATAAAGAATATCCTCTCTCAAAAAAAAAAAAAAATATAGGGGATTCCCATATGACCCACCCACTCCCCTTCCCACACTTTCCCACATTAACAACATCTTTCATTAGTGTGGTACATTTGTTACATTTGATGAACACATATGGAAGCATTGCTACTAACTGTGAATTATAGTTGTTAGTTTACACGCTGTCCCACACAATTTTATGGGTTATGACAAAATATATATTGACCAGTATCCATCATTGCAATGACATCCAGGACAATTTCAATGTCCCAAAAATGTCCCCACTTTACACCTATTCTTCCCTCTTCCTACCCTCAGAAACTCTAGTGACCACTGCCTTTATATCAATGATAAAAGTCCTAAAATTGCTAAATAATAATAAGTCTATAATAGAATAACTATAAGTCTACTTTAGTATTGTTCATTCCCCAATCTAGAGAATTCTGAGATGGTGATGCCCACTCTGTTTCTAATTGAGAGGGAAGTTAGATCCCATGGAGCAGATGGATGGAACAATCTTGCTTGCAGTTACAGACACTCTCTGTTCCATAGGATAGGTGTTCTCCATCATCTTCTCCTTGTTAGTTGTCCTGTGTGAGTCCAAAGAACTGGAGAGTAGTTGTTACAACTCTGCTGAGATTCAGGGTTCAACTGACATATGAGCAGTCCAAAGATTTAAGTCTCTAAGACATATATTTAACAAGTATAGTGCTAATTATAGGTTAAACCTATAATTGTTAAGATTACATTTCAATATCTGCACTCCTTACTAAAAGCCATATGATTGAGACAAATTATTTTCTTGAAGTAAGGATTATTAGTATATAATTTACATGCAGTAAAATTTATGGCTTTTAGGTGTATAATTTAAGAGTTCAATGTCAAAGATGAGAAAAAAATATTATATCTCCTTTAAACTAATTGTTTGGTTTGTCATGAATAATATAATTTTTGTTTGTTTTTTTGTGGATAAAATAATATTACTTGAGCAATCTAATTTATGTAGGTTTTGGTCTTATTTTTAAAGTGATCTCTTATTTTCTTAAGAAATAATTTCCTTTCTCTAAGAATATATTAATGTTTTTCTATGTATAGGTCCATTTTCACATTTAAAACTGTAATTGACCTAGACATTTTGGTGTATACTGTGAGTTGGGAAAGTATATTTTCATATTCCTGGCATTTAAAAAATAATATTTATTGAATATTGATAATTTTCTACAGCTATTTTTATGATGCATCAAATTCTTACAGATGACAATATTTTGGGAACATTTCATAATTCTGGTAACTAAATATGTACCACAACTACATGTGTATCATAGGGACATTGCCTGAAGTTCTGGGATTTTCTGGAAAACACAGCTGTCACCCAGGTACCATGGAGAGTGTGGGAAAATGGCTTCCAGGGAATGCAAAAGTATGGCATAGATGTGGAAGAACCTGAAATGATGTAGGAATACCCTTCATTCTTGGCAGAGAAATGGTTAAAAGTAGAAACAGAAAGAAGAGAAAGTTGTTCCTATCTGTGAAGCTCCTTCTCTTTGCTCATCACTTTTTGTTCCTCTTTTGTTGAGGTAAAAAAGAGCTCTGGTCTCTGTCCTCACAGGGCTTCAAGCCTAGACTGAGTGACCATTATGGAAACTATGCAAATTTATAAATATTTATAAGTCTGTGAATTGCTTAGAAAGAGAAGTATAGGTAGCTTGGACAGCATGTACTCAGCATATCCTGACCTGACCTATGTATGGAGTGAATGTTTCCTTCATAGAACATCATATACAGAAGACTTTAGTTTAAAATTACTGATATTGGGGAAGTAATTCCCCAATTATTGTGGCTGTGGCTCAAGCAATTGAGCTGCTATTTACCATATGGAGGACCCAAGTTTGATTCCCAGGACCTCCTGGTAAAAAAAGAAAAAAAGATGACATCCCAGACCTGTGCAGTGAGGCACAGGCCCCCATGCAGCAAAGCGATGTACCAAAAGGATGATGACACAATCGGATAGAAAACAAAATTGCCAATATTGTCTGTCCTCTAAAGAACCCAAGATGTCTGTGTTTACTTGTCACACAGTGCATAGTGAAGGAGGCAGATGTTGATCCTGTGCATACCTAACCCATGATGTATTTCTTAAGCTAGTCCAGGTGTGTTGTGGCTTAAAAATATGTTTACAAGTTCTTTGACCAATCTGCTCTGAGACTGCCCTGCTACCTAGAAGCCCTGGTGACATAGGTCATCAAGGCAAAGCCAGCTTCAACCCACAGACATTTGAGTGAAGTCAACCCAGATCATCCAAACTCCTGGCTCTAGAAACAATTCAAGACAGGGAACTCTCTCTGTTAAAGCCCCAGAAATCATAAAGCAGAAATGGCCATCCCCACTGATCCCTTATGAATTCCTAATCCTGTGAAACATGAGCAAACTAATACTGTTTTTTTTTTTTTTTTTTTTTTTTGGTCACTATTTATTAAAGTAGGATGTCAACTTTGTTCTTCTTACCCTTGAAATCTCACTATTGACAATAATGAAAGGTCATTTTCACTCATATAACTTATTTTCCAAAACAGGTAATGATAATGGATGGATCTAAGATTCATTTTTTAAACAAAATATTTACTCTGAAATGACACCACTGTCCATGTAAAAATACATGAGTCTAGAGAGTAGCAGTTGGACATTGCAATGTGGAGAACACAAGTACTCTGAAAATTCTGAGATGGCCCATCACCATTATCTCACAATGCACATGTGGCTCACAGTTCTATCACTATGTGCTTAGAGAGGCTCAAAGTTGGCAGCAGGTAGAAAAGCTCTCAGCTTCATTATTACAGTTCATGGAGAAGGTAAATCTCAACTGCTGCTCAAGAGATATGTTATGTGGACCTGCTTAATTAACTCACAGCCCCTGCCCCCAAATGGGCTAGGTAAGTTTTGATGTAAGCAGGGTAACTATTGTGGCCCTGTTTTCTCTCAGTGGGATCTGACTCTGAACTGCCCAAGCCATGGTTTCCTTTTTATGATTAACTTTTTTTTTTAATTTTAAAAGAAGCTTTAGATTTCATAAATGTTACATAGGAAAAACCAAGGGATTCACATATACCTTACTCCTGATCCCTCCCACACTTTCACATAATTAACAACATCTTTCATAATTGTGGTACATTGTTCCAATTGATGAACCCATATTAAATCATTGTTACTAACAATGAACTATAGTTTACATTGTAGGTTATACTTTGTCATGCACAATTTTGTAGGTTATGACAAAATATGCAGTGGCCTATATCCATCACTGCAATGTCATGCAGGACAACTCCAATGTTCCAAAAATGACCCCATATGACATATTCTTCCCTCTCCCATCCCTCAGAACCTTGGATGGCAACTGCCTTTATATCAATGATAAGTGTTCTTCCTAAAGAAAAACAAAAAACAAAAGCAAAAAAAAAAGTGAAAAGACGTCTTCAATTGCTAGGATAATAATAAGTATATAGTAGGATAATAATAAGTATATAGTAGAATAATAATAAGCCTATTTTAGTTTATTGCTTATTCCCCAATCTTTAGGATTTTGGGATAGTGATTCCAACTCTGCTTCAAATTGAGAGGCACCTCATACCCAATGGGGAAGATGAATGGAATTATCTTGCAGTGGCAGGGACTCTCTGTTCCTAGGGATGGGCATTGCCCATCATCATCTCATTGTTAGTTGTCCTGGGTGAGTTCAATGAACTGCAGAGTAGGTGATGCAACTCTGCTGAAATTCTGGGTTCAACTGGCACATGGACAGAACAAAGATTTAAATCTCTGAGATATATATTTATGAAGAATTTTGTGCATAGTGAAGGAGGCAGGTGTCAATCCTGTGTATACCTGTGTATATCCTGTGTATACCACAGAAAAGCCATGTGGAGAGAACATATAAATGAGTCTAACTGTGTTACACAGGGGAGCAAAAATTCAAAAATAAATACCACTGACAGGGTGCTGAATTCTTGAGCTGCCTGATCTATGTATAGTTTATGGATGTCTCTAGAGCCTTCAGGAACCCCACTATTTGAGGTACTCTTTATTGTGGCAGTCAATGAGATCCTGCTGAGACTTGTATAAGTGTTACCTCTGAAATGAATTCCCAACTCACTTTGAAATCTCTTAGCCATAAAAACTCATATGTATTCACCATTTCACCCTTTTGGTCAATTTCTTTTTCCAGATGCATTGCAAGTTAGCACTTGGTAATAATCCCTCAGTGCCAGGGAGGCTCATCCCTGGGAGTCATGTCCCATGTTAGGGAGAAGGTAGTACATTTATATGCTGAGTTTGGCTTAGAGGGAGGCCACAGTTGAGCAACAAGGAGGCTTCTGGGAGATAACTCTTAGGCAGTATGTAATACTAGGCTAAGTTCAAGTTTCATAAGGAAAGATTCATAAGTACAATCATCAAAATCAAAAGCCTGGTGTGTGTGCTTTTTTTTTTTTTGGTGAGTGTTAGAATTGTGAGGTCTATAGTTTTGGTGTGTTAGTTGTATTAGTATTAGCTGTAAAATAATGCCACAAACTTTGTGGCTTAAAGCAACACACATTTATTCTCTTACAGTTCTGGAGGTCAGATGTCTCAAAACCAAAAGGTCAACAGGACTGCATTCCTTCTGAAGGCTCTGGGGAAAGATCAGTTTTCTTGCTTTTCCCAGCTTCTAGAGCCCACTTGCATTCCTTGACTCATGGCCATTTCTATCTTCAAAGCCAGCGAGTACAATTTCCAAAGATTTTCTGACTCTCTGACATCTGCTTCCATCATCACATCTCCATTGACTTTGCTTTCTGCTCCCCTCTTATAAGGACTCCCTTGCAATGACATTGGTCCCACTGGATAATCCAGAGTAACTTCCCCATCTCAAGATCCTTAATCACATTCACAAAGTGTCTTTCACCAAGTAAGGCAATTTACTTGCAATTTCCAAGGAGTAGGACTTGGACATCTTTGGGAGAGCATGATTCTGCCTACCAAATTCAGTATAACAGAAATGCCCCAATGGTCACTTTAGGATTAGCATTTATAATCAGTTGAACTTTAAGTAAATTGTTCTCCACAATGTGGGCGGGCCTTATCCAATCAGTCAGAGACCTTAATTAAGAGCAAAGAACAGAGTTCTAGGAAAAAGAAAAAATTGTACTTCAAGACTAAACCATCTACTTCTCTCTGAGTTTCCAGCCTGCTGTCCTTCCATGTAGATTTCAGACTCAAGACTACAACATCACTCTTACTGAAAATTCCAACCTACCTGCCTGCCTACAAATCTTGGACTAGCCAGCCCCAACAATTGCATGAGCCACTTCCTTAAGATAAACATATATATATATATATATATATATATATATATATATATTTCTTTCAATTTCACTGAAGTCTAGTTGAAAGAGCACTTGGACTTTGAGTCAAGAGCCTGGACTCCATCACTTACTAGCTGTATGATCTTTGGTCAAGTTATTTACCCTCCTGAAACTCAGCATTCCCCTCTGTGCATTGGAGGCAATGTTGTGATCAATGGGAAAGAGTAGCTAGATTCTGGGAAAATGGAGAATCCAGAATGTTTCTCATCCTGGGATTGAGAGTCCAGGATGTTTTGTATGCAAATATCACTTGGCTTTACAACCTTTTGTGGCCTGTGATGAATTTACAAACTTGTCCACAGGTTTTTTTTCTACTCTATTTTTGTTAGTTCAGATTACCTGGGAAGCAGACACTAGGGTGGACTAAGCCAAGAAAGAAATTTATTGTGGAAAATGCCTGAAGGGAAAATAGAGAAGGAAATGGAGGAGGCTGAGAGAGCTGTCAGACCATGTTGCAGGTCTGACTCCTGTGGAGAAGAGAGGGAAGGAAGGAATGTTTAGAAGAAAAGTACTAAACTGTGTTGCAGTTCTAAGGTTGTTTCAGTGAGGCTGCTGAGGAGTCCTGGAGCCAAAGTATCTCATCTGAGGAATTCTGCATCTTGCAGAAATGGGCCAGCCTCAGGACCCTGGCTGTGCTCAGATGCTGGCTGGGAGCAGCCCACGGGATGTTTGGCCTTGGTGAAGGGATGAAAATGTTTTTCCTTTGGTAAGTAGCTATTTGAAATATTTAGTGGCAAAAAAATCCTCCAATAGATTATTAAAATCAAAACATTATATGAAGATATTCTTGTGAGTCACTTCACACACTTGAAACCTATCTTTCAGAGGTTCTCAGAGACTGCTCACTTTCCTCAATTCAAATCAGTGAGGTCATACACTGTTCATCCTTCAATGCCTGGTTTGCTTCACTCAACAGGTCTTCAAGATTCATCCATGTTATTCTGTGTGTTAGCACTTTATTCCTTCTTACAGCTGTGTAATATTCCATTGTATGTATGTACCACATTTTGTTTATCCATTCTTATGTTGATGGGCAATGAGGCTGATTCAAACTTTTGGTAATTGTGAACAATGCCTCTATGAACATTGGTGTGCATATATCTGTTCTTGTCTTTGCTTTCATTTCTTCTGGATATATACCCAGCAGTGGAATCGCTGGATTATATGGATGATCTATTGTTAGTTTTCTGAGGAATCACCAAACTGTCCTCCACAGTGGCTGGACCATTCCACAATCCCACCAGCAGTGGATGAGGGTTCCTATTGCTCCACATCCTCTCCAACACTTATAGTCTGCTGTTTTTTAAAAGCTGCCATTCTGATGGGTATGAGATAGTATCTCATTGTAGTTTTGATTTGCATTTCCCTAATAGCTAGCGATGTTGAACATTTTTTCATGTGCTTTTTAGCCATTTGTATTTCTACCTTGGAGAAGTGTCTTTTCAGGTCACTTACCTATTTTTTAAATGGGTTGTTTGTCTTTTTATTTTCGAGGTGTAGGATTTCTTTATAAATGCAGGATATTAGGCTCCTATCAGATATATGGTTGCCAAATATTTCTCCCATTGGGTAGTCTTCCTTTTTATTTCCTTAATAACATCCTTTGAGGTGCAGGAGTTTTTAATTTTGAGCAGATCCCATATTTTTTCTCTTGGTGTTTGAGCTTTGGGTGTGAAGTTCATGAAACCATTTCTTATTACAAGATCCTGTAGATGCTTCCCTACTTTCTCTTCCAAGGTCTTTATGGTTTTGGCTCTTATATTTAGATCTTTGATCCATCTTCTGTTGATTTTTGTATAAGATGTGAGATGGTATTCCTCTCTAATTCTTTTTGGATATGGATATCAAGTTCTACAAGCACCACTTGTTAAAGAGGCCATTCTCTCCCAACTGAGTGGGCTTGATGGCCTTGTAGAATATCAGATGATTCTATATGCGAGGATCTATATCTGAACTCTCAGTTTGGTTCCATTGGTCAGTACATCTATCCTGTGTCAATACCATGCACTGTAGCTTTGTAGTATGTTTTAAAGTCAGGTAATGTGATACCTCCAACTTCATTTTTCTTTTTCAATATGTCTTTGGCAATTAGGGACCTCTTACCTTTCCAAATAAGTTTTGTAGTTAGTTTTTCCAGTTCCTTAAAAAATACAGTGTTGATTTTTATTGGGATTGCATTAAATCTGTAGATTAGTTTGGGTAATTTAGACATCTTGATGATGTTTAGTCTTCCTATCCATGAGAAGGGAATATTCATCTATTTATTTATTTATTTATTTATTTATTTATTTATTTATTTACATTAAGCACTTTATTATCAAATGTAAAATGTGTCATGAGTTGATGTCTTTTTAACGTTAAAGTATTAAAGTTTTCTTATTGACCTTTGCATCATTCTATTCAAGGGTATAATTAGTGGTAATTAAATATTATCTCCTTAATCAACTCTTTAAAATGGTCAGGGATCATCAATTCTACATCCTTCCCCTTTATATAAATAATGTTCACTATGCAGAGATATTTTTTGCTTCCATTAAAGTGAAAATATATTCTCTCTCTCTTTTTTTTTTATTGTGGGTAAAAATCTAATTTTTCACAATACATACCAATATTTATAAGATGATATATAAATATACATGCATATATGTGCATTTGCTTACATAAATGTTATTTTATAAATATATATATGTATATGTACATGTATATGTATATGTGTATATATATATATATATATATATATTTTTTTTTAAGGTGCTTAGATTACCTAGATATTACACAGAAATTACAGGGATTCCCATGTTCCCCACCTCTGATACCTCCCACAACATCCCACACAAACATTCTTCAAGTGGACTTAATGGTATTCTGTTGTAGATATATTGTGATTCAAGCAATGGAAGAAATTATAACAGTGAGGTGGAGCTAGTGGCCACTGGATGCTTTTGGGGCAGGGAGGGGAAGGGCAGTTGAAAAACAGGGGCTTTTTCGGGACTTGGGGGTTGTCCTGAGTGGCATTGCGGCAATAGATGTAGACCATTTTACATCAGCATATACCATGCAGAACTGTGTGGGAAAGAGTGTGGTCTACGATGTGAACTATGGTCTATGCTTGGTGGCAAGGTCCCAGCATGTGAATATCCATTACAGGTGATGTGCCACATTGATGAAGGATGCTCATCTATTTATTTAAGTCTTCTTTGATTTCCTTTATCAGTGTTGTGTAGTTTTCTGTATATAAGTCCTTTACATCTTTAGTTAAATTTATTCCTAGGTATTTGATTCTTTTATTTACTATTGTAAATGGTATTTTTTCCTTGATTTCTGCCTCAGATTGCTCGTTATTGGTGTACAGAAATGCTACTGATTTTTGAGCATTGATTTTATAGCCTGTGACATTACTGAACTCCTTTATAAGTTCTAGAAGCTTTGTTGTAGATTTCTCAGGGCTTTCTATGTAGAGGATCATGTTGTCTGCAAATAATGAAATTTTTACTTCTTTTTTTTTCAATTTAGATGCCTTTTATATCTTTTTTTGGCCTCAGTGCTTGAACAAGTACTTCTAAGGCAATATTAAATTGGAGTGGTGATAGTGGGCATCCTTGTATTGTTCCCGATGTCAGAGGAAAGGCTTTTAGGATTTTACCATTGAAGATGATGTTAGCTTTGGGTTTTTCATATAAACCCTTTATCATATTCAGAAAGTTTTCTTTCTAGTCCTATCTTTTGCAGTGTTTTTATCAGGAAAGTGTGCTGTATTTTGTCAAATGCTTTTTCTGCATCTATAGAGATGATCATGTGGTCTTTTTTTTTAATCTGTTTATGTGGTGTATTACATTGATTGATTTTCTTATATTGAACCAACCTTGCATACCTGGGATGAAACCCACTTGGTCATGGTGTATTTGGGTGTAGTGTCCTGCCGTATTTGGGTGTAGTCTTCTGTATATGTCTATTAAGTCCAGGTCCTCTAATGAATTGTTTAGAGCCTTTGTTTCTTTATTGATTCTCTGTCTAGATGTTCTGTCTAATGATGATAATGGTGTATTAAAGTCCCCTGCTATAATTGTAGAGGTTTTTATTTCTCCATTTAGTTTTTCCAGAGTTTGTCTCATGTATTTTGAGGCACCCTGATTAGGTGCATAACTGTTTATGATTGTTCTCTCTTCTTGAGAGATTACCCCTTTTACTAATATATATAGTGTCCATCTTTGTCTCTTACAATAGTTTTGCATTTAAAGTCTATTTTGTCTGATATTGGAATAGCTACTCCTGCCGTTTTTTGGCTATTGTTAGCTTGTAAAATTGTTTTCCAGCCATTCACTTTCAGCTTCCTTGAATCTATGGGTTGAATGTGGGTTTCTTGCAGACAGCATATAGATGGATCATATTTCCTTGTCCATCCTGCCAGTCTGTATCTCTTGAGTGATGAATTTAATCATCAACAGTCATTGTTATTCTTCACGATGAATTACTTACTTCAGCCATATTTTCTTTGCGTTAATGTATGTCATATGTTGTTTTGTTTCTCTTTTTGTCATTTTAGTTGTTTTTAAACTCTTCTCCAACTCTCTCTTCCTTTTTTTTTTCCTTCCAACTTGTAGAACCTCCTTTAGTATTTCTTGAAGTGCAGGTTTCTTATTGGCATACACTCTTAATTTCTGTTTATCTGTGAATATTTTGAATTCTCCATCATTTTTGAATGCCAGTTTTGCTGGAAACAGAATTCATGGCTGGAAGCATTTTTTCTTTTAGTATTTTGACTATGTCATACCACTGTCTTCTTGCCTCCACGGTTTCAGATGAGAAATCAGCACTTAATCTTATTGTGCTTCCCTTGTATGTGAGGCTTCTCTTTTCTCTTGTTGCCTTGAGTATTTTCTCTTTGTCTTGAGCATTGGCCATTTTGACAAGTATATGTCTTGGAGTTGGCCTGTTGGGGTTTATACTGTTTGGGGTGCACAGTGCTTCCTTGATCTCTCAATAGGGTTGGGAAATTTTTAGCCATCATTTCCTTCAGCACTCCTTCTGTTCCCTTTCTCTTCCCTTCTCCTTCTGGGATGGCCATAATGTGTATGTTTCTGCATTTCATGTTGTCAGTTAAATCCCTGAGTCCCTGCTGGATTTTTTCTATCATTTTGCCTATCTGTTCTACTACCTGTTTGATTTCAGATGTATTCTCTTCCACATCACTAATTCTTTCTTCTGTTTGTTCAAATCTGCTGTTATATGAATCCAGCATCATTTTGATTTCTTGGGTTGTGCCATTGATCACCATAATATCCATTATCTTCTTGTGTATGTTTATAATTTCTTCAGTATGTTATCCCAATGTATTCTTAATATCCTCAATATCTTCCTTCACTTCTTTAGGTTGGTCCATGATATTTGATTGGAAAACTTTGATTAATTGTTCGATGTTCTGCAGCTCTTCCTGGTTTTAAGTTTGTTCATTGGACTGGTCCATGTCTTCCGGTTTCTCATTGTGGTTTGTAATTTTTTGTTGCCCTCTAGTAATCATTTTATCTTGATGGGTTTATTCAGTTGACTAGCTTCTCTCTTTGCTCTAGAGTTTTATTTAGCTGGTGATTCTGTGTTGATGTTACGTTTTCTCTTTGATAATTTTTCTTCTTATTTTATTTCCTTGCTTCTTTTCTATGTTCCGTTTAAGGCAAAAGATTAGGGCCAGAGGAATCAAAAGATGTGAGAAAGGAAGAAGGATAATAGTAATATTGATAGAAGCTAGAAGAGGGGCTGTATAAGAGTGAAATGAATATTTAGCTCATGTAGGCATTGTAGAGTAATAGGAAAAAAAAGTGGAGTAACTACAATGGACTGGGAAACCAAATAGAGGAATATATATAATGATTTAGAAGGCTAGAATGATGAAGAGGGAGAGAAAGAGTAAAGAAAGTGCTGAAAGGAAAAAAATATTAATAAAAAAAGAAGAAAACAGAATAGGTAGAATAGAAATTGACACCCTTAAGTTGTGGGCTAATGAAAAAATGTGGTATATAAGAATCACAACAAAGCAGAAGGCAGAAAGATAAAGGAAATAGAAGAGATAGCTTGGGATACAGAATCAATATAAACATAGAATGGGAAATCACTGAAGAAGAAGCACTGCAAAGAAGAGAAAAGCTAACAACACCTAATTTAAAAATAAAATGAAAGGAAAAAGAAGGGGGGGAGGAAAGAGGAAAGAAAAGTAAGAGACAACAAATATAAAGAGAAAAACAAAACAATTACACAAGCAGGCAGACAAAGTAATCTAAGGAAGAACAGTCTTCCTTCTTGGACCATTGTGGAACCTCTCAGCTTGCTTGCATTTATCAATCAATTGCCCTGCAAGGTTCTATCTGCAGGTTTTGAAGCAGATTTTAGCTATTAAACTAAATTAAAAAGAAAAATTCATTTTTTATTTTTTTAAAGTGACCGTCTTTTTTTTTTTGGCAAAATAAGGGACCCAAAATATGTCCTCTTCTAGACCACCCTCTTCACTGAGGGGACCCTAACTAGGCTCCTGGACACTAACCAAGAACTTCCCACTCCCTGGCCTCCCCAGCGGAGCTGAAGCTCTGATGCTAATCAGTGCAGAATGATAAACATGGCTGACTCTGCCCCCTCTGGACCCAAGCCTGAGTATCACCAGACTGTTGATTAAATCAGGCTTCCTAAGTAGATTCGCCTCTCCCATCAACCTGGTGCTGCTTCAAACTGGCTTATCTGCCCCCCAAAGCTATGAGAATGTTCAGGCAGCCAAATCAACGGAAAGGAAACCCCTCTCCACCTTCTGTCAGAACCCTCCCACTCTTGGAGAATGCTCCCTCTCACCAGATTGCCAGGGTTGGGGGAGCTGGGGCATATCCCTGGAGAACTAGGTAAGTCAACTTCCTCAGCAGATTCATCATCCCCTCAGCTTTTTCTTGCTTCAAGCCAGCTATTTTGCTCCCCAAGCCTGCTAGGGGTTCATGGCAGCAAAATCCACAGAAAGGAATGCCCTCTCGACCCTCACCAGAATCCTCCCACTCTCAGACATCGCTCCCTCTCACCTGGCTGCCTCAGGAGTCTTGGCTCAAACCAGCCTCTTTCCCTGAGTGTGGGGCTCAGCTGTCTGTGTTAACCTCCACGGGCAGGGTTAAAACTCATGAATCTCTACCCAGCAATCAACACCATCAAACTGCCTCCAGATATATGTCCCAAGCTTCTCACTCTACGTGCCCACATCACAGACCCCCAGCAGGACCCCATACCCAATCAGCCATCCTCAGAGAGCTAGTCAATGAGTGCCCTCCTAAACTGATGCCATCTTGATCTCTCCCACACATACTTTTTGAACACTCAAGAAAGATTTGTAAAAACTGACTATATTCTAGGCCACAAAGTTAGCTTCAATAAATTCTAATGAATGATTGTTACACAGATTATGTTTTCTGACCACAAAGTTATAAAACTAAAAGTAAAAACAAGTTAATTTAAAAAATTCCATTTGTCTAAAAATGAAATAATATTACTTATGAAGTCTTGGATTAAAAGGGAGATTTACTTGCTGAATTCCCCTAATGAGTTCAAGGGAAATTAATAAAAATAATAATCCTGAATGATAATAAGAACCTTAATATCCAAATACATGGCACATAGATAAAAGCACTGCTGGGGGGAAATCTACAGTATTGTTTTTCCATTCATTTTTTTTTTTTTTAGTTTTTAAATTTTTTCTACAGTATTGTTTTAAACGTAATTTTCAGGAAGGAAAAAAGGTTAACATCAACTGAGTTAAGAATTCAACCCAAGAAGTTGGACAATAAGCAACAGAAAATTTTGAAATAAACACGAAAGAAAGAAAGAATAAATATAAAGATAGGAATCAATGGAATGGAGAGCAAACAAAAACAATAGAGAAGACTGACAAGGAAAAGCTTGTTTTTCTTTTTGGAAATATAAATTGCATGAAAAGTCATTAATATTTATAATTTGTGAAGATGTGAATTAATAAACAGCAATAAGAAAAAAAGACCATAAACAAAATACAGGTTGACAAGGGGGAACGCAAACAGGTATAGATGCAGCTATGTAAAATAAGACGATAACTAAAGTATAAAAAACTCTGTCATGCTAAATTTATAATCCTATATGAAATTTAAAAATTATAGAACACTATTAAACACCTACATTGGTACAAGAAGAAATAGAAAACTTGAATGAACCAATAAAAACTATAAAATTAAGTACTAATCAAAGACCTCCTCTCTAAAAATCCCCAGGTACAGACAGTTTTACAGTTAAATTCTAGAAACCCAAGTTTTAATTAGAAAATAGAAAAATAACAAAAGCTAAGCACCTCATTTTTGAGCTGAACATAATCTTTATTACAAATTTGGATAATGACAATACAAGAAAAGAAAATTACTGTTTTCTTTTGCTTATCACAGATACAAAAACCTAAATAAAACATTATGGTAGCTTATCAAATGTTAATAATTTAAAAACCGTATTAATATATTGTTATAATTAGGTTTATTTAGAAATAAAAGATGGTTTAACATAGTAATATAATTCACCACAGTAATAGACTGATAGAGAAAAATATGATAGAATTATCTCAGTAAATGAAGATAAGCATTTAATGGTGTTCAATACCTATTGATGAAATACTAACTGGACCAAAGCTATTTAATGGAAAAAGATGCATTACATTTAAGATCAGGAACAAGCCAAAAGTAACACAATACTGGACTTCCTAGCCAAAACTATAAATAAAGAAAAATAAATGAAGTGTAGATTATTTGTAGAAAAACTAAATTAGATCTCTATAGAATAAAATCTTAAAATCCATAAAAGGAAATCTGAATAAATACTTGTGGTAATTTCTGTTTACTTGAATGGAATGACAATATAAAAATATGATAATTGTCCCTGAATTAATCTATAAAGTCAGAGCAAACTCAACAAAACTCCAGTAGGATTTTTTTGGAGCTTGATAAATATGTTCTAAAATTTGTATGGAATAATAAGGGTTCATGAATAACTGACAACTTTGAAAAAGAAGAATGAAGATGTGGAACTTGCCCTATCAGATATTAAAACATGTTACTGGCCTTATTGCTGCCCAGACAAATAGGATGGTATAATAGAATAAAGAGCTCAGCAGCAGACTCATGTGTATAAAAGAAATTAATAAATGATAAGGATGATCTACTAACAAAATTGAATCCTGGGACAGGTTGTATTTCTAAAGATGATTCATGGCATTATCTCTCCTCCCTTGTGTGCTTCTTACAATGTCACTTTGACATTCCATTGAGAAGTGGGGTATATGTCTGTTGCACTTGAATCTGAGCAGGTTTAGGACTAGGATGGAAGTAAAGCTAAGGGATTTCTGAAGCTAGATCATATAAGGTGAGATAGCCTTTGACTTTTTTTCTTGGAACTCAGCCCTCATGATATGAAGAAGCCCAAAGAGCCTGTGAGGAGTTCCACAGGAACTCAGGCTTCTGAGCCCCAGCCTTAGCTGAGCTCCCAGCCACACCAACCTGCCAGGCTAGCAGTGGGCTATCCTGAAAGTGGATTCTTCAGTCCAGTCAAGCCATCCCAGCTGCCGTTCCATGGCACGAAGATGAACCATCTGTTCTGACTTATGTCAAAATTGCAGATTTGTGATCAAAAGAAATGTTCTTTGTTTTAAGACACTAAGTTTTGGAGTGGTTCATTATATGGTGGTTTGTCAAACAGATCTCCATCTAATGCCATATACATATATTGACTTTAAATATTAATGAAAAAACAAGACACTTCATAGAACATTATGTAGGTGAATATCTTTGTAACATAAGGGTGGGGAAGGACTTGGGGGGAAGGACTTCTTAAGCCAAATCCCAAATGCATAAATCATCAATGAAAAATTTATAAATTTGATTAAATAGAAATTCAGCAATTCTGTCCAATGAGAGATTGATAAAGTTAACAGACAGTTTAGGGGGTTGTTTTAAAATATCAAACTACAAGGGACTTATATTTGTGATTTACAAGAAATTGTTGCATATCAACAAGAAATTAAGAATCAGAATCAAGGAAGCTGGGTGGAAAATTGGGCAAAGGATAGGAATCGGCAGATCATAAGGATACCATATCACTAAAAATCAAATGAAGATGTTCAAACTCAAGAAGTAATTAGTGAAATAGAAAAAAATTAATAATAAGATAATATGTTGCAGCTTCCAGATTAGCAAAACTTGGAAAACCGAGTACGGCTCAGTGTTGGTGGTATGTGTATCTCAGGAAGCTCAGGTACTGCTGGTTGAAGAGTAAATGGGAGCAGCCTCTTTAGAGAGCACTCTGGCAGTACTTAGTCAAATCAAGTACACATTCACCTCATGACTTAACTTTCCTGTTCCTGGACATATGTGCAAGAGAATTTCCCACCTAGATCTATAAGGGACATGTGTGAGAATCACTGATGAATTGTTTATGGCAGTGGACATTGGATATATTCTAGTTGTCTCTCTTTGATGGGCTGGACATGTTCATTGTAGTGGGCACAGACTATGGAATAACATGCAGCATTTAGGAGAAATGGACTAGGTGTCTACATGGTGTGGTAGACTGAATCAAGTACCCCTGCAAAAGACATGTTCTTAATCTTAATCAGTGTTCCTGTGGATGTGCACCCATTTGTAAATAGGTCCCTTTGAAGATGTATTATCAATTAAGGTGTAGACTCATTTGTGAATAGGATCTTCCAAGATCCTATTTAGGTGTGGCCAAACTGAATCAGGGTGGACCTTAATCCATGTTAGTGGGGGATTTATAGAAAGAAGCCAGAAGATGGAGAAACCAGAAGGTAGAGAAAGCCCCAGGAGGAGACCAGAGACATGTGATGGAAACAGAGATGTAAGCCAGGGAACCCCAAGGATTGCCATAAGCCAGAACCAGAATGGCCCTGACTCCGGAAGAAATCATGGCCTTGCTGATGCTTCTATGTGGGACTTCTGGCCTCTAAAACCAATAAAATTCTTGTTTAAGCCAACCCATTGTGTGATATTTATCAGAGCAGACCTGGAGAACTAAGACACTTGGCTATATGGATAGATCTTAAAAATATGGTCCTGAGTGAAAAAGGAAGAAATAATGTGATCTACAGCATAATAACACACCATTTCTGTACATCAAAATATAAGACAATATTCAAGGAATACATGCATATAAGCACATTAAAATGGTTTTCTATTATGAGGAGTAAAATTGGGCTGGGGAATAGAGATGAAAAGGAATGATAAAAAAGGGGGTTATGCCTAGGCCAAAGACAAGAGTCCCAAATGAACTGAAGAATATAACTAACTCAACTTTATGTTTCAGCCCTGAAACAAAACATCTCCCCACTAAATGCTCTACATCCACTAATTTAATGCTCACCATGGAAGATGTTTTGTTATGTTATTATTCTTATTCTTAGCAGTCTAGATGGGGAGAGAACATGCCCAAGAAACAATTAGATAAAGATGCAATACAGTATATAATTAAGTGTTAAATTGCGTGGTGCAAGCCTGCAACTCAGTGAAGAGGTACTGGAGAAGAACAGAGTGTCCATTCAAGATGAAAATAGATGCAAGGACTTTACTGACTTCAGAAGAATTTTGTGAAGTGGAGCCACAACTGCCACCCATTGCCAGCAGCTATGGATTGCCAACTGTGCTGCCATGAGGCCCAGAGCACACCCAACCTATCCTAGGAGTTGTTTTGCAAGGGCTTAGCCACAGATGGTGGAGAAGGAGACTACTAGGATGGCTCTGGGCTTGCCTCCCTAGCTTCAAACCAGATTAGTTTTATGCATACAGGGTTTCAGCTATTTTTCCTGAGGATAGGCTTCTGTGTTTAAAAAGTTTGAAAAACAGAAGCTTACAGGATAAAGTCCCAGTGTCTTCGTGGGTGTGCTGACTCTTCCCTCTCTTTTCTGGCTTTCCCAACACTTCAATTTTCTGAATACCTCCTTGCTATCTTATGCCTATGTCTGTTGAATAAATTCCTTCCTCCTTCAAGTGAAGTTTAAATGTCTTTTCTTTCTTGGATCCCCTTCTCATCAGTCACCTTCTCCTAACTAGCACTGACCCTTTCCTCCTTTATCCCAGCACTCACCACACACCATGCCACAGGAGGCTCAGCACTGAGCTAAAGCACCCCAGTGGCCATGTGGGCATGTGGCCTCTTTAAGCTGGTGAGCTGTGAGTGGTTTTACAATTTTAAAGTCTTTTTTATAAACTACCCATATATGGCCTGAAAAATTCTAAAATATCTATATATGTCCCTTTATAGAAAGAAATTTTGACTCTTGGGACTCTAGAAGAAGACACCATGAAAAAGTCATGGAATTTATCACACCATGAGTGAGAAACAAATTAGTTCTAGCTCACACTTCTCAGCTAATATAAGCTCTTATTATGTTCCAGACATTGTTCTAAGAAATTTGCTTCTTAATTCTCCTCCAAACCCTATAAGGTATTTAGTATCATTAGCCCCGTTTTGCAAACGAAGACACTGAGGCACAGGAAGATTGACTTAGCTGAGGTTCCACAGTGGTTTTCCTCCAGATGGGCCTGAGAGTTGGTCAAGTACTGGGAAGAATCATGGGCTCTTGCACCATCCTGCCTGGTTTGGTTCCTGGTTCCACCATTGAAATGAGTCTGCAGGTATAAAGTGCTTACTTGGCACCAGCACTGGGTGAGTGTCTGCTATCATTATTATGGCGATGCTGCAGAAGTCACATTGACCAATACATTCAAATTACTGTAATGCAATGGGGAATATCATTTGCCAGAACTGGAGAAGAGCAGTCAGAATAAGAGAAGAACTGTACTTCCTGTCATAACTAACAAAAATTTTGTGTGCTGCTTGGCATCCTTCTTACTTTGGCTAAACCTCTTGCCTCAACACTGACCTTTGGCTTAGTAAATAAACAGTTTTCCATCCCTGGGACTTAGACTCCCCAGAGCACAAACTTGCATCTGAGGCCAATACCCAGAACCCACAGCTGGTCCCAAATCATCAGCTCACCATCCCTATTGCCTGTGAGCCCCCACTCCCTTTCATTTTGTGGGTTTGATTTAAACTAACCAACCCTTGACTCTGTGGGAAATCTGCTAAGCTCCACCCCAGCCACAATAAAACGCAGGGGTCTCTTTCACTCTGTCTGTGTGCTCCCCCCTCTGGTTGAGCCTCCTGAGCCATCACACTTACTGTTGACCCCTCATGGCACCCCTCTCTCCCTGGGACCTGTGGGTAAAACCTGTCTTTTCTCGTGCATTATGGTCTCGGGTTTCTATTGTGTCACACCTGACCTCCTCCCAGACCCACATTTAAAGTCAGATTAATTAATTGAAAACACTTCCCAGGGCACTGCATGTTGGAGACAGTCATGGACAGAGAGTGTGGTATATAAATTAAGGTAGTATATATTGAATTGAGGGAAAAGGATGGTGATGTAGGGTGTGTGGGTGCATGTGTGTGTGAGAGAGAGAGAGAGAGAGAGAGAGAGAGAGAGAGAGAGAGAGAGGGTGAGAGAGGGTTTTTAGCTGTTAGCATAACTATAAAACTTTTGAGACAGATGAAATGTGTAAGAAGTGTTTTTTGGGAAGATTTCTGGGTGAAGCACTTGTGTAAATCTTTATAACAAATCCCAAGTAAAGATTGATATTAGTTTTCAAAGATTCTGTAATCATATCTGTGTTTTCTTTCTATATTTATGTTGGGGTAGCTAGGGGGCTGGTATTTATGTGGGTTATGCTAAGATGGAAAAAACATGGAGGTCACCACTGACCTCTCCACCCATGGTCCTGTATGGATACAGCATACCTTACAGCCCAGAAAATTGTCAAGAATGCCTGGAAACCATTCTAGAAACAGGTTGAGAGCAAACTACAGAGTCATCTTTAAAACTGCTGCCAGATTTCAAAGGCACTGGAACATTTTTAAATCTCCAATAGGAGTCACAGGCATCCAGCTGTATGCTGGTGTCAGCTTATACCAGCTCTTGTGAGCCAAATGTGTGTAGATATCCCTAACTCTGCCACTCAGGGAAAGTGCTTCAGTAAAAATTGGTTATGGAAAAAATTGATGGAAATGTTTACACTATGTAACTCAGTAAATGCTACATGTCAGAGTTTTTTTTCCTCACCTGGAGCTGGTTGTTAAATATTTACCAGCACATGATTGTAGACGTAGTTATCTCTCTATCACTGCCAAAGTCTAATGAGGACAGAAACCTAGGTGAGAGAATGTTTATTTAATGGTGAATTAAAAAAAAAATAGGTTGAGTAGCAAGTGTTAGTTCTGAGAGGGCTGTTGCAATTTTTCAATGCTGTTTGATCTAACTTTGCCCTGTTTTGCCTTCAAACAATATAGGGAAATGCAGTGGATATAAAATTATTGGGCTTTTATGTTCAAAGGTTATGAATGTGTGTGTGTGTGTGTGTACATGTGTGAGAAAGAGTTTTGAGCAGGAAAGAACTAGTGTGTAGTTGGCATTGTTATATTAAAGGGAAAATGTTGGACCAAGTATTTATTTATATTTCATTAAAGTTTATTTATTTATTTATTTATTTATTGTCTTTTTTGTTGTGCATTGAATTATTGTCTTTCTATTAAGATATTGCAGGGAGAGAGTGGATTTTTAAAAGTGTATTTGATGCAAGCCATACCCTGGGAGGATGGAAGATTACTAAAGTTGTCCATGCAAGGTTGAGTATTATGTTGAGACTCAGTTTTTCAACAATAGTTAATTTTCAATAAAGAGATTATCCTGTAAAATTGAGATGGTTTGGAAAGGATTCCATTTCTTGCAGTTATGTTGTAGAGGTTTGTTATTATCAGTGGTTATCTCTAATTAACACAAGAATGTGATTTCAGATGATATTGAGGGGCAGTGTAAGTGCCTTTTTGTGTGACTGTTTTACCATTTGTAGAGAAACCAACTCTTATGGAAAATGTAGATTTTGCAGTCATTGGAATATAATTATGCGTTTTTTTGTTTGTCTCAGAGAACAGATGCAAGAAAAGAATATAGTATGAGATATTGGAATGTAATTTTGAAACATTTGTTTCCAAAATTATGGAAATATTCTGGATGATAAATAAATCCTTTCAGCCTCAGAGGGTACAGGCTGTAAGGCTGAGGGAGAACTTGGTATTGGATGGCAGCCGGGGTGGGTTATGGGGAATGTGGTTTAAGTAACAGAATGAATAGTACGCACATCAAAGCCATTAAAGCATAACCCCCCAGATTTAAAAATGTGAGGGGTGAAAGATTATGTAGCATGGATTGGCAGCTTTATAGAGCCCATTTCAAATGAGTGATAGTACAAAAACTTGTGTGATTGAAGCTCTTGAAGAGATTTATTTCAGGAGAAAGGCAAACATTTTTCTCTGATACCAATTAACCAGCAAAGAGCACCATGTCATAAATGCCAATATTAAAAATGTAAATCCCATACTCTAGGTTGTATTGAAGGCAGATCACAATGTTTAGAAGATGGAATGCATAGAGATAACAGAAGAAAGCTCTTGCTGCTCAGCTTACCTGCTTACTTCAGCATCTTGCCTACTGGAGAGATTTTCAAGGGGAAAGTAGGCTCTTATTTGGGGTGGTCAGCCAATTGACCTATTATAATGTGGGATTTAGATCCTGTCTAAGAGAAGTTATTATGTGAATTCCAGAAGATCCTCATTTGTAACACTGTTTCATCTCTAATAGCTTGGAGACACTCCAGGCTTTTCTATATTTTTTTGGAAAGCATAGCTCATGTAAAAGATGTGTAAATGTATTAATGAATCTCAGAAAAAAACATGAAGTGCTATATATTGTGCTTGTAGTGGATTTAATTGTGTGTCCCAGTTTGGACATGTTCTTGGTCTTGGTCTGCATTCTGGTGGGTATGGGACATGTTATAAGTAAGATCTCTTCAATATGCTATTTCAGTTGATGCATTGCCACAACTGAATCAGGTTGGACTTTAATCTGAATTACTGGAGTCCCTTATAAGCAGAGTGAAAGTGAAACAGAAGGAAAAGCCACAGGGATCAGCCAGAAGCCAGAAGTCAACGGAACCTGGAGGAGGAAGGAGAAAATGCTGCCATGTGCATTACAATGTGACTCAAAAGCCAAGGAGTCACAAAAATACCTGGCCAGCCAGAAGATACTGACTTTGGGAGGAAGCAAGTCTTCTAGCCTCTGAAACTGTGAGGCAATAAATTCCTGTTTAACAGCCAATGCATTGTATAGTATTTGTTTTAACAGCTAGGAAACTACAACAGTTTTTGGTACCAGAAGTGGGGTGCTGCTATGACAAATATCTGAAAATGTGGAAATGGCTTTGAAATTGGGTAATGGGTAGAGGCTGGAAGAATTGTGAGGTACTTGATAAGAAAAGCCTAGATTTTTCTTTGAAGAGACTTTTGGTAGAAATACGAATATTAAATGTAATTCTGATGAGACCTTAGAAGGAAATGTTATTGGAAATAGAAGGAAAGGAAATCCTTGTTAAAAAGTGGCAGTGAACTTGGCAAATTGTGTTCTGATGTTGGATTGAAAGTGGAACTTGTAAACAATGAACTTGAATATTTAACTGAGATTTCTACACTAAGTATGAAAGGTACAGCTGGGTTTCTCTTTGCAACTTATAGTAAAATGTGAGAGGAAAGGGATAAACTGAGAACTGGACTCTTAAACATAAAGAAACTAGAAATTTAATGGTTTGGAAAATTCTAGCCTATCCAACAGTGTGCTCTGGGACTAGGGCCCAAAACGGCTCTATCAGGAACCTCCCTGAGCTTCTGGGAAGTGATTCTGAGAGAAGAGGGCTCCAAGTGAGGGTTTATTTAAACAACTTTTGCTAAAGACAGTGTGGCTGAGCATGGACCCAGTGAGCCATTTCAGTGGAGTTCAGGATTGGAAATGCAAGTTATCCAGGAAGGCTCTTTGGGAAGTTCCATGTCTGATGGTTTGGACCAGCTTGAACTGCATGCAAAACTGACATGGTTATTGCAAAAATCTGTATGAGCAGAACAACTGACAGCCTGGACTGAAAGGGTCAGAGAAGGGACAAATTGAAGGAGAATGACTTCAAAGGCAGAACCATGGAAGAAAAGGTATGAAATGAAAAAATCTTCTTGGACCAAGAGAGTGGGCCCACCCATGTGTGTGGAAAGAGTGGGTGTGCCCCTGTGTTTGAGGAGCTAGGCCATCTGAACTACTCTTGGAGGGGATGGGCCTTGCATCCCATTCATTGTTCAAGGAGATTGCTCCCACCACAATGCTTAGAGACGGTGGGGTTGGCACCCTAGCATTTCCAGAGTATCCAATTATTATCCCGTGTGTCTTTGGATGTTTGTAGAAAGCCTGGCTGCCATTCTGATGCTGAGAGAGGGTGGGGCCTTCACTCCACTGTTCTGGGAGAACATGGCCACTGTGCAAGTGCTTGGAAGGGGTGGGACTGCTGCTCCATCAGGCCCAGGGGATAAATTAGACCACAGTGAGTTCATAGATCACTCTCAGGCCTTGAAATCCAATTGAGTTTGACCTGCTGAGTTTCGGACTTATGTCGGACCCATGACCACTGTTTTCCTTTCAATTTCTCCCTTCTGTACTGGGAATGTTTATCCTATGTGGGTCCCTCCATTGCATATTGGAAGCAGAAAATTTGTATTTTAGATTTCACAGGTCCATCAGATGAAGAGAAATCTTTCCCCTGGAATAGACCACACCCATAAATGATTTTGATGAAACTTTGTACTTAGCATTGTTACTGAAACGACTTAAGGGTTTTGGGATGTTGTGATGGAATGAATATATTTTGCATATGAGAAGAGCTTTTTGGGAGTGGGAGGACAACCTGTGGTAGACTGAATTTTTTACACCAGTTTGGACATGATTTGGTGGGTGTGGACTCATTGTAAATCAGATCTCTTTGAGATGTTACTTCTGTTAAAATGTGGCCCAGCTGAATCAGGTTGGGCTTGAATCTGGATTACTGGAGACTTTTATAAGCAGAGTGAAAGTCAGACAGAGGGAAAAGCTATGGGGATCAGCCAGAAGTCAGAAGTCAATGGAACCTGGAGGAGAAAGACAAGATATCACCATGTCCACTGCAACGTGATAGAAAAGCCAAGAAACCCCAATGATTGCCAGCCAGCCAGAAGATGCTGAGCCAGGGAGGAAGAAAGTCTAGCCTCTGCAACTATGAGCCAATAAATTCCTTTTCTTAAGCCAAGCTGTTGTATGATATTTGTTTTAGCAGCTAGAGCATTAAAACAGCATTTTTATGCCCTATAAAGCATATTCACATCCAATAACTTAATTGTTCTTCATCATAATTCTGTGAAAAAGGAAAGGCATACAGAGCCATAGTCTACAGACCTTGGGGTAAATTCAGAATGATTCAGCCCAGTAGAAAAGAGTCCAAGAGATGTTGAGATATTTTAATACCCAGTAGTCTAAAAGGGAAACTGACAAGGAGAGATCTGAGCTTCTCTTCACCAACAGCGCTTGCATTCTTTCATTGATAGTAAAATACCTCAGTCTTCTGGAAAAGGAAATACACCAAAAAGTCAAATAAAATATGTTGTCTGGAATAGAGATATCTGTTGCTACAAAAATATCCAACTCATTGTCTCTGAACTAGGATAGTAAATCTCTTTACCTTTTGTATTTTGGTGCAGCGAAACACTATCTTTTATGATCATAGGTGTTGCTTCATTATTTAAAGCATATTTGCAATTGCAGGAAAGATAAGCTCACATTTGATTTATAATGGAATGACTGTGCTTTGAGTTAAATGAAAATTCAAAGGAAAATGAATTCTGAGTAAGAATAATTGAAGAGATTCAAGGTTCATTTGAGTTTATATTCATTAAGACAATTGTCTCCAGAAATCCTCTTATTTAAGACAACAGTACAGATCATAACTTACAAACTTCCCCTTTATGACATCACTTTATTCTCTATATCATCATCAGAAATGTTAAGCCTCAGCAATAATTTATACAAAACATTCTGTTACAGAGTTATAAATGTCATGAAGTGGTAGGCTTATGCAGCAGTGTCATGCAAGTTGAACTCTGGATTTTTAAAAAATTACCCATAATGCAAGTATTCTATAAAAATATTCTTAGTTCTTTCTCCTTCAGAGCAGCTTAATATTAAAAGTTAAGGTTCATTTTACACCTGTACTCTACTCTGGGAAGTGCAAACTTTATTTCTTCTTCATGTTTTAAATTCACCTTCTTAATGCTATTCAAACATAACTCAAACAACTGAAAATGTTAGGAATGGACTTACAGTCCTTCTGGCTACTCTCTATCTGGAATGGAAAGAAAAGTGAAGCTGGAGATAACTTTTCCTGCTATCAAGGGACATCTAGAGAGAAGAGGTGATTAATTGTAGTGTGCCAAGAAGTTTTGATTATTCAGGGACTGGTGTGATGGAATTTGTGGATTTTTCAGATCCCAATTTTCTGTTTAGGCATATTTCAATCCTCAGTAGCACCTCTGGTGGTCAGGGACACCGTCCACCAGTGGCAGGTCCCCAAAGAGATAGTTGAAATGCAATTGGCACCTTTTGAGTACTTATTCCATGTCAGACACAGGGAGGAAGTATCACAAATATATTCTCTCATTTAATCTTTACACCAAACCTACAAAGAAGGTATTATTGTTCTGTTTTTTCCCCAAGAAAGGCTCAATGTAATGCATTCACTTTTCAAGTTGTTATTGAGTACATTTTATGTGCTAGATCTGGGATAAGATGGTGACTGAAGGAGCTGTGGTTCCTGCCCTCCCTAAGCTTAGAGTCCAGTAGGAAAAAATAGATCGGACAAGGCATCTCCCAAACACAATCTGAAATCACAAACTGTGATGTGCACTATAAATGAAAATTACAAGAGATTATGAGATTTGTAAGCAGGGGATCTGATCTAGTTTGTGGGGTGAGAGAGGACTTCCCTGAGGTGTAGTTTTCAATCTGACAACTGAAGAATGGAGGAGATGTTGTCCAAGATTGCATAGCTATCTGGTGGCAGATATGGGATTTGAATTCAGGTCTGCCTGACATCAAATTCTATCCTTATCACACTGTTACAAACTGTGATGGTTAGGCTAATGTGTCAACTCGGCCAGGTAATTGTGTCCAGGTGTTAGGTCCAGCAGGCACTGGGCTAATTGTAATACAAGCACATTTATGGACTTCAATCATCAGTGAGTTTACTGCATGGATGGCTGATTACATCTGCATCAATCAGGGAGATTACATCATCAATGGGTGGCGCGTTTATCCAATCAGTTGAATGATTTAAAAGCGGAAGTGATTTCAACATTCAGAGAGAATTTCCCAGCTCGTCATTGGACAGGCAACTTCTCCCAGAAACTCATCAACAACCTTACATCGGGCTTTCATCGGAGCCACTGGTTTGCAGCCTGCCTGTAGAACCTGGATTTGTGCATCCCCACGGTTGTGTGAGAGACTCTTTTAAAATTTCATATTATTGACAGATATCTCCTGCTGATTCTGTTTCCCGAGAGATCCCTGACTAATACACAAACCATTGAAACTATGGATTAAAATCAGAAATTTGACGCCCCCCCCCCCCAGCCATACACCATCAGCTTCTGCATCTGTGTCTGTGAGTGTGGGATGGGAGATTGGACGCTGCAGTGGCTTCTCAGCAAGTTGTACCAGCAAAATAATTTATTCCTTGCTCTCTCTCTATTCTTTCCATTTTCTTCATGGTTCTGTCTTGATTAGATATGGGTACAGGTGGTAGGTACTACTGAGCAATAATCTCTTTTGAATTTCAGCTCTGGTATATATATTTGCTTTCAAAAGCTCATAGAATATCTAAGTGCCTATCACCCCACACAGAGGGGTTCCTGAGTGCTCCAGAGACACCCAGGTCCTATATAAGGGGAGATAGCCCCAGAGACTGATGCCTTATCAGTGGGTTCTATTTTGGAATCTGTGCTCCTGAGAGTGACAGAATTAGACTCAAATAAGTCCTCCCTGCACATGGTTCACCAGTCCCTTCTATTCAAACATATATGTGATGCTGGAGTTTTTAGGTATACTTCCAGAGACTGGAGCCTCCCACCTACCTATGTGCCAGGTGTGCATGAAATCTTGGTGGAGCTGCAACTCCTACCCTACAGCTCAATGGACTCATCCAAGTCACCTGGCAAGGCGACAAATATGGGCAACGGCCATTCCAGGGAATGGAGAGGGCCTGCATCTGCAGGCAGGATCATCCCACCCACCATATCCATGGGACATAAGCCCTCTCTCACTTGGAGTTGGAGTGGACATCACCATCCCAGTCCCCTCAGGATTGGGGGAAGAACTATGGACTAGAGTGGAATTGACGGTATTCTCTTGTTCACATATGGTGATTCTAGCAATGCAAAAAATTATAACAATGAGGTGGAGCCAGTGGCCACTTGACACTTTTGGGGTAGGGAAGGGATGAGCAGTTGAAATACAGGGGCTTCTTTGGGAGTTGGAGGTTGTCCTGAGTACTGTTGTGGCAACAGATGTAGGTCGTTTTAAATCAGCACACACCACTCAGAACTGAGTGGGAGAGAGTGTGGTCTACAGTGTGAACTGTGGTCTATGGTTGGTGGCAACGCTCCAGGATGTGTAAGTTCATTGAGGGTGGTGGGCCACACTTGTGGGAGATGTTTGTGTGGGATGTGGTGGGAGGTGTGGGAGGTGGGCAACATGGCAATCCCAGTGGGTTCTGTGTAATATTTTGGGTAATCTAAGCACCTCTTAAAATATATGTATATATATATATAAATAACATTTTTGTAAGGAAATACACATATATGCATATATATGTATATATCATTTTGCAAATGTTTGTATGTATTGTGAGAATTTTGATTTTTACCCACAATAAAAATAAATTAAAAAAAAAAGTCAATGTATTAAAATAGTATCTCTACATTTTTAGAATACAGGTAATGGCTTGAATTTAACAGTTTCAATATCAATCATTTTTAAGAAGGATTGTTTAAAATGAAGTAAAATCTTCAAGGAAACATTATTGAACTGATTATTCCTCTATAAGTTGCTAGTGAACTTAGTCAACTGTATTTGTCCCTGGATTCAATGTAAAAACTTGGCTATTTTAATGCAGGAAGGTGCATTTAGATTTTGCTCTTTTGTATCTCTCACTCAAATTGTCATAATATATTTAGCTTCCAGGGTTGAAGGATAAGTGAAGTCTGTTTCTTTGTCTTATTTTATCAAGCAAAACAATGGTGTATTATCTCT
Source organism: Tolypeutes matacus (assembly GCA_026826555.1). Taxonomy (NCBI): domain Eukaryota; kingdom Metazoa; phylum Chordata; class Mammalia; order Cingulata; family Chlamyphoridae; genus Tolypeutes; species Tolypeutes matacus. The sequence continues at coordinate 142,363 of JAKSZT010021328.1, read as the reverse complement.
AGATTCATCTCTTGGATCTTGCTTTTGGCAACACTCTGAAAATTGCTAAGGATGTTAAATAAAAAACCCAGAGGGGAGATATGCAGCTAAGTAGTTAAAAACATTTAAAACATGGAATTGAGCTAGTTTTTCAAAAAGGAGAGTGCAGTGTAGAATTTTGAGTCTCATTTTGTTTATCTACCTTCTGTCACCGGTTTTGCTGAAGGGTCATTGGATAAAGAGCTTGGAACAGAAGTCAGAAGCCTGGAATCTAGGCTATCCTGAATCATGTTAACCTTCTAGATTCTGTGTCTTCCCGTAAAGTGCAGGTACTTTCTCTGTGCTTCCTTATTGCATTAACATTCTCTATATTTATTAAGTTTTTGAGGCCAGTGAGTACTGGGCCCACAAAAGCCATTGGCAAACACTGAAAAGCTCAATGTTCCTGTCCTGGCCCAGTGGCCTGGCATCTCCTTTCTAAGGCTGTCTTTCCATCCATGAAAACCTTCCACTTCATTTGTAGGTACCAGAAGCCTGTTCTTTGGTGGTGTCTTCTTTTCCACCTTTCCCTCTAACATAATTGGCTCCCCCAGAGAGTATTAAATATGGCTCATTTACAAATTAGCAAAAATTCATCAACAAGTTACCTTGTCCCATGGTGAGGACATTTAAAATCATATCCTGCACCCTATCTTCAGGAGTCTTTCCTTTGGAGAGCAGTTTCAATCCTATAGGAGCAGGTGGGCAGGAACTTCTTCCTATGCAACTTGTCAAGAAGATAGCCCCCTTCTCTGCTGGTGGAGGAGGTCAGGTATGAATAAAACAGCCATGTGAAGTAATTGCTATGAGCTCACAGGGAGCAGAAAAATATTTGTGGCTGGACCAGGATCAGGAGCCTGGAGTTGACCTCTTTCATCTACATCCTCTTGGGAGGATGTATATTTGCTCACTCTGCCACTCCATGGTACATATTGGCTGAGTGCTGTAGGCTGTGGGATAGAACAGGACATGACCAGCCTCCAAGGGATTGCCTACCTTGCTGCCTCTGTCTGATACAATTTAAGTAATGGAGAATGGTGCTCATGAGAACAGGAAATATACTTTGGATGGATGGACAGATGGATGGATGGATGGATGGATGGATGGATGGATGGATGGATGGATGGATGAATGAATGAGTCCTAGGTGCTCATGGGGGAGAATCCACTTTGAGTCTTTCATTTTGTTTGCCTGCTGACCAGTCTTGTAAGGCAGTTAGGTTTGAGTAGGTGCTGCAGTGCCATGTACTCCTGTGCTACCATGCTACATGCACACATGGTATGCTATCCTGGGCAGTACATGCTTCATATACATAGTACATATGTTAGATCCATCATAAAATGTATACAAACATTTAGCAGTCTTAAAAGGATGAGAAAGAAAAATAAAAATAAAATTCTACTATTTATTTCTGCACCCGGATAGATTCAAATGCACACATCTGGGGTCAGCGGTGGGGGTCATGGTTGGATCTCACTTTGGAGACCACTTGCTTTGTGCAGTGAGTTTGGTGTCTGAGATTGGCCAGACTATATGTTACATCTACTATATGAAGGGAAACCAGAACTCAATTCAAGAAGTATTCCCTGAGGGCCTGTCTTGGGTGATGAGCCTGTTGAATGCTCTCAGGATTGTGCCTCTGTGCTCAGGATGATGCTGGGTTGAACTGATTTAAAGTAGCCTGTCCATTTTCTCAAGTGCAATCATACTGGCTGCTTGCATGCCCAGATATTTAGGGCAGGAAGCGTTGTGACACCAGCTGTGGAAGAAACAGAAGATGGAGAAGGTGGCTCTTGATCCTCAGGTCTTATTTTGAGTTATCTAGTTAGGAGAGGACTCAGTAGAACACATGAGGCCACCAGGAGCTTCAGAGATCTTGGTAAAATCTTGTGCTTAACTTAAGCAGCAGATACACAGATTTCCTTTTATTATTATCCTTATTTAGCCCATACATATATGCTGTAGGCACAGTTCTGAATGATGAGTGATTTCATTAAGAGCAAAAGGGAATAAAAGAAGGCAATACAAAGCATCAGACCTCTGGGATTAAGCACAAATAGAATGAAGTGGACATTACATTACCCAGATCAATGGGGCTGGAGCAGTTTGGGCAAGCTGAGCCAAGGAGGTTGTCATCTGCTGGAGCTGAAAGCAAGAATGGGATGTGGGCATTTGGGGAGGAGGGAGGTGGACACCCAGGTAAGTAGAACAGAGTGTGCTATGCTTGGAGGTGGGTCTGAGCCTGGAAGGCTGAGCAGCAGGAGGCAGTAGATAGGCATTCACATAGAGTTAAGTGGGGAACCAGGGGACAGATGGGGTGACACTGGGCGTGTAATGTTCTGAAAGCCAGAGAGAGTTTCAAAATTATGTTGAGGGCATTGATGAGCTACTGAACAAAACAAATTAACTTTTGGAAAGGTTAATTTGAAGTTGTGGGAAAATGACAGCTTCTCAAGTCCTCTTGAAGGCATCTCCTTGATACCTCTTGCTATCTCCTGACTCTACCCAGGGCTCTGTAATACAGCCAGAGCCTCCCTACTCTGCCTCTAGTCTTAAGCCCTGATGGTCCATCTCCTATATTTTTGGCTGATAGATCTTTTCAAAATGCTACCTAACCACATTACTTTCCAGCTCAAAAGGCTTCTCGTGGTCCCACAGTCTTTTCAATGCCACGGCAGGTCATAAAAGGCTTTGAGTGCCTGTGCCCTTGCCTCCCTTTCCCATCTTACTGTCCACTTCCCACCAAGCCAAAAGGAAGCACCCCGGAGTCTCTACACCCTTCACGTTGTACCTTCACCACCAGGCTGCCCTGCCCTCTCCTCCTGACTGCCTCTTGCTCTACTCATTCCTCAAGGCTCAGCTCAGGAATAGGTGGCCTCTAAGGCCTTTCTGACTCACAGTGTGGTCAGTGTTCCAGCAGCCTCCTCAGCACCACCTGGGAGTTTGTGAGAACTATAGACTTTCAGGCCCCTGCCTCAGGCCCGCTGGGTCAGAATCTGCTTGAACAAGATCCCCAGGTGCTCGTGTGCATTATGTGAGAAGGGCTGGCCTGGTCTGTCCATCCCCACCACCCCAGGGCTGGGTGAGACTGGCCTCCCCATGCACTCTTGAAGCCTACACGGTGAGGATTGTTGCCTTCTGTTTACTCCCCTGTTCTCTCTGAAGGCCAGGGCCATCTGATTCAGCATTGGTAACTCAGTGCCTACCATAGCAGCCAGCACACAGTAGGTGCTCAATAAATTTCTCTCATTACATAGGCAAATGGTCAGTGGTAGCTTCATATTGAGACTAAATGGTGGATGTTGTTCATGCTTCTGGTTAAGGGAAAGTGCATTTCTGATACTTTGTTGGGACTTGGCATCACTTCCTCTTTTCAAGCCTCTGTTTATCTTTAAATGAGCTGCAAGGCCAGCCAGGCCCTTGGTACCTGCTGGAGCCCAGAGCAAGTGATCATGATGCTGACACTGAAACCCAGGAGACTCTGCCATTCCTGGGACTACTTCAAAGCAGCTGTCCCTTGGGGAAACACTGACTATTCCTGAAAAGCAGCCACTCAATTAAACATTTTCCTTCCAATCAAAAGATCTGCTTTGAAGAAGTAAGCAGGATTTAAAGTGAGGCATAAGGGACTAAGTGGCATGGGATACCACCTCTGGCTCTTCACCCAGAGAGGCCTCCTGGTTACTTTTTAAAAAGGCAATATAAAACAACACCCATTTATTAGTCCATGCTTCTGTGGGTCAGAAGTCCTGGCCCAGCATGGCTTAGCTGGGTTCTGCTCAGAGTCTCCCCAGGGGTGGCAGGGCTGAATTCCTTTCTGGAGGCTCTGGAAGAAAATCCTTTTCCTGACCCATTCAGGCTGTTGGTAGAATGCAGTTGTAGAACTGAGGCCTCCGGTTCCTTCTTGGCTATTCTCAGCTTCTAAGTGTTCTCATTTCTTGTTGTATGGCCTGTTCAAAGCCAGAGCTTCAGTGGAGAGAGACCCTCCATTTGGCACCAGATTCCAAGGGACACATGGAGACCTGTCTCAAGTCTTTCATGGCCCATTTAAGAGCCGAGAGTACCTTGCCAAATGGAGGGGATGGCAACAGTGAGGTTTGACCCAGACTTCCTTGGAAGCTTCTTTACTCTCTGCCGCAAACATCCACCTTGCTCCCTCAATTTTCCCTTCTAGCTTATTTAGACTTGGAAAAGTATCTAATTGTGATAAAAAATAATGCCTTGTATTTTGAGTGCTTAACTCTTTTTGAAGCACTTTCCAATCTTTGCTCTCACTTGACCTTCATGAGAGATGGCAGAACAGTCTGCCAGATTACGGAGTCCAGGCTCAGCCATGGACATCTTTGTCTCTGCTAAGCAAACCTCATCTCCTGCAAGTCCCAGTCCAACTGTGACTCTTCAGATTCTTTACCCTGATTTTCCAGACAGCTGTGGTCACCACTTCTTTGTTCTTCTCTTGAACTTGTTTGTCTCTGCACTACTGTATCTATCCTATGGGACAGTAATTATTTGGTCTATGAATTGTTTGAGGGTATCATTTTTTTTTAACAATTTGGTACTGGGTGATTCTGTTTCTTTGCAATTTTTCTTTCCTTTGCAATTTCATCTAAAGTTTTGTTTCTCTGGAGTAAAAGAAAGTGTATTATACATCAGGGCACATTTGACAGATGCAAGTGATTGTACTAATAGCAGGATTATTTCACTATGTGTCTAATGTATTCAGGCTTATGTCAAGTGAAATGAGTTTAAAACTCATCCCTGGAAGTGAAATGAGATATTTAAGTTTTTCCTAACTCTCTCATTTTTCCTGGGGTTTAAAACCTATTTGTTTTATATTTTGAGTGATGGGAGTATTGTGTTGCCTGTAATTTACTTTAAAATGCTTTAACATGCACAACCTAACTTTATATATATATGGGTATATATACACATATACATTTTATGCACATGTGTGCACTCATCTATATATGATGTGTGTGTGTATTTTGTATTTATGTGTTCATCTACTTTTTTTGTAAAAAAAGCTTATCAGGAATGGGAAAAAAGAACAGAGTTTATTGAGAAATGGGGGAAAAGAACAGAATTATGTATCTAAGGTGTAGATGTGAGCTCCTCTAGGCAGAGAGAGCTGTTAATCTATTTTGACCTATTCCGAATGGACAGTCAGTTACCCTAAGAGGACACTTACATTTTAGGGCTGGTTCATTCATTTTCTGAAAGCTTCTAGTTAGGAAACCACACCCCAAAAGTGGGCTTCAGCTATCTTTATATCTAATTCACACTCAAAGCTTTATTATTTTTTACAGGTGAAAAAAAAAAGTGCTTTTCAAGACCTGTGGGTTGGCCAGAAATATTGGCACAGCCTCCAGCCTTGTATGAGCAGGGCATAAGAATCTAGCAAGTCTAGTAGTCTATACCTTCCAAAATGGTGCCTGAGTCCTCCTTCTGAAATGGTTCTGTGCCCAGCCATTGATCAGAGAATTTTGGTTTCTTGAATCTGATTATAAGTTTAGCTGAAACCTGCTACTAGATTATTGTTATGTTTGCCTTTGGTGAACCAAAAAGTTCATAAAATAGAAGAAAGGTGGGTCTTCTCCAAGCTTACAGACTAAGTTGTATGGCTACATTGGGGCCTGCTTGCTAAATGAATGAATGGCAGAATTTCATCTGAGATTTAATTTCATTTGTATTCAAATGGCAAGAGGAAAAATCTACAGACTCTACCCTCCTCTAAATATTGGATAGCACTTCATTTATTAGAAAGAAACTAGTAATTGTGAACAAACATATTGGCTTATGTAAGATTACACAAGAGGATAGTGGAGTAACCGAGGGCCATCTCCTAGAGTGGTCTTCACCCCATTAAATTACTTTATTTCCATTTTTATGATATTCAGTGATCAACCTTCTCAATTTTGCAAGGGAGGCTAATAAAGTAGACTCCAAACAAATGAGAGTAAGAACATTCCACCTCTAATGGTGTCTTAGCTACATCTCACCATATCCCCTACATTTAGTTTTAAACATACGATGGGGTGGTGAATGAAATGAATGTCCATGTGACAAGCATTATTCTGTAAAGAGAGGCAGGACAGCCTGACAGTGTGCAAGAGGGTAGTAAATATGGTGGCCTTGCTATCTTTGCCGCATGTGGTCTGTTAGGATTGAAAGGAGGCAGATTGCTGCAGATTTTGTGAGGATTGTCCTTAAGACCCATGGAGATTCAGGATGGAACAGCTGGATGGGCAAATCCCACCTTGCCAGGATGAGGTTGTATCTTATTTTGGGGTTGGAGAATCCAGTGTTTTTATAAAGTAATAACTGCAAAAAAAAAGTCTGTACATAGAAGAGAATCCTGGAATAAAATTTAGCAACTACTAATTATGGTTGTCTTGGATAGTGGAACTATGAATAGTACTTTTCTTTCAATTTTTGTTTTTTTCCAAACAATTTTGGAACCTAATGATATTGTTCTGGACTATCCCAAAAGGAGTTTTCCATCTTTGAGTGGGCTGGGATGAGATGCTTGAGCATTGACACAGCAAAAGGTATGTGGGGGAGGATGTCATGTGTGGTTTTTGAGGGCTTATTACAGGAGGATAAGAGCCCAGAAGGTGAATAGTGTTTCTCAATAGAGAGAGGCTTGGATCCTATTAATTTCAACATTACAAGGACATGGCCTTATTTTGTGTCCCATGTTTGTGAAACAGGTCATGTTCAGTACAGAAGCACTTTTCCATGTTATTACATACTTGTCATAAACATATATACATATATATATATATTTAAAGTTCCACTTTTCAAACACAATCACTAAATTTAAAGGTAACATACTATGTCATTGAATGGCTATGTTATTGTTCAATTAACTATACTACTACACTTGGAAACTCAGGTTCTTTCCTTCTTTAAAAATAAATATGTTATGATGAATATAATTGTGCATAAAGCTTTTTTATCTCTGACAATAATAATGTTGGTTACTATTTATTGAGCCCTTTCTATATGTTCTGCTTTGTGCTAAGCTTTTTACAAACATTTTTATAACCACCCTATGATTAGATACTATTTTTATATCTATTTTAAAAATTATTGTGGTAACATAAATGTAACATAAAATCTCCTTTCTTAACTATCTTAAAATATATAATTCAGTGTATTAATTACATTCACAATGTTGTGCTACAATCACTACCATCCATTACCAAAACTTTGTAATCACCTCAAACAAACACTACCTATTAAGGAGTAACTCCTCATTCCACACTCCCTCCAGGCCTTCATAACTGTAATTTACCTTCTGTCTTGATGAATTGCTTATTCTAGAAATTTCATGTAAGTAGAAACAAATAATATTTGTCCTTTTGTAATTGGCTTATTTCAACTAGCATAATGTTTTCAAGGTTCATATATGTTGCCATTCCCTTTTTAACAGCTGAATAATACTCCATTTTATTTATATACCACATTTTTTTACCCATTCATCTGTTGATGGACATTTGGGTTGTTTTCACCTTTTAGCTCTTGTGAATAATGATGCTATGAACACTGGTATACAAGTATCGGTTTGGGTCCCTGTTTTTAATTCTTTTGGATATATATCTAGAAATGGAATAGCCAGGTCATATGCTAAGAACTGCCAAACTGCTTTCCATAACAGCACCGCCATTTGACATCCCTGCTAACAATGCACGAGGATTCCCATTTCTCTGCATTCTCATCAATACATTTTCCAATTTAAAAATTATGGTCATCCTAGTGGATATATTATATTCATGTTGCATATAAGAAAACTAATGCTCACAGCAGTTGGTATGTTGCCCAAAGTCAATCAACTATGAAATGATATGCTCAGAATTTGAATCCAAGTGCATCTGATTCTACAAAATCTAAGCTCCTGGTCATTAACTATACTCTCTCCTCTATGCTTGGAATTAATTCCTAAGCATAGATGTATAGGAGCAGAATTACTGAACTAAAGGTCACATGCTTAATTATAAGGCTCTTAATACCTATTGCCACCAGCATAGCTCATCCTCAGGAACATTGAGTGTTATCATTAAAATAATAGTTAAATTTTTGGTTAGTTTTGGCTTGAAAAAATAGCATCTTATTGCTTTTACATGCATATATCTAATTACTATAAAGGTTATACAGTTTTCCACATAAAAATTAATTGTAACCCCTCTTTTCTGAATTATCTTTTTATGTCCTTTGTTCATTTATCTACTGGGGACTTGGTGTCTGCTTATTGATTTGTAAGAGCTCTTTATATAATAAAGATTTTAACTCTAGGTTTCAATGAAGAAATTTTTTTCCTTCTCTGTTTTATGTCTTTCAATTTCTCTGTTGTCTTTAAAGAGTTAAAATGCCCCCCACTGCCCATCTGGTTATTGCTCAAAGATGAATTCATTTATTCAATGATGAATAGGACTTGGTCTGAGCCTTAAGGACCACATAAAAATCTTTATTAGCAATTTTTTCAAATTAAATAAGCACTATTGGATGCCTTCTTTGTGTAAAGCATCCTGTGAGGTCCAGGGCACTGGGCGTGTGTGCCTTTCTAGGGATGGGAAAGGCTGCTTGCCCTTCAAGAACTTCAAGTCTGGTTGGGGAGAAGAGTCAGGCATATATGCAGAATTATAAAGCATCACAGGACAAGACCTTACAATAATGCGAGTCAAATAAGTTGTCCAGTTTGTGCCATATATTTAAGTAAAGTAGGACTCCAAGATTTCTCAGAAGACCACCAAAATCACTTTGTCTTTGGTTTCAGACAGAGCTGGGTTTACATACTGGTACTGACAGTTGTTTGCTTGTGATTTTAGATAAGCTACTTAACTTCTGACCCTCTTTCCTGAGAGATAATTTTTTGGGGACAAGAAATGTCTCCCCTTATATTTAAATATGAGAAATGTAGGTCACAAGTGACACATATTTAGGTAGCTTTGAATTTTAGGGAGAGATAATATTTTATTGGACCATTCCAGAATCCCTAAATCTTACCAAGTACAGGTTTACATTCTCCCCTGAATTCATTAGAAGTCAAGTTTAGCATGTGACTCAGAATATCCTGGTTACCTCACCTCACTCATTCATGTGATTTGTATTTCCTGGCACTTAACCATGTTCCAGGTTTTGGTGGTTATGGGGCCGTTTATACTCCCATTAGAGTGTATAGACCTTATCAAAGACAGATTTGCTCTCAAAGCAGTTGAGGACCTGTATATTAAAACAGGTCTATTTATTTATTTTTAAAGATTGTATTGATATAGACAGTAATCTAATTGCTCCTAAACCCCAAATGGAAAAATTAATTAACAACAAAATGGAGTGCTAAGAGAGACTCTTAACTGATCCTATGCTTATGGGACAGTGTTCTTGGAGACCCTCTTTACCAGAAGCAGCATAGCTCTAAAAGCTACATGGGAAGTCTTGGCGATTATTGCTCCAGAAGTTATGATTAAATCAGGTTGCATCCCTCTATTCCCAACTTTTAGGCATACCAACCCAGCCTCATCATCTAGGTTCTGTGATGGTGTGACCACAGGGTTATAATCAGCCTTCTCTCACTGTAGCCAGCACCCCATGTCCGTTTTCCTGTTCTCTCAACAATACTAGATGTTATCAGTTTTTAAATTTTTGACTTATATCATATACTTTTCCATCTTAATAAATGCACTTCCACAAAATCATTCTTAATGCACACACAATATTCTATTATACAGAATTACTGTAATGTGGTCAGCCAATCTCATAATGAATGTTTAGATCATTTCAATAGTTTTCAATTTAATTATTTACAGAACTCAGTCTATTATTATTATTTTTCTTCAATTGCCCTCTGGAGAAGTAACACCAATATCAACTCCTACCAGCAGTGTAGGAGAATGTGCTATTTCTGCACTTTATTAAGATGGAATTGAAATTTTTAAAATTGTTTGCTGGTATCACAGGTTGAAAATGGGATCTCATGATTTAATTTCCATTTCTTTGTTTATTAGAAACAGCACATTTTTTTACATGTTTCTTGGCCATTTGCACTTCCTCTTTGTGAATTGCCTGTTTATGCACTTTGCTCTTTGTGCTACTGGTGTGATCATTTTTTTCTTATTGATACATAAGAGCTTTTTATTTTTTGGACACACCTTTAATTTTAAATGTTAAGATTATAGGTAAAGGGATACCTGATCAACATGCAAAGAGAGTACAAACATAGCAGTGTCTTGGCTGATCTCTAGTCTTGATCTTCTTGAGTTCATTGACTATATGGAATTTAGAGCGAGGACTCTAAAATGCAAGTCCGATGTCATGTCCTTCTCCCTTTAATAGCTTCCAATTGCACTTAAGATACAGTTCAATTCCCAACTTGCACTTAGGATACAGTCCAAAGTTTGAGGGCTTTTATGATGATCCTTCTTGCCTTTCCTGATTCACCTTTCCTAATCCAATATCTCCAGTTCTAAGAGCCATTTATACTGAATTACTCTCAACTTCCAAGAAGTGCTAACTTTGGTCTCATTCCCGGGCCTTTGCATTTTCTGTATCCTCTGCCAGGACTGCTCTCCCAATTCTTCTTTTTCTGGTTGCTTCTATGACTCAAACAGGTCTTGACTTGGGCACCATTTTCTCTACATCAATGGTTCTCATCCAGGGGCAATTTTGTCTCCAGGGGACCTTTGGCAACATCTGGAGACATTTTTGTTTGTCCCAACTGGTGTGTGTGTGTGTGTATGTTACTACTGTGTGTGTATGTTGGGTAGAGGCCAAGGATGCCACTAAACACACTACAATGCACAGGATAGCCTCCACAGCAAAGAATTATCTGGCCCCAAACGTGAGTGCCAAGGTCAAAAATCTCTGCTCTAGATCTAGAAATTCATTACCAGCCCTCTCATCTGTGCTCTGCCCACTCTGAGACTGACTGGCCACCTAGGGCTCCCAGGACATCACCCTGTGCTCACCACATTCACAGTTCAACTACACAGAATTGTAATTGTCCTCTAGGCTGCAAGCTCCTTGAGGGTATGAACGTGTTTTGCCACCCCAAGACCCAACCCAGATGCAGGAATATGGTTGCTAGAAGCACACAGAATACTATGGATTGAGAAGACAGAATGCCTGGATTTGAATCCCAAATGTTGCCACTTACTAGCTGTTGATCTTGGGCAAATTATTAACTTCTCTGTGTCTCATTTTCCTCTTCTGTAAACTGAGGATATTTAATATCTACCATATAGAGTTATTATAAATTGCTTAGAGAAGTAAGCTCTATATAAAGGCTAAATAAAGGAACAAAAATAAAATAAACACTCAATAAATATTTGTTAACTGAATGACTGGTACAGGCCTAGGTGTAGGTTTGCCCATTCATCCCATTCTTGTCCTTCTCCATCTCACTCAGCATGTAGTGATTTCCCCACAATTTAAGAAGTTTCTTCTTTTGGTAGTTAATTTACCTAAGCTCATGTTATATATCTAAGTATCTTTGTAGTCATGAGCTACTAATTTTCCTGAAAACAATGTTCCTATTTATATTGTGTAAAGGGACAATGAGAGTGAGTCAAAATGTGGGCTGCACATACACACACACACACCTCACTTTGGAAACAATTTCCTTCTAAATAAAATGTATCTGTGGTTCCTTATTTTTGTATGCAGCATATAATATGGAGGCACTTTCCCAAACGAGTCTGTTTAAGGGCTAGATTTACACTAGGTACACAGAGTACAGGTGAAGGCAGCTTTGTGTACCATCTCAAATCAGCAGCTGCTGTTACATATTTGAAGTTAATTTGATATTGTAGTAAATACATCAAACTGTGTTTGTAGAATAATTAGGCCCTATTCTCAATGCTGTGGCTAAGAAGTTTGTCACAATTACTGATCAGTGGTTTTCTTTGTTTTGTTTTTGAAATTCCATAGGAACATACAAAAATAAAGCTGCTGTTATTACACTAGGACTTACGTAGTTCCTGTATCTTCTTAACAGAGCATTTGAGGATGAAGTCAACAAATCCTTAGCTGAAACTCACCCTCATCGAGGTTCTGAGAGTATAACCTAGTTGGATCTCTAGAAATTGGTCTGATAAGGGGGACTCTTTTGGAAGCATGGTCCAGTCTTCCAAAATAGATTTCAAATGCATGATCCTGCACATTCCTTGCTTTATATGCATCCACCCTGTATGCTGCAACTTTCTCTCCTTGCCCCTGGAGAGATATGGTTCAAGGGATTGTGAAATGAAAGCTCTCCAGATCCACCATAGGAAACTCAACATGAGGAAACAAACTGAAGGAATGCCATATTTATGCCACTTTTGAAAAAGGATTAGGGGTGTTTTCATGAGGGCACCTTTTGGCTGCCTGGGAGAGGGGATCAGAAGGGGGCTGAAAACATGCTAGTGGGGTGGAGGTGGAGGCCACTTCCCTGAAAATCTCCCTGATTTCATTCCAACCCACTAGAGAGTGCCCAAGTTGGGTTTAGCTCTCCTCCTACACTTTCTTAGAACATTCTGATAGTTTCGCTGGGTCCTTCTGCAAGGAACCTGGTTCCTTCCCAGTGGATCACAGACCCCAGCCCTTAGAATGAGTGTCACTTTCTTCCTTCCCCTTCGACTAAACCCTAAGAACCCCCACCCTCTTCACATAGCAAATGATTTCTGTACAGCATCCTGGCTTAGGGAAACTCTCACTGCTCTCTTGAAGACCTCCGGTGATAGTGGGCGCTGCATGGCTGTCAAGCACTGGGGCCTGCTGCTAAGCATTATTTTAATTTGTCTTCATCTAAATTCCTCATAGAGCAGCTTTTGAACATGATGCTGTCTTATTAAGAGATATTTATTGTAAAGTAGAGTGAGCTTCACCCTTGATGAAGACAGAAGAAGGAAGTTTGATGGGTTGGACAGCATTAGACAAAGAGAGTAATTAATGACTTAATTTCCTCTTCACCCTTTCCTTTTAAAGGAAAAAAAAAGTTTTTCTTCTTTTCTCTCAAGGCCGACCAGGCTGAAAATTGGAATTTCCACTGCTGTTTTATGGTTTAGCAAAAAAAAAAAAAAGAAACTGGGATATTACATTTCTCTCTAACATATTTCTCATTTTCTAGAATGATCATCTATTAATTCTACCTTTAGTGACTTTGGAAGTTGCAGCAATCTGTTTGTGGAGAGTTCAGTACCTTGTATGGATTTCCTTGTGTTAGCTTAAATGCCTATAGGATATATGTGACAAATTATTGAAATAAAAATAGCTTTGCCAATAAGCAGAAGAGGAACCACTTTCAACATTTGTTCAGTATTATTGCTTTCCATGGCCTAAACAAAATTAGTGAGTAGGATTAAAGAATACATTAGTATTTTATCCCATGTTTGAGTACTTGATCACAGAGGCATGGTTTAATCCAAACATCAAAAGCACTTTGTCAATTCTATCACAGACAGCTGTCAAAGTGGACTTTTGGTTTGTTAGAGCTTTGCATTTTTATCCTTTTTTAAGGTTATGGAGTATTTTCTTTGATTTTTGATGCTGAAATCTTCCTTAATCTTCTAAAGTTGAGAAATATCTGTTAAGATTTAATGGCATGGTTTTTGTCTTAAAATTAGAGCCCATCTTGTGAATATCTCCACTCCCTTCCCTACTCACCCCCCAATTTTGAAAATGGGGAGCTGAGGCAGAGGAAACAAAGCACGTGTCCCTTATTGGATGGCAGCTCTTCAGGTCAGGGTTAGAATGAGTACCAGGCAGGGCACGCTGTGAATGCCAAATACTGGGCACCTGGGGTTAAATTTTATTTTGTTTACTACTGACATGAGCAATTTCCCTGTAGCACATCACTTAGTCTGGGGTCTGAGTGGCATATTTATGGATCCTAGTGAATAATGAGACAAAAAATGATGCAAAAGAGAGAAACAGCTGCAAATAAGAATTTTAACCTTTTCCTGTAGGCCTCCTGTTACTTGATTGCATTGTGTCAACAAAATTTAGTAGCTAAAGTAGCTGGAGGTACAGTAACTGCATCTAAAAATATATGCCCCCAAATACCTACAGACAGCGGTCATGTCTTGATAGAATATATTAGTCATTATCATCATCAGTAGACACAAAATCATCACAGTTTTCATAATGTAGGCATTTCAAACCGCATAATTGGTAGTGATCTTGGAGGTCCTCAGATAAAGTCCCTATCATTGTCATTGCAGTGCTTTCATTTAGCTTTTCATATTCTTCAGCAGGATGTTAAAACCTCAGCCAGAGCTCTTCACAGAGAAGCAGTAAAGTGCTTCCATTGGCTGCTCCAGACATTCCCACCTGCCCTTGGCTGAGAATTTTTTTCCTGAACAAAAGGAGGTGCCAACATTTGAATCTGAGCCATCTATAAATGGAGCATGAGGAAAGGTGTCTTAATCCTGAGAACTGGATTAGTACCAGTCCAAGGATTTTTTGACCCTCTTCAGAGGTAGCAAGGAACCCCCAGGATGGAGCATGTGGGAGAGAATGGCAGAAACAGGTTTTGTGGGTCAGAGAGATTTCTCAATGCTGCAGTTAAAAGCACATGGCTTGAGGGAGCCTGTTTAATTGTTCTGAGCTCAGGTTCTTAGTGGAAAATGAGGAGGCACAAGTGGTTGAGATGTTTCATTGAGTGCACCTAGACTTTGTTTGCTATTACAGGTAACAGGAAATCATGTGATTCTTTGTCACCCTTCCTAATACCCCTTGTATCCTCTCCTCCACTGAATTCTTACCACCTTCCTTTCCCTACCTGAACACATGTGTGCCTCTGGCTCCCTGTTTGTATTTGGAGGCTTCCATAGAACCAGTCCCAGATTTACTTATTAAAAGGGGGTACTGCAGTGGTCTCAGCCATCCCTCCCCTCTCCTGGCCATTTTCTAAACAGGTAAGGAGAGAATTCTTATGGTCATAAACAAGAGCAAACTATGAATAGTTGTCACTTATGATCTTAAGAAGTAGGTACAATTCTTTCCCCTATTTGCAGAGGAGGAAACTGAGGTCCAGGGAGTTTGAGCTGTGGAGAGTGGAGGGGCCAGGCTTGACCCAGGCAGGTTGCCAGTAGAGGTAGCCTATGCCCCACATTCTTGGAGTAAGTGATCCCCAGTGGTAGGAAGGGGACTGGGAGCCTGTTAGCTACTTCCTCACACCCCTTTTTGACTAGATAGTTTCTTGTTCTGATCCTGCACTCTCCCGGAGTCTCAGAGCTTGAGTCCTCACAAGCAGGGGGAAGGGCTCTCTGCAGCTGAGATGGAGCAAAAGCCTGTGAGGGCAAATTGCTTCTCACAGCATGAGAGGGGGCCTGTCAAGGGTTGTTGTTTCCCCCCCTCTGCCTCTTCCTCCCACTTCTGACAAGGGTTTCAATTAACAGCTTGTAGAGGCCTGGCCTGTGACCCCTATTTCATACACTATGCATAGCTGAATTCTCCAGAGGGAAGGAAATAAGGTCCCATTGAATCATTGAGAGAAACATGCTGTGAGTACAGGCTGAAAAGAACACTGTGTTTAGACTTATGTGGGGCCAAGGTTCATTTGGCAAGTGGCTCTCACAGAGATGAACAGGGATGCCACTGCAGGGTAGGGGGGCACTATGCTGGCTCTTGGGCCCTCAGCCTTGTTTTTGGATTCTCTTTGAAAATACACAGAAACTGGAGCAGGTAACTGAGTGGGCCTGTCAGTGCTAGGAAAGAAACCATTTCCTTTCCTTTTTGGGAGGTGAATGACCCTCCCAGTGCCCTGGCAGCTCCCCCCTCCTCCCCACAGCCTGGGTCCTCTGTTTGCTTACTGCCCAGGCTAAACTAACCAGGGCCCTTCTGCTGTCCTGCAGGTGGCATGCCATTATTTCTCAGAGGTTCTGCTGGCTGGTTCTCAGGCTGCACATTGCCTGGAAGCCACAATACCTTTCCTTTTGAAAGCTGAAGAGTTGCTTTAAGAAAGAAAAAGCCAAGATTCACGTATTTTCAAATACAAATGTTACACATTTGCCATCTTCCTCCAATGCAAGGCTCCTGATTCACCTAAGAATAAGAGCCCATTGAATTGAATGATAGAAATGTGACTGTAAGGAACACCTTGTTGAAACTTAAGTGGGATTAGGTGTCATCTGAAAGAGATGATGGATAAAAGCTAAATTCTGTGTTCTAAATGGGGGTAAAGACATTGCGAATGGTCTGTAAGACCCCCATATGTTGTTTATGTCCTTTTTGGGATACACAGATGCAGTTTGCTCTCAGAGGGGTCCTTGGGCCTGGATATGGTACCAGTGATGCTGAGAGGGACTGATGTTGGGATGGGTCAGATAGGAGATGTTCTGGAAGTTCAGAGGCAAGGATATGCCTCCCTTCCTCAGGCTGGACAGTCCTCTGGGAGCAGCTATGGGCATAGAAAGAGGTGTAGGTCTCCTGGACTGTTCCATGGGAGAAAAAATTGAAAGTAAAAGGCTCTTGATGAATCATCATGATATTTGAGTTTGAAGTCATCCTAAAAGTTTATTCTCCTCATCAGAGCATTTGCCACCTCCCTCCTCTCACCTCTCCTCCTCTCCCTTCTCCCCTCTCCCCTTCCTCACTCCTCTTCTCCCTTCCCCTCCTCCTCTCTTTTCCCTCTGTCCTTATCTTTGCTCTGTCCCTTCTCCCACTCCCCCTTGCTGAGCAAATGCATCCTGTTTCCCAACCAACTTCTTGCTGAGGGCTGCTGGAGTACCTGCTCCTCCACAAGATGGATCTGAGTCATCCTGTGTGGGGCATTAGGTCATGTAACCCAAACATGTGGGAACAGGTCCTTGAGTGAGCAGATCTTAGGGCCACCCCTGCCAGCCTTTCCTGGGTGAGCCAGGTGGAGCAATGAGTGCAGGCAACCTCAGTGTTGGGGGCCGATGCCAGGCAAGGCTTGCTTGTGCTGGGGGACATGAGCGGGAACCGCAGGGAGGCTGTGCATGAAAACCTGCTTTGCAGTGAAGAGCGAGTCTGTCTAGTTTTCCTAGACATGGATCCAGCTTTTTAAAACACCTCAAATGAAGCCTTTCCTGTCCTGAATGAGTGGGCTCTCTCCGTCTCCTGCACCTGACAAATATGCCCCTGCCAACTGATTGGGAAGAGGTCAGGAAATCCCCTGTGGCCCAGGGCAGGCTGATTTGATGGGGCATTATTCATGAGGGGGTTTGTGTGTCTCCAATAGTAAATGCACTTGATATTGTGCATTTGCCTTTTATGCCTGTACATAAAAGGCAAAGGATTACATTTTCCTCTGAATTCTTGAGGAAATTGCTCTCATATATAACACCAACCTCTGGCTGTGTGACAGAGACAGAGTGTCATTTGCATGCCATTGCCAGTCTGTAAAGTCTGGTTACACCTGTGTTTTCAGAGTTTCTAATCTTTTGGGATCCTTGGAGGTTCACCTTGTGGGTCAGGTTTGTTTAGTCTGGCCCCGTGATAGTGTTAAGAGGCCTTGACTGCTCAGCCTGTCCAAATGATGCCCGATCTGTTTGATACTTCAACAGTCCCTCTAAGATGTATATATGTTTCACTTTCTAATAGTCCAGGCAGAATTGGATTTCATTGTTAATAGAAGGTAAATTGTTTCCAAAAACAACCTCACCTTGTTTTGAAAATCATCCAGAGTTCTGCGGGCCCCTGCATTTTAAGGGATGATCGATACTTCCCTAGGAAAATCTTATAGTGCTTCTGTGGCTCTTTATGTATATATCAACCCCTTGCATCTCTTTTAAAATGTTCATCTGAACAAATGCTATTTTTAACATTTTTATTGAAGTGTATTATACATTAGGAAAGCTGCACATATCCTAAGTGTACAGTGAATTTTCACAAATTGAACACATCCTAGCAACCGGCCTCCAGATCAAGAAACAGAACATTCTTAGTACCCCAAGAGTTCTCCCCATGTCCCCTAAATGTGGACATAGACAATTTTTAATGTCCTCTGTCTGTAATTTACTCAGGGTTTTCTATATTGCAACTTATTCTTCTATTCCAGCTGGTGTCAAGTCTCTGAATTGGCACACTCAGATCAAGAGACAAGAATTTCTCTGATCTTCTGGGTAATAATAAACAGTGCTTTTCTAGAATACTTCGAATACGTCATTTCAATGTCCTGTGCAGCTTTGCAAGTTCATCAATATCTTGTTAAAATGGGCCTCATTTTTATATGGATCCCTCTAGAAGTTGAAATCATGCTCTTTTAAATATTTCACACAATAAAACCTGGCTTCAGAATATTAATTTATTTAACACACACCCGAGTTTTGTGAAACACTGTAGAATGTTACATAAATATTACATAGTTAATATCTTGGAAGCAGAGAGGATAGTGGCCAAAAAAGATGGTCATTGCAAAAATGTTTTGCTCAGATGCTTTTAAGAATAAATGGGCTTTCCTCCCCAACCCCTCTATATTTCAAAAGAAATCTTTTTTGAAGCCCTATAGATGGACTTGTGTTTTTTTTTTCCTTTTTAAAAACAGCTCCATTCATTTTTTTCCTAAGATCCTCTGCTCCCAGCACAGCTATCATTATGGCAACATAAATAAAAAGTGACATAAAATTATACAGCCCTGTGTAAAGTAGTTGAGGGAAAATGTATTTTATGGCAGCTTTTATGGTTTCACCAATTAGTTATTAGATTTTTTCCATTTTTAAATTTGACATCCTATGTGTGCATTCTAAATGGTTTCTTCTTCTCCTTTCATCTCTTTATCAGTAAAAGGGCTGGAAGTTTGGGGAGCCCCAGTTTAGCTGACTTTCTTGTTTAATGAAGGCATTTCATTACAGCCTGTTGCTAGAGTTGGGCAAAGCAGGTCTCCCAGGAGAGAAGCTAGGGTTGATCCATTTTTATGTGAGCAGAGTTTCTCCCCCTGATAAAACTCAGGGTCTGCGTCAGCCTCTGGGCCCATCTCCCACTGAGGGCAGCAGCAAGCAGGCCTCAGGATCCCACTATAGTGCTAAACCTTCAGCTGATAAATCCTGAGGTTTTAGTAACTTTCCAAAAATTTCCAGGGAGTGAGAATAATAGAGATCTACTCTTGCCAAAATTTAATCATGCAGAAACAGTGAAATTTAGATGAGCGTATAGATTATTTTTTAATGTGATCACTCCACCGTGGAGGGCAAGGAAGCCAGAAGCTGGATGCTGAGCACAGCCAAGTCTAGACAATTGCAATTTGATTTATTTAGGAGAATTGTGTTAGATTTTAGGCTTTGGCTTGGGCTGGGCTGTTCTGTTTGTGAGTGCATGATGTTATAGTGTCAAGCATGTCACAGCCAAGGCATTCTGGTATTTATGTCGGCTTCAGATCTAGCCCAGAGTACATGGCAGGCTCAATTTATTGCTACTTTAACTTTGTTTAGTCATGGAAAGGCTTTATTTATGTTGGTAAATTTCAAAGAGTGGCCAACAGAGACTGCACAATGAAAAGGCCTGCAACAATCATCGATAAATCACCTTGTTGCTGAGTTACTTTAATTAAGGAAAAACCCCATTTGTTGATACCTGTGATTGCTAGAAGGAAAACAGAGTGGGGAGTGCTTTCATTAATCCATCTATCAGCACAGCTTTGGAAAGTGACTCTCCTGTTTCAGATTGTAACTGGGCAAAATACCTAAATAAAAATTTATCTTTTCAAAATCTATGGGCTAATTGAAAGCAAATAAAGACATTTTATGTCATCCACATAAAATTAAATAGTGAGAAAATGCAGTGCATCCTATAGACAGTTTTCAGGACAGGACATGGTTGTTCTTTGGGAAAAGCTCATTAACTTAAAAAAAATGACCCTGAATGGGCCACCCATTATTGTCATCATCAAATGCTTCACTTGTCTAATGTTCCAGTGTTTAATACCTGATTAAAACCAAAGAGTGGGGCTCAGGGCTTGGTGGTATTGGAATGACTCAGGATGGAAGGTGGTGTAAGTGGTGCAACTGCTATCAGTGGATTTTTTTTTTTTTTTTTGATCCCTCCAGAAGGCACATTGACCTTATAGGTGATGACAGAATATGGGGGCAGGGGATGGCAACAGGGTAAAACTCTTCATCTCTGACTGAGCAAAGGACCTCAACTTTGGTTGTGCTAAATTTTCATGTGTGGGGTTACCTGTGCTGGGAAAAGCCTCAAAAAATGTAGATTGGAATGCTCTTTTCACAAAATGCAATTGAAGCAGACTCTGTGCTCAGGCTCATGGCTAGAGTACATATTTTTTTCTTGTTAAAAAATATCTTTGAATCAGACAAAAGACAGCAGTATATGATGGAGAAAGCCAGTATTGGTACTAGAAAGTGTTTATTAAAAGTATTTATGTCTGCTTTTTGGGTTCTAAAGAGGGTGTTCTCTTGACATCAAGTTTCTGGATCCATTCACAGAAAAGTGTGATTTCTCAAGTGTTGAGTCTTGGGCATGATGCATTTGGCAGCAAGCCCCTGTCTCTGTGGTAGAGCTGGACAATAAATGTGGGCTTGGGGGAATAAGGAACATTCTAGAACCATCTCTTGGGGGATCCTGGTGCTGTCAGCTCCTACTTTGATGCATGATATCTTTGTGTCAACAAAATAAAGCTTCTTTTAGATGTTGGATGGTGGTTTTGCAAGTTCTTGGCTCTTTTCTTGCATCCTATCATTGTGCCCTGTCTTTATTAGTGGGACATGGCTCCGTCTGACTGAGGATGATGGTCCTGGAGATAGTGTGTCAATAGGAGGGCTGCTATTCTGGGGTCTCCTTAGGAGAGGTGGGGATGGGGGAGTGATGGAAGGAAGCATTCAGAGATAACCAACTGGATCAGGATCACTAAATTTGTTAGGCTTTGGTTTCACAGATGCCAAAGTCTACACTTTGAGTCTATAATGCAATGCTGGCTATTTCAGCCTTTTGGTAGACCTTCCCTTGGGTCAGAGAGACAAATGTTTGATCAAATATGGGGCAATTTCAATTTAGAAGTGATAATCTGGACTGTAGAATTTGGTCATAGCTTGGTAAAAAAATTCCAGTCACTTCTTATTGAATCTGTATCATACATCTTCTATCTTCTTGGTTAGTTTCAAGATGTGATTCAAGGCTATCTTAGCATCACCTTAGTTTGTCCTCTGTATGAGGAAGGGCACTGTGCTTTTTTTTTTTCCCAGCAGGGAGGTCAAAAGTTAACAGCAGGGCAATAAGCACGTATCAAGCCTTTGCCATGGGTCTAGAAGGTGCAAGGTTTTTTCTCCTGGTTACTCCATGATCTTTAGTTTGCAATAACATTCTCTATTCAGGATTATAACCCCGGCTGCCTATCAGAATCATCTGGACAGTTAAAAAATATCGATGTCCAGGCTCAACCCACACCAATTAAACAAGTTCTGGGAACAGGACCCAGACTTGAGGAATTTTAAAGGCTCCCAGGTGATCCCAGTTGGCAGCCAGGGTTGAGAACTGCAGGGAAAAAAATGTACAATTCCAGCAAAATAATGAAAATTTTGAATTTTATTTAAAATTTCAGTTTCTCCCTTCTCCTGTGGCCTGGAATTCTGAGTCAGAAAGGAAGGTGTGGGAAGCTTCTTGTTCTTAGCTTACAAGTCTATTTTCCCTGCCAAAGCACTCACCAAAGTTGTTGACTGCTCTGTGGTTGAGGTGGGAGTTGGGAGGGAGGATAGATGGTGCTGGGAGGGTCTAATGTGACTGCCGTTGATGTCACTTGACATGAATTCCTCTGGCTGTGACAGATGTTTAAAGTTGACTCTTTTTCTGGGGGAGGTGGGAAGCATTTGTGTGTTCTTCAGACTGCCTTCCATCTCTGGGAGCCTCTCCTCTGCAGTACACTTGGTTTTTCAGCAGCCAACTCATACCAAGAAGCTCTGCTAGTGCCCCAGGAGGCCATTTGGGCAAAACTCCTTTAAGATGGCTCCATGCTGGTTCTCCCTTGCTCATGTCAGCCATCTCTATTCTATCTACTTTCAGACCTGCTAGTGAACCTTTCCTCTCTGGCTTGTTCACACAGGGTCCTGGTATCAGCCTCTGGTCCCCATAGACTCCAGGGTACACTGTCCAGGTTCTAACTTGTCTCTGTGAAGCTCCTTTCACTAGGCTTGACGTGAAGGGAAGCACCATTTTGGCAGAAAATATTAGTCATCCACCAATATTTGTTTTACTTTTCCACCCCAGTTAGAGTGGCTTTTCACTGCAAATGTGGTTTCCCAGAATAAAGGCTACATTTTTCAGTTCCCTTTCCAACTAGGCATGGCCATGCTCATCAGTGAGTGTTGAGTAAAAGTCATGTGGGAAATGTCCAACAAAGGGAAGTTTAAAGGGAGAAAGCATGCCCTTCTCACCACCCTTTCCTGCTGGATAGAATGTAGATGGCTGGGCCAGAAGTGCTATCTTTTTTCCAGGGGTGGAAGTGGCACATTGAGGAGTTTGAGCCACAACTAGAAGGAGCCTGGGCCCCTCATGAGTGTTAAGCCACTGTCTACACACTGCCTGATGAAACTTTCATGTGAGAGAGAAATAAACTTCTATCTTTTAAAATTCATTACTATTATGGGTTTTCTGACACTTGTAACTGACCCTAATTCTAACTAATTTAGAATTTTGTATCTGAAGCAGAGTGCTGCATGTAAAATATGTGGCATGAGCTTAGGTGGATGGCAGGTTGCAAGGACACAGATATTGCAGGCTAGAAAAATGGTGATCCCTGTTATGTGGTGGCAAATATTTGGTCAGATTGCAATCTGCTATATATTGGAAGGCAGACCATATATTATTGAAATTTGTAGGAAAAAGGTCAGCATGTTGGTGATGTTGGCTGTTCTTGCTGCTTTTAGCAAAGTACTACAAGTGAGAGATGAATTCAGCCTGGAGCTAGCCAGTCTGCAACAAGAGATGGAAGGATATCTGGCTTTACTAAGGAAGGCACTCTGTGCTGCAGTCTGCCTTGTTATATGATTAAGAGTCTAGCAATTTGGGGTCTTTGAAATGTTGAATATGTTATGTCTGTACCCTAAACCAAGAGGTGGCTGCAAAATGTCAACCTTGTTAAGAGATGAGACTATGGCCCCAAGCCTTTTTCAGGCAACTACCTCTAAGAGTTCCCTGCCATACAGTGGGAATCAGCCTAGCTGGCTGGAAAAATCAGACTTTTCTTTCAGCTGCCACTATGTTGAGAGAGAGAGTCAGAGCCAGAACATAGGCCAATAGGTAAAAGCTCTGAGTTGTCAGGCTTAAAAACTCTTTCTGGGTGAGATTTTTGGCTGTGGTTTTTCACATGTAAAAGCAAATAGATTGTAAGCCTACTAAATTTTTGAGGGAATTGTATTGGGGAAAAAAAGGCCCATAAGCATCATCCTCTACAGCAATCCCTAGGTGCTGGAGCCTGCTTTACCAGAAAGAGGATCATGATCACCAATGCCCATTTCAGATGTGGTTAGGGGGGATGATGGAAAAGGAACCTTCCATAGGGCAAAGGCAGAGCCAAAGGGCAAGGGCATGTATTCTCAGAAAGGAGAGTGAGAGACTGCTGGTTGGTCTAGTCAAGTGCACAACTTACCATCAAGGAAGGGACTATTTGCTATTCCTGTCCAATGAGATATAGCAATAGTTATGGACCAGTGACTTCTGTGTTTTTTCCATTCTCCCCATTTCCAAATAGGGTTTTTTTAATGATGTTATCTTGTATTTCTTCTATCTTGTATTTTATTTTAGGCATGTGATGGGAAGATAGATTACTTTGAGTACACAGAGGCCCTGACCTTTATGAGCCACATCTGGGCCTAATGGAGAGGACTGGGCATCACTCAAAGACTCTGAATGTGGTTACTACTTGGCCATTGCCTTCTTTGATGGAGGTTATGGGTGTATTCTATGTATTGTGAGAAGGATGCATATGGCTCTTGGGGATTTAAGGGGTAAAATGTGGCAGAGAAAGCTAGTTTTCTCCCAATGTCTGTTTTCTTCTTCCACATTTTACCTTATATTTTTAGCTGGACATATAGTTTCCCAGAATAAAGACTACATTTTCTGGTCTTTCTGGTAACTAGGTGTACCTGTGTCACCAAGTTCTGGCTAGTGGGATATAAAGAGTGTGTGTGAAGCTTCTGGGAAGTGTCCTTAAAAGGAAGGCTTGTACCTTTTTACTTTATTGATAGGAATGTGGATAGAGTCATCTTTGCAGCCCTGAGCCACTGATTTAGACTTCAATAGAGAAATGCAGTTCTACCTTTTAGAAGTCACTGTTGTTTTGGGTTTGCTCACTTGTAGTTGAATCCAATCTTATGGAGGGTATTGAAACAGAGTGCACACTAGCTGAGGAGCAAAAACTTCTCTCTGATCTCCAGCTTCTTCAATTTTGAGATCTTATACCATTGAGGATGAGAATGACAAAACTGTTTGTCAGGTATTTTCTTTACCAGTCATGCATAGGTGGCTTAACATCTTGTTTTGAAAAGTGGGAATAGGCAGCACCTATTTTCTAGATGCCCCTGGGGAAAATGAGGCAGAAAGACTCTTATTTTAACATCCCATTATCATAATGTATATGAAACCAATTATTTCCGAGAATGTGTACTCTAGTTAAATGACTGATCGTGTGGCATACTGCAAATGCTCAAGAAATAAAGAGAATCAAGAAATTATTATAGGCCAACTAGCCAGAGAATCTTCTGACATTGGAAGGCTCAAAGTGTGGGTCTGGATTAGAAGACAAAGGATGAGCAGTGTGTGTGTGTGTATGTGTGTGTGTGTGTGTGTGTTTGTGTGTGTGTAGGGGTGAGACCACACAGGTGGAAGCTCTGAAATAGGAGTGTGCATAGTCCATGTGGGACCCTTTCTTTGCAATTTTATAGTTCTTGGTGAAACTTGATCTCCACTTTTCTGGTTTTTCCTTTTTGTTACCTCCCAGAATTGATTCATGAACTTCATTTCGATGGCTTTATTGATGGTAGTTTTTCAGTTATGGAAGTCACCATTGTCTGCTTTCCCAACTGTCATTGTTTCTAGTTAAAAAGATCACAATTTTGTTTGGGTATCAGGCAGCTTTGTACCTAAGTGGAGACCAGAACCCACCCCAGTCCAGAGGGACAATGATGACTCTATGTCAAGCAAGGGACTCCCATTATCCATGCTAGTTCTTCATACAGGAACTTGCAGTAGTGCAATTCTGGCCAATAAGTTGCAAAGAGAAATCTGATGGGGGCTAAGGGTGCTTCTGGGAAAGTTTGCTTTGCTATTTGAAAAGGACATAAAGAAGACATGTTTTGTCTTCTGACATGTTTTGTGAGCTTGTAATTTTTAAAACATCCATAGCCATCTTGCCATGATGAAGGGACAAGGATGAGGACAATAGCCACCTTGCCTGGGAGAGCAGAGCAGAAAGGTCAAAAGAACCTGGGTTCTTGATGGTGTCATTGGGTTGAAACTCCTTGATTTGTGCAAAAATAAACCAACCCCTTTATTATTTTAACTACTTTAACTTGGTTCTTTTATCACTTGACAGGTACACCAGGGTACTGCTTCCTGCTCAGAAACAGGGCCTCAGTTCTTCTGCTCCACAATGGCTCTGTTCTTCATGAGACCATCTGGATAGAACTGCCTCCTGCTGGTGACCCCTATGCTGCCACCATTGACCTCTGAGGAAATGGATTCTGCTTTTACCGTTGACTACATCAACCAAATCACAGGACTGGTCCTTCCTCATAATTCCTGACAAGTGTAGCAGAGACCAGAGTATAACTAAAAACAAAATGTCTCTGAAGGTTCATGAATCATGGAGGGGAGTGTGTCTGGACAGTAGTTTATAATTGTGGCATTGGCTCAGACCCAGAGAGATCCCCATCTTATTACTGTCTTTCCTGGGGCAGCTTAACTACTTGCTACCACACTGCTGATCCCAGAGAGAGTAGAAACATTTCCCTCAGTTTAGTCCTTTTGCTATGCAAAGTGTGGTTCAAGGACCAGCAGCATCAGCCTCACTTGGGATATTGTTAGAAATGCAGAAGCTCAGGCCCTACCCAAGACCTACTGAATTATATCTGTATTTTAATGAGATTTCTAGATGATTAAAATCGTAAGAAGCTGCTCTAGTCTACAGCTTGTCTCTTTAACTATTAATTTCCTATTCCAGATTTGAGCTCCACCCAAGATGGTAGACAGTGGAAACATTTGTATTTTTCATGTAGGACTCACCCTCACAATGTTGTGGGGTAACCCTTAAACTCAACAACACAAACACACAACCCCAATACCAATACATATCTCCAAATCTAGTTTGTTCAGTTTTAAAAAATTGTCAACTGTGGGGCATCAACAGCCCAATCCAGGTAGGGGATAAATCAGTTCCTTTATATTTCCATCTTTTATTATAAAAGTAATATTAAAATATTAACATTTGGGCCTTATCTATATATATATTTAATTTTAACATATTTGATTCAATGTTTTATGATACAAATTTATATTCTATATTTCATTCAGGATTATACCCATGTAAGCTTCCATTCTGTCAAAGCCTTTATCCTCCCCCCCATAACCCATATTTTCTTCTCCTTGTGCCCCTGAGATAATTTATGTTAAAAACCTGATCTGTGTCTTTGCACAATTTTCTCCATCTTCATACAAATATATATGTCAGTTTTGGGGTTTTTTCTTTACCTTTCCCCAAGTAGCATTGTTTTAAATATTTATATCAGCTTATTTTTCCCCCTTAATGATTGTGGATGTATCTCTCCAGGTCAGTAGGCATAGAAATAACTTCTTCTTAAGAATATTAGCTGCCTAATATTCCTAAGAATGAATGCATTATCATTTATTCATCTATTCCCTTATTGATGGATATTTAGGTTGTTTCTAGATTTTCCACTTACATGTTTCCTTATACAGATAGCCTTATGAACTGCTACTTTCACTTCTAAAGATAGATTCCTAGAAGTGGATTGGTGGGTCAAAGGGCATAGAGGTTAGAGTAAGCTAATACTGTATCAAACAGATCCTAGGATGTATGGTATTTCCAACATGATAAGAGTAAAGAATGTAAGCTAATTCCAGGTACTAAGGTACCTGCTGCAAAGGGGTATGGAAAATGAAGTTTAGGTGTGCCCAGAAAAAAAGAGGAAACAGGTTTGGTGAACAGCTAGGCAGTTTCTGCCACAATGTTCTTTTAATTTAAATATGTATTACCAGGTCACTTTTACAAAAGTTGGTAGCAATTCACATTCCCACCAGCAATATATGAGAGCCTATAGCCCTGAATTCCCGCCAGTACTGTATGGTATCATTTTTTATAGTTTTTCCAAATGTAATGGATGAATAATGGGATCCAAATATTATTTTAATTTGCTTTTCCTTGAATATTAATGTTGAGTCCCTTCTCATAAATTTAACAGCCATCTGGCTGATTGTTTTTCAGTCATTTTTTCATTTCACTATTTTTTTCAATTTATCCTACCTGTTTAGTGTTCTGTTCCTTTTTGCCTCCTTTCTTGACTCCTTTTAAGTAAATTATTTCTTATTATTCCATTTCTCCCCTCTATTAGTTTCTTAGCTTTACGTTTTGTTTTACTACTATTTCAGTGATTACCCTAGAATTTCATCTACACCCTTGACTTAAAAAAGCTAATATAATGTTACAGGTTCCCCAGATGACAGACTCTGAGATGGGGAAGTTTATTAGAAGGCGCCCTTGGGTTTAATACCTCTGGAAGGGAAGGAAAGAAAGCAGGATTGGTGGAAGGAGAAGTTGGGCTGCAATTTCAACAAAAATGTAAAGCTATGTCCAAGGGACCTCTGAAGCAAGATGGTCCATCAGAGTTGTTTTGGGTGTAGCTGAAGGGGCCAGGCCTTTGTGTCCACACAGCTACCAGCCAGTATTCCAGGCATGCTCTGGCAAGGGGGCACATGTCCTTGGGCAAGGTGGCCCTCTTCAGCTGATGGCAATTTCTAAAGGGAGCTGATAGCCGGGGAAATAGGTCTTTCAATAAGTCTTGAAAAGGGCAACCCGGGTGTTGTAGCCTAGATTCAACTACAGATAAGTTAGTACTTTTACCACTTTATAAGCAATTCAGGGGCCTTAGAATACTTTAAATGCACTTGACCTCTCCTACATTTGTGTTATTGACATTTATGCTTATTCTCAATGTATTTAAAATCCTCTAAGACATTGTTATTATTGCATTTACATTATATATTCATTTAGATTTACTCACATAAACTTTCTGTGGTACTTCATTTGTTTCTGCATCTCTGAGCTCACATTTGGGATCCTTTTCTTGTTCTTAAAGAATCTCTTCAGAATTTCTTTTAGTACATGTTTGCTGACAATAAATCATTTAAAATTTTCTTTTTCTTAAAACATCTTTATTTCTCATCCACGAGGAACATTTTCATTGGTATAGACTTTCAGGTTGGCATTTGTTTTCTTTCATCAGAAAATGTCATTATTTTGCTTTCATTCTTGAAGCATATTTTTCATTAGATATAGAATTCTTAGTTGACAGCTTTTTGTTTCAGCGCTTTAAATGTTTTACTGGTGCCTCTCACCTCCATAGGTTCATTTGGGAAATCAGTAGACTTCTAATCATTGTATGTAATATGTGTTTTTCTCTAGCTGCATGTAAGATTTTTTCTTCATCTTTGATGTTCAGAGTTTGACTGTGCTATAATTGGTGTGGCTTTCTTTGTATTTATCCTTCTCATGGTTCACTGAGTTTCTTGAGTCTGTAAATACATGTGCTTCACTAAAGTTGGAAATATTTAAGCAATTATTTCTTTATGTATTATTTATGCCCATTGTCATCTCTCTTCTTTTTCTATGATACCAATTACACATATGTTAGACCTTCTGATATGAGCACTTGAGGCTGATGTCCTTAGCTGGACTCTGCCCTGTACATGTCTGTTTCAGGTGATCACCAGAGATTTGGGAAGGGTTAAAATAGCAATTATAGTTACACTTTCTGGCTCTCTCCATTCTGGGATTTCCATCTCCATTTTCAGTGGCTGTGGTTACTCTGATCTATGCCTTTGGGTCCCCCCCCAACCCCCCTTTTCCAGACAGTAAGTTGTGGGATTTCTAAAGAAGTTCTCTTGGATTGACTCTGTGCAGCACTGATATTGGCTTTCCTTCAGGCTAAATGCCATGAAAATGGTCAACTGACCCTGTTCTGTTTTTTCTACCCAAGTTTCTACTCTCCACAATCTACCTGTTTCTGTTCACTGTCCAGGGCCTTCAGATTATTGTTTACTTCTTTGATTTTTTTCTGGAGTTTATAATTGTAAGCTATGGAATATTTGGATCTGATAGGGATTACTTCAACATATTGGAAGTGGAAGCCCAGTTTTCTCTTCGCACTTTGAAAATAGCATTCCACTGTCTTCTGTCTTCTATTATTTCTGTTGAGAATCCAGCTGTCAGATTTATTGTTGTTCTATTGAAGGTAATAGGTCTTTTTTTCTCTGTCTGCTTTCATAATTTTATTCTTTATCTTTGATTTCCAAAAGATTTATTATGTTTGTCAAGATGTGGAATTTTATTTTTGATTTTGATAGTAATTCTATTGGGATTTTCAGCACTTCTTGAATCTGTGGTTTGCTTTCTTTAGTCAGTTTTGGAAAACCATCTTAGCCATCAGCTCTTCCAATGTTGCTTCTGATTCATTCCCTACCTCCACTGCTTCCAGGATTCCAATTACATGTATGTTAAACCTTTTTGCCATGTTCATATGTCTTTCTTCTTCTATTTTTACTTTCCATCATTCTTTTCTCCATTTTCTTCAGTCTGGTTATTTTCTTCTGAACTACCTTTCAGTTAACCAATTCTTTTTTCAGATGCTGTTAAACCCCAGTCTTGAATTCTTAATTCTAGTTATTGTATTTTTTTAGTTCTACAATTTACATTTGATCCCTCTGTTTCAAGTTTACAGCTCTTTGTTGAAATTCTTTACCTTTCTATCTACTGTCCTGAGCAAATGAATCTCAATTATTTTTTTAAGGCAGTTTATTTTTCTGTCAGTATAACATTTTGGAATATTATTATTTTTACATTAGAAACATTACAGAATTACAGATAATTAATGGAAAAGTACAATGTACGTATACTCTGCTATTGTTGATACTTTGTATTTGTGTGGTACTTTTTAAATATATATTTTAAAACATGCTTAGATTATATAAATGTTATACAAAATTATATAAATGCTCCCCACCTCCCACACCTCCCATAACATCCCACATAAACATCTTTCATTAGTGTGGCCCATCACCTGCAATGGATATACACATCCTAGGGCTTTGTCACTAAGCAGAGACCATAGTTCACATTGTAGACCACACTCTTTTCCACACAGTTCTGCATGGTATATGCTGATGTAAAATGGCCTATATCTGTTATTGTAATGTCACTCCGGATAATTCCCAAATCCTGAAAAAGCTCCTGTATTACAACTGCTTTTCCCTTCCCTGCCCCAAAAGTGTCCAGTGGCCACTGGCTCCAACTCACTCTTGTAATTTCTTCCATTGCTTGAATCAAAATATGTCTACAACAGAATATCATTAAGTCAATTATTTTAAAATCCATGTTTGACACTCAAATATATGGATGTCTTGTGAGTTTGTTTCTATTGTATGTTTTTTG
Source organism: Tolypeutes matacus (assembly GCA_026826555.1). Taxonomy (NCBI): domain Eukaryota; kingdom Metazoa; phylum Chordata; class Mammalia; order Cingulata; family Chlamyphoridae; genus Tolypeutes; species Tolypeutes matacus. The sequence goes on along the minus strand of JAKSZT010021328.1, from coordinate 111,735 downwards.
TCTTGTTTTTTTGTTCATTTGTTCTCATCTCCTAGTATGCCTGGACATATATACAAAAACTGTAGCGATAATTTGAGGTTCTGTATGATCTTACATTCTGACAGAGAGGATCTATTTTGTTTCTGACTTGAAAGTATCACGGAGCAGATTACTTTGATCCACCCAGGGATTGAGTTGATTTGAAACTCAGCAACGATCTTTAGGATGGCAGATCTATTTCGGTTTGTCATTTATGCCTACAGTATAACCATTTCTGTATTATTGAAAGCTTCTATGTTTACCAGGGCCTCCTCTTTGGGGATCTCTGAAGTCCAATGTTTGGTGACTTTCCCAGACCCCTGAAAGACTGGCAGATGTTCTCCTTGGTCATTCAGATGCCACTTTCAGCTCATGCACTCAGTCTTTTGGCAGTTCTTTTGAAGCCTGTAAATGCTGAGGAAGCAAAAAGTGGTGTTCAGTATTGGACTCCTTTGCACTTTTCTTCTTTCCAGGAACTTGGCCCATTAAGTCCAATGGGCTTGGTAGCTCTCTTAAACCTTAAGATTAAAAACTATATTTTTCCACATATTCTAGTTGTTCTTAGTGGGAAGATGAGTATTCAACAAGTATTGCTACCATTGCCAGAAGTGGAAATCCTCATTTTCTTCTCATGAAGGGCTCAGAATACCTTGGAGTCTGTGTCAATTTGGAACATCTTGTTACATGAGAAAAAATAATCCATTGAATTTCAAATCTGATTATGAGAGAAAAAGAGAGTCAAAAGGAGAAGACAGTATATCATATATGTCCAAAAATGCCAAAATTTCATTTTATCAGAATATACAGCTGTTTTATATTATTCCTGTGCCAGCAAGCTATTATTGTTTTGATATGATTCTTCACAATATGGTGGAGTGCTGCAGAATCTTCCTATCATATATAAAAGAGCACTAACCCTCACTGAAGAACTGTTGTGTTGGAGGAACAAAGTAGTTATCAGGTTAAGTTTGCCCAGAGGTGATTATATAATCACATACCTATATCTTATCTATGATAATGATTCAACTCTGAATGAATCTCCTACAATTACTTAAAAGTTGTTGGTTTGGAGGAGTAGAGGTTGTGTTTATGGCAGAGGTTAAGATAGTGAACTCATCTTCAAAGCTCAAGTGACCTCAACCTAAACAGAGGGCATGAGACCCAATGATCATTGCAGAAGCCACACCATTTTCTCTCCATCTTCATTGTGACACCCTTCTCTCCTGTTGTCTGTCCATCCTATTCACCCATAACCCCCAATTTTCCTGTGATTGCTGCATCTAAATGGTATTCCATCACCCTTTCCTTCTCCCACCTTACTTCTCCTTCCCTTTATACCCACATTCTCATCCCTTTGGGTTGCTGTTACACAGACATATTTATGTGTAGGCTTGGTCAGTGGAGATAGAAAGGAGCAGATTCTCAGGAATAACTTTGTGAGAAGTAATGAGGTCCACAGAGTGGTGGTGCCTGAAGTATTTTTATTAGTGGAAGTACAGGGGAGGACTTCTGAGCACAAGTCTTGTCCAACCTCATTCAAGTCTACAACCAACATGACAATGATCTTGTGTGGATTGCTCTAGCAATCTTCATGAAAAAATAAAAATGTTCTTGTTACCTTCTTTCAGCTTTTTTGCTCCTCCTCTCACAGAGCATAATTGTTTGAAGAGTTTAGTATCCTTTAACAAGCTTTTTGTCAAAATCCAGACTTTGAGAAATTCATAAAGCAAACAATTTATTTCCTTTAACAAAGAAATTGCGACAGAAGAAATAAGGTAATGATGAACATATATATTGAAAAAAGATGTAAGAGTCAAATCAACCAAATGAAATGTGTGGAAATTATTTGGATCCCTATTAAAACAAATATGCTATAAACGAAATATGACATATATGGGGCAATTATAAATTTTAACATTGAATAGGTATTTGATATTAAAGAATTATTAAGTTTTTATGTTTGACAGTGGTATGATGGCTTTTTTTTTTTTTTAATCATTTTAGAAACACATAGTTCACATCATAGACCACACTCTCTCCCACACAGTTCTGAGTGGTGTGTGCTGATTTAAAATGGCCTACATCCATTGCCACAACGGTACTCAGGACAACCTCCAAATCCCAAAGAAGCCCCTGTATTTCAACTACTCGTTCCCTCCCTGCCCCAAAAGTGTCAAGTGCCACTGGCTGCACCTCATTGTTATAATTTCTTCCATTGCTAGAATCACCATATGTGTACAACAGAATACCATCAAGTCCACTCTAGCCCATAGTTCTCCCCCCAATCCTGAGGGGACTATGATGGTGATGTCCACTCCACCTCCAGGTGAGAGAGGGCTTATATCCCATGGATATGGTGGGTGGGATGATCCTGCCTGCAGATGCAGGCCCTCTCCATTCCCTGGGATGGCCATTGCCCATCATTGTCTCCTTGCCAGGTGAGTTGGATGAGTCCATTGAGCTGTGGGAGTCCATTGAGCTGTGTGGGAGAGAGTGTGGTCTATGATGTGAACTGTGGTCTAGGGTTGGTGGCAAGGCCCCAGGATGTGTAAGTCCATTGAGGGTGGTGGGCCACACTTGTGGGAGATGTTTGTGTGGGACGTGGTGGGAGGTGTGGGGGGTGGGCAACGTGGGAATCCCAGGGGGTTCTGTGTAGTATTTTCGGTAATCTAAGCACCTCTTAAAATATATATATATATATATAAAATAAAAAAAAAAGAAGTGGAAACAGAGAGATGGAGAGGTGAGGAATTTTCTTGTTTATTGTTTGTCATTTTTTGTTTACTATTATTGTTGAAATAATGAAAATACTCTAATAATGATTGAAATGATGAATGCACAACTATGAGATTATACCAAATACTATTATTGTACACACTGAATGAATTGTATGCTTTGTTAATATGTACCAATAAAATAGATTTGGTTAAAAAAAAATGTCAATACTGCCGTGCAACTGTATTTGATGTATAAAATCACAAGTGGAATTGGTTCAATTGCTAAAAAAGCAGAAAATCTTAGCAAAGTTGTTATTAATAAAATTCTTGTGTCTTAGTTAAAAAAAAAAAGAAACACATAATAGAACATTTTTGGATGAAAGGAAATAAATTTTGCAATAGGCTTTGAAAGAATATGATAGATGGAAGCAGGTGTGGATCTAGATGAAAGAGATCATCCATGAACTGATGGTTGTAGAAGCTGAGTGAAGATGTGGTGTTTATTATACTATTTTGTTTACCTTTGAATGTTTGAAATTTTCCACAATAAAAAGATAAGAAGGGCAACTTTGTAGATAGAGTCCCAAACAATTCACAATTAGTACAATTCACCTTGGCCATTCTGCTTTGCATAATATCCCCAAAATGAGTTCCCTAGTGTAAGGAAGTTTCCAGGTCTGAAGGACAAAGCATGTATTATAGGGTAGATTTTTGAATTCATATAATTGCTTATTGACCTGAAGCCAGCTCTCTTTTAGGCTTAGTGGTTGAAACAGATCATCTAGATTATTCAATTTTTTATGGCTACTACTCACTTCAGTGCCTTTGAAATGGGGTCCCACCACATGTCTCAAGATTACCCCACTTGTTTTACAGACTTCTCTTGGTCTTGAATATTCCAGACAAAGAGAGAAGGGATAAAATAGAGTTTAATAAGATTTCTCTCCACATAGCTAATAGCAGCTGAATCCTTACTGGGTGTCAGGTGTTATGTGGAGAATTTTACATGCTGCATTTCATGAATTCTTCACAATTACTCTATGGGGATGTGCAATCACAATCCTGTTGTTTTGAAGAGAGAAAATGGAAACTTGGAGAGTTTATGTAACTTCTCCAAGGTCACAAAACTAATCCATACAGAACCAGTTGGGGTTTGAAACATCAGCTGCTTGCCCCAAAGTTTGAACTTTACCATTGTCTATGGTACTTCAGTGTAACCTGAGACCTTGTTTTCCATGAGTCCTGTTACTTTGTCATTGGCAGAACATCAGGAGTTGCTTGGTCTCTTGCCAAATGGTCAGGGCAGGGCTGTCTCCCTGAACATTAGATGGCAGCCAGATTGAGTTCAAGAGGGAAATAGATCAGTCCTTCATGAAGGCCTCCAGTGTCTACTAGGTTAGCTTAATTTTCTTTCTGGTTTGGCTAACAGAAGGCCCAGGGAAGACATAATATCCACCATGGGGTGGAAATAATTAGATAGAGAATAATTTAAATCCATCATATTCTAGGAAATTCTTATGGACTCATTTCAGAATGCTCCAAAGTACACTCATTATTTTCAATTATCCTGAGAGTTTGAAGTTCTTCTATGAGTCTCCAAAGAGAAAGATTATGTTTTTGAACTAATCCATTCCTGTGGGTATGAGACCCTCTTGGCTGGACTACCTCAGTTAGGTATGACTCAAGGTCTGATATAAATGGAGACACAGAGAGAGACACACAGAAAGTGAGCTCTACCATTTCTGATGCTGCTATGTGAGAGAGGATTTAAGTATCATTGAAGTACAAAGTCCCCAAGAGGCTAGGTCCAAAGATCAGCCATGGCTGAGGAGACAAGTCCTGTCATATGCTTGATCACTGCATAGCAGAACAGCAGGATCAAGAGTAACTGACTTTGGCAAGAAAGCATCTCTGATGGTGCCTTGATTTGGACATTTTATGGGCTTGGAAATCTAAGCTTTTACTACAAATAAGTCCTCTTTATAAAAGCCAACCCATTTCTGGTACTTTGTATCAGCAGCTCTTTGTCAAACTAAAACTTATCCGTAAGGGACCTGGTAGCTAAGAGAAGCCGATGCCTATGTGATAACTGCTGTGTGCTGTAACATTCAGTCTATGAGCTTGCAGTCTTTGACAGTGATGACATTGGAACTTTGAAACTGGGGCTAGCCATGTTTGAAAAGATATACCATGCTAGAAGGGCTGTAGAAAAGATTCAGATAGGAAGCATCCATTCAAAAGGCCTCATATGTGAAACCCCTGTCACAAATCACAGCAGTTTCTTGTGACTGTCTCAAGGTTACTGGGCTGGCATCAAGCATCAGGAGTAAAAGAGAAGTGTTGTTAAGTGGGCTAGGGCAGCAGGTAGTGTGTATATGAGGCCCCAATTTCTTAGGTTGCTTCTGATAAAACTGATAGATCCCTAGGGGGAGCAGCACTCACTTCAGCTGATGGAATTCTATTACCCCATAACTACCAATAAAGTTCCATGTTTTTAGATTTGCAAGGAATTTGCTTGCAGAGGCTCTTACTCCAGTGGGTGGGACAAGAAACTCAGACTGTTGCTTGCTCTCCACCCTTCTCTTGCTATCTAGTTTTTGTCAGAGCATCTTTTTACTGGAACCCTGACAGTCTCCTTGGAGAGCCAAGACTTAGAGGGCAATGGAAAAAAGCCTCTTTCTTCCACCTGGGGATTATTTTAAGAGCATTAAGGTGAAAGTTGTTAGTGCTGCCTTTATAAAGACTCTCTATAAAATAGTTCTTTTTGCTACAGCATCTAATCTAAATGCTTCTCAGTTCTGCAGTGCCTCCATTATTGTGGTTACACAGAAGATGATTTGGAGGACAAACTTCTCTTTCTTCTCAGTTAGTTCAGTTACTTCTTTTACCTAATAACTGGTGCCACAGAAAAGCATATATCATTGAGTTTTAAGTATAGCAGGGCTTTTAAGGGACGTTGTACACTTCTCCTTTGGTGTGGATTACCCTAAAATTTTGTCTTGGCCTCTTTGTATTAATGGGAAATTTTCATTCACTATAACTATCAGGAAAACTCACCTTAGAATGAAATTAGCAGAGAACAGATCTAGATGATTACCAGGAAAAGAAACTAGGATTACTAGTTATTTTTAAAACAGTACCTTTCCATGCACAGTAATGTGTTGTTTTCCTTCTGCTTGCCTCTTCCACAGATGTGAGGCTGGCATTTTGTTGGGGTTGGTCTACTGTTTAGGTCATTGAGGTTTGAAATCAATGGCTTGGGTTTCCATTTCAGTTTCACTTGTCTTTCTGTGTGATTCTGGTTGGTTCATTCCAATGCTCTGTGCCTCAGTAAAGAGCAAATAACAACAATGTCCTTAGATCTTCCATAAGAGAAATATTACATATATTAATTATCAGAGATGTTTTTCTGAGGAATCTGTGAAAAAGGTGTCTGTTAGGTTCAATCTCAAAGTAATCATCTCAAAGTAATATTTTGAGATGAGAATTTAAAAGTAAACCTGGCTAGCAGTCCCTGGTCTGACTCTTCCAATCTCCTCCTAAAATATTATTATGATGTCATAGTTAAAGACAAAAATTCTCAATATTGGAAACTAAGGCATAAGTGAAACATCAGAATTTGGGAATAATTCCCCCCAAATAAAAAGCAAATGAAACTGGATTGAGAAATCTATACCAGGCTTTACCTCTTGGCATGCAAAGACTTTACCTTCTGAAATGAAGTCTATCTAAAGAGAGAGAGAAAGGTACTTCATTTTTCCTTCACAGTCTGCCCTTGATGGTAAGACCAGAGTTTCTGTAAATCAGAAATCTGGGCAGTTATTGCATGAGTCCCTTTCTCTTTTCTTTTCCTTTTGATTTTTTTTTTTTTTTTGTTCTTCCTCTCCCTTCTCCTCCTCTTTTCCTTCTCCTCCTCCTTCTTCAACAGTAAGTGTACTGTCTTCGGTATATCCATTTTCCAGAGTTTCTTCTCCAAACACTGCAATGAGATATTAATAGGTATCACACAGTAAAATAATTACCTTACTGTAGGTTTTCCAGAAGCAAATTCTGGGATCAGAATTCATATTCAAATGATTAAGGCAGTGCTCCCAGGAGAACTGGTAAGGAAGTGGGGGAAGTAGGACAAGGAGAGGGAAGAAGCTATTAAAGTTCCTATAGTTTAATAACAAATTACCTCAAAATGTAGTGACTTTAAGCAATGGCTCCATTTATTCTGCTCACAAATATACAATTTGATTAAGGTTCAGTGTGTACAACTCATCTCTGGTTTACCTGGCATCAGCTGGAGTGGTTCAAAGACTAAGTTGGGAAGCATGTGAAGACTCACTCACTTATGGGGCTGTCAGGTTATACTCCAGGTGGGGCTGTCAGTGGGAACACATAAATATCTAAACATGGGCTCTCCATGTAGCCTAGGCATCCTCACAGTAGGCCATCTGCATTTCAAGGATGAGCACTGAAAGGGAGAGAGACATTCAAATGGAAACTATATTATCACCTTTTATTACAATGCTTTGGAAGTCATGAAGCACCACTTGTACCACATCCTATGTGTTGAGGCAGTCACACAGTTCTGGTCAGGGAGGAGAAACTTCAATATACCAAATGGCTCAATGGAATGTAAAGGAACATGCCCTCCATGAAATAAAGCCATTTTATGAAAATTGTATTTGAGATTAAAGGAAAAGGACTTGGGATTCCTATCTTTTCACAACTTTGCCCACACTATTTGTAGGAGTACAAATTGATCAAACTTTGTAGGAGAGAAATTTAGTACAAGCTTATAAATTTAAATGCAGTCTGAAAAACCAATTCCATTCTTTGGTATATCCAGAGAAGCATTCTCACATGTACTCAAGGAGACATGTTCAAGGATCTCATAGCAGAGTTGTTTTTTTATAGTAAAAATTAGGACATTACCCAAGTGTCCATCAGTAGGAGATGGATAAAATGTGGTATCCTCACACATGGAACCCTATGTATAGCTGTTAAAATGAATGAACTTGATCTGTGTGTATCATCCTATAGAACAGGAACCCACAAACTTTTTCTCTAAAGGGTCAGATGGTAAATATTTTTGGCTCTGTGGGCCATGGGGTCTCTGTGAGAATGCTGCCCTTAAAGGGTGAACACAGCCATAGACAATATGTAAATAACTCTCTATCCCAATAAAATTTTATTTATGGACACTAAAACTTGAATTTCATATTATTTTTGCATCATAAAATATTCTTTTTCTTTGATTTTGTCTAATTATTTTAAAATATAAAAGTAAAGCTCATGGGCTATGTGGTATTAGAAACTTTTGAAGTCATGAACTAATTACTAGTCACCTTTGTTAGGCTATAAATTACACCTGAATGTTTTAAGAGGTAATTGGCAATCAACTATCTGGTGCATTTTAACTCAGATGCCAGGTACAAGGTTAAGACACTGGTTTCAGATCTTTCTGTGGACATAAATTGCTCCCAGGATTATCAGAATGTCATTCCACATCTCATATTCCAAGCAAGAATTATGAAAGCAACATCTATCCTCACCTGAACCTAAATCAAAACCAAGTAATACTAACGTCAATCATCCTAGCCAGGCAATCAGTATAGACCAAACATGTTAGGTGGAAATGGTCAACCAAAACTTTTGTTTTCCCAGCATGTGGAGGATATTTTCTATTTTGAGGAGGCAAAGAAAAAATATGAAATTTATCAGCTTCTCCTAGGGGTTCCTCCAGGGAAACAGTATAGGATTTTAAATTATAAATGAAAATTTACAGTGTCTGGAATGGATGCATGTCCCATTCCCCATGTTTCTGAAATGTCTTTGCTTCTTTAGATGCCCTGTCTAGCTAAACCAAGATATAGTAGGTTCTGTGTGATTGTGTGTGTGTCTTTTTCTTTTTTCACAGTGGTACATCTCTGTGCCTGCTGTCGCTGCCACTGCCTAATTCCGAGCCTGGCTTTCATCATTTCTTCCTGTTGATTGGTGTCACCTCACATGCTTAGAGTGTCTGCCTGTCTGTGTAGAGTGTGAACATATTAATGCTGATCTGCTCGTTTTACACCAGTGTCAAAATGACTTATTAAATTTGGCACTTTCTGATACTCAGTGGCTGATGTGTTGCTGTCCAAACAGTAAATGACAAGAAGCATATGTAGCTGGTGGGCCTAGCAAACTCATTTAGTTTGATAAAAATGTCACCACAACATGCTTTAAATTGCTTTCCTTTTCATCATTGCTAATTGCTAGCTATAGGCCTTTTCCCTATGTTTAATGTAAGTGTTAGAATACTGCTCCTTTCAGTCTGACTAAGAATTCTTAAAAATGTAGAATTCCTTTTCAGTGACAGCATTATTTCAACAAGAGATGGATTTGCTCTTAATTAGCCAAGATGCCACTAGGGAAATTACAGAGTCATGGGTGTGAAAAAGCCTTAAACAGGAGATCAATCTAAAGGGAAAAAAATGGTGACTGGGGAATAATTGGCAGCTCCGATGAACTTGGGCTGCTTATAGCAGTGACAATATGCTCCAGTGGAATATCACAAACCTCTGTCTCTTATTTCCATCTTGGTACCTTTCAGCTCAACAAAAGCTCAATGATATATTCCTATGTTTGTCAATTGTTTAGTATCTTTTCATTGAGATTTTCTTGTATGATCAGCTGACAATCTGGACATTTCCCCTGAATGGAATAGGGGATTAAGAAAGAATATGAATTATAAAAATAATAATTATAATAATAATAATATGAATTATAAAAAGTAACTTGGTGCTTAAAATAGATTTTTAACTGACCCATACACCAGAAAGAGTGAATATTGTATTAATTTGCTAAACACAAATGTTTATTTAACATACACATGCACACACACACACACATCCATAAATTGATAATTGATGACATATCCATAAATTTTTTGATGGATGACTACCATACTGAATAGGAAAGGACTCCATTCATTTGCTTAAATAGGTAAAAATGGGAAAAAATTGCAACATAAATATTTTTTCCCAAGTGAAATGATATTTATTTTTGTTCAATTTCCTTTCCTTTTTTCTTTTAAAATAAGCTTTGTGTATGTTGTTCACCTCCCGGAATGAGTGAACTCACAGCCACAGAACCTACCAGCCCCTTGGCTCACCTGTTAGCAGGAGGCTTCACCTGGGATTTGGGCGGTGCAAAATGGGATGAACAAAGGAGGGACATTTGACCCTCTTCCTGATATTCTTCATTTTTTTTAGTGTGGTGGATTTTCTCCATCTCTATGCTAAACATGGAGCCTTGATCCTGGATGGTTTTCTCTTTTATGTTTGTGGTTGAATCTATGTTTTTAAAGTTGGTCATGGAAGAAAACATCACAGTGTTTTTGGTGAAAATCCCAAATGATTTCCCTCATCATCTACCTATGAAATCTTCCTGCTTTGATAATGAACTGGTCAAATGGATATAAAAATTCAGTTGAAGACATGGATCACCTATTTTTAAATAAAATTTTACTTTGACTCCTACTCCACATCTAGTTAAGAATTCCATTTCAGTCACCAGAGAGTCTCAGCTGTGAAAGGCCATTTCATTTTCTCTTCTTCTTGTGGTATGTGCTGGTTGATACCTTTACCTTTAATGTGTAGAAGAAAATATCTTTGGGGTATTTCCAGGAAGGTCCATGGAGGATCCTTTTGCTTAAATTGAACAATGCTGAAGAACAACCACAATGAATGAGGACAGTGGGTTGTTGTGTCATGAATGAGCTCTTCCAGGTCTACAGGAGTTTACGTAGGCAGTTCCAGGTGAGGACAGAAGCTCTTGTCCTGATCAATATGAGGTGGTGGTGGGTACTGTCAACTGTATTAGAGTCTCAAGCAACTAGTTTTGGATGCTGATGTGGGTACATATCCCCACACCTGGCAAGTGCATGGGGGACAGCAAGACAGGGTACCCTCTGGTCAGCCTGCTGGGGCAGAGGGAACTCAATCCTCCTTGCCATCCATTCAGATTTTCAACTCTCCACAGAGCTTCCTCAGTTCTACCCACAAATCCACTTTACATATCAATGTTTCACTGCATCCATCTTCAAATAGGCTTTGAACCAATTTTCAGAATTTCCAGCTCAGTAAGGAAAATCATATTTAAATCATCCCATATGAGGATGCTGGGTTCTCCAAGCTTTGGCCTTTTCATGGTACCAGTTCTCATTTATCAACTGGCAGGGATTATTCTGGAATGATATTTATTCCACGAGTCATGCTAAAAGGTAGTATTTATTGGTCACATAAAATAAAAGTTTTCCTTTCTCATGCATAAATAGTATATGAATATATTCTTTTTCTGACATATTTAAAATAATAAAGTCCCCATTTGCTCACCCTGCCCCCTATCCATGCCTCCTCCCAGAGAAGACTACTCTTCCATGCCTTGGCAAGCATGATTAACTTATACTTTTCTGTATTCTCACACATCTGTGGGCCCACAGACATCATCTGGGGCTGCCTGGGTGGGTTCGTTTTTCCAAATGTGAGTGGCATCACACTGGGTGTATAACTCCACAGCTTGCTCTTTTAACTACAATGTATCTGAGCACTAGCCATGCTATTATATGTAGAACTGGGTCATTTCTTTGAAGAAATGCACAGACATCCATAATATAAAAGGAGCACAGTTTGTTTAGTGATTGTAGATGAGAAAATAGAGGCCCAGGATGGTGAAGTGACTTATCCAAGGTACCCAGGCCCTGAGTGCTAGAGTGGGGAGAAGCCAGGCTGGGCTCATTCTCCACCAGGAGCTCTTCCTTCTGCAGTATTGGCTTCCTCTGGCAAAGTTGCCTCATTTATCTCCCTGCTGCACTGCTCTCCCCTGCAATGTAAATTCTCTCTTGAAGCTACATGGGGCTCTGGGTTCAGGTTTTTGACACTCGTGTCCTCATTCCTGGGGCCAGATCCCCATCAACCTAGAAAGTACTCCAGGATGAAGAAATCATTTGAAAAACACAGGCAAGCAGTGACTTCCAGCATTTTAATATTTTATTTTATTTTGCCATCAAATACTTCTGTAAACCCTTGGGCTGCCCTAACCCTACAAATCTCTTAAAGATTCTCTTCCTCCAGCAGGTTCTACTTCTTATACTCAATGGCAAAGAGAATAAGAGCGACATGGGGAGCAGTTACTGGGGGGAAATACTGCCCTCACAAACACAAATATTGCCATCATGGTGGTGCCTCAACAGATGCTTACAGTAATGTTGGGCCAACAGGAATTTCTGTTTCTGAAATGTCAGTAATGTCAGAATAGGAGAATAAGCTCAGTCACTCAGTTGCTTTATAAGTGAAAGGGGCTTTATCCTCCCTTCTTTGATGGTATTTGGGACTCAGTGTCTACACTTCTAAAAAGGATCCATTCATGAAAATAGTGCTTTTAATTCAGCAGCTTGAGAAGCCATCAGTGAGTAATAATGGATGAACTATTCAAAAAAAAATTGTGGTTAGAGAAAAGTCCTCTTTGTAAATTGTGCTTATGCATGGAATGAACTAAGTTTTGCATCTCAGTACCAAGAATTGGAACTTTGCATAAATGTATTTGCACATAAAATTTCAAAACCATTGTTGCCCTGGCTAGGTGCAGCAGACACCACCCACCCCCTAACCCACCCACCCACTGACCACTTGGTTAGCTTTCTGAGAGTTTCTGTGGGAAAGGTTTATAATGGCTGGTTTCTTGTTTGATGTCATATCAGTAAATTATGGTGCTTTAAACAGATGGGATCTCACAGTGTGGAATCCTTCAGGGTAAAGCTCATGAAAAGGTTTCTTCCCCAATTGGTTTAATTTTAGTTTTGTTGTTTGGAAGTTTTATGTTGTCCATTTAGTTCCTTGGCTTTTGGGGTTTTATAGTTATATTTTCTTTGTTTAATATCATTTCCTTTTTTTCTTTTAGCTGTTTTTGTTAGGGTGCCCAGAGGCTTCAGTTATGAGTGGCTGTAAAGTAAAATATATTATGATTATTACAATGATAAAGTATGCGCTTTAAGAGTCTGCTTATATTGCCCCATACATTCTCTTTCTCTCTCTCTCCAATACACCAAAGAGGCACATTGAAAATGTGATAGAAAATGGCTGCCAATTTAAAAACATAAATTAAGAAGAGCAGCCCAGAATGTACAGCCAGAGAGCTGTAGGCTGGATCAGCTCTCAGCAGAACCTGGACTGGCAACCCCAGACTCTGCTGTCTCTTCCCTCCTCTGTGATGTAGCAGAAAATGTCAGCACCTGGGCTTGAACTTTGTCAGAACTGCATATTGACCAACTTTTCCCAAGCTGCCTAACTCCCTGGAGACTTAGTTTTCTCACCTGTGATTTGGGAGAGGCCTGCTTCTTACCTCCTAAAGCTGATGTGAGCCTGAATGAACTCATCTGTCTTTACCTTTCCTCCTTTTGGTCAATGTCATTTTCCAGTTGCATTGCTAGTTGGTGTTTGGTAGTAATCCCTCAGTGCCAGGGAGCCTCATCCCTGGGAGTCATGTCCCATGCTGGGGGAAAGGTAATTCATTTACATGCTGAGTTTGGCTTAGAGAGAGGTGACATTTGAGCAACAAGGAGGCTCCCAGGAGACAACTCTCAGGTACCTTATAATTCTAGGCTAAATTTCCATTTCAAGGGTAAATGTTAATAATCACAGTCATCAATATCAGAGGCCCATCAATGGACCATCCTCCTTCACTAGTCATTGCCCCTCTGCTCATAGAATTCTTGTTGCTCCATTAGAAAATGTGGCAGAGCTCCCCAGGATCAGAATTTGATATTCTTTTGGTTATTTTATGAATCTCCACCCACCATGACAATGCCCCATGAACATTTGAACACATTTATATGCTTTATATTTATGCTCAGGTGAACTTCCTCCCATATAGCCCTATCTTGATCCTCCCCTGCCACAGTAATAACCTTTCTGTGATCCAAAACTTCTTTAAAAATGAAACCAATAAGATAGACAAATACAATTAATGAGAAAATGAAATAATATATTTTTAAATGAGAAATAAAATTTTAAAAAATTAAAAAATATAAAAAATTTGGGATAATAGAAACTAAAGAAAAAAATAATAAAATTTTTTGACATTTTGTGTTTCATCATTGTAAGATCTGTTGTCCTATGCACACAGTGACATTTTCTTCCATTTATTCCCCCAATGTCTTACTTTTTTCAGTTTGTCTTCAATAAGCACTTTTGATGGATTGTATCATTTGTGAAAATATCTCAATAAAACTGCTGAAAAAGGGAGCAGAGGTAATATCACCAGACTATTACCACTAACTATGGTCCATAACATATATTTGACATATTTTTTTCACACTCCCCAATTATCAACACAGTACATCTTTGGCATTGATGCAAGAATATTACAGTATTGTTGTTAACTATAGTCCACAGTTTAATTATTTTCCCATGTGTCTCCACATTCCCATGACCCTGCAATAGTCATGTACATCTGTTCTAGTTCACAGAAGGACACTCTTGCATTTGTACTATTAACCATAATTCTCATCCACCTCTTGGTTCACTGTTATTCAGTCCATAGATTATTCTCTAGCTTTCTTTCAATTGGCACTTACATCCCTAAACTGCCCTTTTCCACCAAAATTCTATTTATAAACCAGCTGTTATTCACTATAATGTGTTATCATCAACCTTACCCATTTCCACACATTTACAGTCAATTTAATTAAAACATCTACATAAATTAAACATCAGTACTCCTTCATAGCCCTCCTCTTATCTCCTAATAACCTATACTGTGGGTTTTAATGCCATGCCTTTATTCTTCATATTTAGTTCATATTAGTGAGACCATGCAATATTTGTCCTTTTTTGTCCAACTTATTTCACTTAGCGTAACACCTTCAAGATTCTTCCTTGTTATTATATGTGTCCAAATTTCATTTCTTCTTACTGCAGTGTAGGATTCCATTTTATGTATATACCACATTTTGTTTATCCATTCATTGGTTGATGGACAATTGGATTATTTCTATCTTTTGGCAATTGTGATGGGAGACTTGTATGATGTTATACATGTTGTTTTATAAGTTCACAACTTTTATTATACACTAATTCTTTATGTATGTTCATGTATGGAAAATATACTTCAATAAATTGTTTTTTAAAAAGGAGCAGAGGAAGAGAAAACAATGTGGAATATAACAACAACAGGTAAAAATCATGTTCTACCTAAATAAACTAGAAAAAGAAATGAGAGAAAATTTTAAAAATTAAATAGAGAGAAGCAAGGAATAGGAAATTTCAAAAGTACTGAGCTCATGATGTCACCTTGTCCCATAACAACCCTGGATGTGGTCAACCCAATGTAGCTCTCTGCTCTATTCCCTGTGCATTATGGGAACCATAGTCAAAGCCAGGACACTCTTCCCCAGATGCTCCATGCACTTGCCCCTGGAGTTGGCCTCTGAGCACCCCCTGAGGTTCCCAAGCCTCCTAAATAACCCAGCCCCGCTGTTCCCTGAAGAGAGGTTTGTATCTGGGCCCACCCTGACTTCCTCTTACTGAGTCTCTTGAACAGTAATAAATGGCTGTGTCCTTGACTCTCAGGCTGCTCAGATTTAAATAAACTTCATTTTTGGATGTGTCCCTGGTGGTGCTGAGTTGAGACTGAAGTGTTGGGTTATAGTGTGTACTTCCACTACTCCATATGTCACCCACCCACTCCAGCCCCTTTCCTGGAGCCTGGTGCACCCAGCACAAATGATTCCTGGTTAAAGAGATTCCAGAGACAGTGCAGGTGAGGGACAGGATCTGTGAGAGCTTCACCAGGCCAGGTCCTGACTCCTGCAGCTGCACCTGGGACATGACACCTGAGGACAAGGAGAACAGTGAATCATGTGCTCAGAGGCAGCATCCCCACTACCACCATGCCCGAATCCCTGAGACATTCACAGCCAGGAACTGCCACCATAAAGAAGAAGAACCACAAGGCTTTCATGTTCTTGGGGTTGAGGTTCGTGAGGCCTGGAAAATGTACTTGACATAGAAGAAAGTTAAATTTCAGTGAATTTGTGCTGTGGTTTCATCTGTCTGCCCATGTGGTGGTTTTCATCTAGGAGGTAACTCTGCATGTAAAATGAAAGGGGATGGAGGGAAGTCCTTGTCTTAGGGGCACCCTGGGAAGAGGATGATAGCTGAGCCCTTGGGAAACATAGTTCTTTCTCTGAGTGCCACCTCACTAAGCCATTTCCTCTATTTAAGGCAAGAAATGTGCTAAATGAGCTCTTCAGGGATTCAGTTGTGGCCTAGGATCAAGGGTGGCTTTGGAAAGATAGTCACTGTGCCAATACCC
Source organism: Tolypeutes matacus (assembly GCA_026826555.1). Lineage (NCBI taxonomy): Eukaryota > Metazoa > Chordata > Mammalia > Cingulata > Chlamyphoridae > Tolypeutes > Tolypeutes matacus. The sequence goes on along the minus strand of JAKSZT010021328.1, from coordinate 95,656 downwards.
CAGGCATTTTATATATATATATGTGTGTGTGTGTGTTGTAGGGAATTTGAATGCAACTTATTGCAAACTGGCAATTTAATGATGTTACATGTAGATTTAATAATAAATATGGTAAGACATCCATCCCTAGTCCTGCTCCATGTGGGGGTGGCAGCAATAAGAAGTCAAAAGTACTTGTCCTGGACATTAAAGTCACCAAAGACTATGACAGAATTTCAGGATGATGGTTAGGACTGGGTGCATGAGGTATTGAGAAAGTCTTTGGGTGGAAATGCTGTGAAGGGAGCTGCAAGGAGGAAAATCAAATCCACATATGGAGTAAATTACATCACTGTGAGGACACGGTGCTGAAGGTCAAAGTGCATTTTTCATTGAAGACTCATTTCCACATCACCCTGTTTTCTGAATTCATTGTGACATTCACATTTGGTTAAATCAGTTCAGGTGAATGAATTTCTGTGCATATTGTTTGTTTCATATAATTTTATTGACTATATTTATCAATGGAATTGCCCAAATAAAGGTGATTTAATGAACTTCTGCTGAATCTCTGTCCTAAAAAAAACATTGCAGTGGCAAGATCATACCTTTCTGGGCATTCTCATAAAACTGAACAGAGAAGTCATGAAAAGAAAGCCTAGATGCTGCAGGGAAGCTTCCTTATCCTTCCACTCCACGTGACTCTCAGCCAGGCCCTGGTGCTCAGTGGTCCTAGGTCTCTCCTAGCCTGTTCTTGGTCCCTGGACTCCATGGTCCTGAGTGACTCCTGCCCCTGTCTGTATATCTGCCCCTGAAACAGGCCCCTGGCTCAGTGTTCCTTAGATGCCCAGGAAGACAGTCCTGCTGGCCCTGCAGGGAGATGACAGCCTAGGTTCCTTCTGACTTCCCTGCACTGTGGGTCCCACTGTCTGGTCCTGAGCATTTGTATTGTGGGTTGCAAGAGGCAGCTGGAACTGTCCTTTGTAGGCCTCCTGGCCATGGATGGCTGAGCTACACTTGTGGTCTGTATATAGCTGCCTCTTGCAACCCAAGAGGCTGCTGTAACTGCCCAGCATCTGCAGCCCATTCCTGGACTCCTCTGCTTCCAACAAAACCTGTGGCCATCAAAGTTGCTCACTCTGCTATCAGCTACTGGGCTCTGCAGGTATCTGCAGGAACACTGGTGACTGGTCAGAACAACTGTTCATAGGGAGAGAAGGGGAAATGTAGACTCTTTGAGGAAACTCCAGGTGTCAAAAGACCCCCTCCCCAACTTCACCTGATACTGAAGCTGCAGGGTCCAGAGCACCCACTGGACAGCACTCTGCAGAGCTTTGGATCTGGGCTCACACTGCCAGCTCCCCACTGTGTATCTAAGTCAAAATAACACAGTCCAGTCCTTGGCTCTCAAATTATCCAATTGTAGAAATAGTGTGCCCTTGGTGTTAGTCTTGAGATTGTGAACTGGCCCTTCACAGAGTCTGCATAGTGTGTCTTAATTCCATCATTACAGACACTTCCCAGGAGCATGTAGGATCCACACCATCCAGTAGCCACTGAAGGTGAATCCAGAGGCTGCAGAGGGAAGTCTCAGAGATCACCCATGTCTCCCCAGGCAACACCATCTGCACCCCACACTGGACTCTTCCCTGCACAAATAAACTATCAGGAAACTGTCACCCATAGCCAATCTTTCACCCATGTGCATTCATACACTGAATATTCATTGTTCTCCATAAAATTCCTTTTAGAACTTCAATAATGAAAACCCAATTCAGCCCAAACTCCATGGTGAATTGTCTCTGAACTTTATCACAGAACTGTAATACCTGGGATTCCAGGGCCTGGGGTTCCTCACCCTGAGCCTACAGCTCAAGGCTGGGCTAGTTTTAATCAGCAGAGGGAGGGGTCCTACTTGCATTTCCTTCTACCACACAGCAATGTCTGGGAGGACTTTGGAGGGGACAGTGCCCAGCTAGATAGGTGGACTCTGGGGGAGTTGGGTGGTAATGATAGCATTCAAGAAACTGATTTATTATTATGTTAGTTACTGGGCTAAAGATTTACAACCATTTTGTTATTTTATTTTTACCAGAGCACACAAGACACATGAATTATCAATGATTCCTCCATTTTACAGATGCAAAACTAAGAACTGAAAAACAGAGTGGTCATGTGACATGTCTGTGGGCACAAATCACCTAAGGGTGAGCCTGTGCTGGACCTGTGCTCCTCACTGCTGGGTGCAAATGCTTACCTGGACAAGCTCCAGGAGAGACTGGGACAAGACTTCTGAGCTTTATACCCCTCCACTGCTTTTGTGAAATTAGAACCTTTGTGCTTTTTACTGCATTCTTGTGTTTACTAGATGAGATTACTCATCTCCATCTCTCCCACCTTACCATTTTTATGCTTTAAAAAAAATAAAGTCCTCACTGAGTTACAATTGATATTTGATAAAAAGCATGTATTTAAAGTGTTCAATTCAATAAGTATTGATATATGCATACACCCATGAGACCAGCACCACAATCAGGATAGTGTGCACATCCAACACCCCTGCAAGTTTTCTCTTGCTCCTTTGTAATTCCTCTCACCCTGTCTTCAGACAAATATTGATTTTCTTTATGTTACTTAAGAATAGTTGCATTTCCAAGAATATATGAATTAAATCATACAGAATATGCTATTCTTTCTTTAGCTTCTTTTAATCTGTAAACAGTATAATTTTTGGTAATCCATCCTTGTTATTGTGAGTCCCAAGCATTTAATGCTGAGTAATCTTTCAATGTGAGCAAATACCTCAATGCATTTATCTATTCACCTGTTAATCTACATTTGGACAGGTTGAAATATCTCACTATAATAAAGAAGCCTCAGACTTAGCTTCAAAATATGAAGAGCTGTGAAATAGGTCTCTCTTGTTCTTACAACAACACAAAAAACTGAACAAACTGTAGATTAACTAACTGAGTTAAAAATATAAGGTAGCTCAAGTCACAGGACAAGCAACACAGTTGAAAGTTGGAGAGAGACAGATGCCTGCAGGGAGAAACAGCACCCAAACAATAGCTTACCTTGGGGAGATACTAGCAGATAGGATTTACCCTCTTAAAAGATCAAACTAGAATATGTGATCAATTTCTTAAGGTCAGGTGTGATCAAGGCAAAAGAGTGTGAAGCTCCCAGGGACCACATGTGTAGATGCATTTATACCCTTTTACAAGGTTTTCATCCTGGATTGGGAAGAATCCACAGAAAGGCCTCCTCCTGCCTGTGTGATGCTGTTTGGGGTTGAGGCACAGCAACCACTGCTGACATGCACCAGACACATGTGCTTTTAAAAAACTTAGTGTCAGGCACCAAAATATAGACCCAAGAAACTCATAGACCATATGCACAATAAACATACACACAAAGAAGTGTCTACTGTAGTAAAACTGCTTAAATATAAAGAGAAAACCTTGAAGACAACCAATACAGTTGGATAATGGCCTCCTAACAGAGGAACAAGTAAATTAATTGCAACAGACCAGTAATCAAAACCATGGGACATAGATGATGATGAAGTGATAACTTTTGTGATCAAACAAATAAACCAACCCAGATTTTCACATGCAGTGAAAAGTGTCTGTAAATTGCAATTGCTCAGATAGGCAGAAACTGAGAGAATTTATTTACAGCATAAACCACTCTTTGATAAATGCTTAAAGGATTTGCTCATGAAGAATGAAGATGATGGATGTCAGAAATTTGAATATACAAAAAGAGAGTGTAAAACATAAATTGAGGTAATATTTAATATATTCTTATTTTGATAGCTTCAAACGATAACCATTTAAAGCAATGATAATAGCAAGTAGGCATTGCATATTTATAAATTATGTAGAAAACTTCAAAAGAAAACAGGACACAAAGGAAGAAAAGGAGAAATTTGGAAATATGCTGAAATAGTACACTTAAACACACATGGATTGAAATAACAAATTAAAGGTAGAATGAGTTTATATTAAAGTTATTACAGTAAATCTTGGAGCAGCCACTAAGAAGTTAATCAAATAGCAGCAAAAAAGTATTTAATCAAGCATTTAAATTTAGATATGATAAATGATATCAAAGAAATGCTAATTTAAACCATGAGATAGAAGAAACACTTGCCAAATACAAGTGACTGTGACTGACTACAGGTGGCAAGGCTTGGTAAATACCCTTGATTGATGTCATTTGGTGGTTTTCATTTTATTTTCACCTTGCCAATGAGGTCACATCTGTTGAAAATGTTGTTCAAGCCTTCTTTTTATTATTGATTGTTTTCTAATTTTCTATTGATTATGGAGATCATTTTCAAGTACAATTGAAGAGTTCACTCCTTTTGCACTGTCAGTTTTGTCTTTTATGCATTTTAAAGCTCCAATATTGGAGTTATATGCAATTGGTAATGTATTTTTATTAAGACTTCTGATCCATGAATATGGGAAGTCTTTCAAATATTTAGATCTTTTCTTTTTTTCCAAACATATTTTGTAGTTTGAAGAGTACATGTTGTACATTTCTTTTGTTCAGTTTATTTCTAACTACTTTATTCTTTTTGATGCTATTGTAAATGGAAATTTTTAACAAATCAATTTTATTGATACATAATAATAAAACATACATACATCCCAGCACTATGGATCTTTGGTATTCTCATATAGTTGTACAGTCATCATTTCAATCATTATTAGAGCATTTTCATTATTAAAATAATAATACTAATAATAAACAAACAGACAAACTCATCACCTCTCAATCTTTCTATGCCTCCACTTTCATATGTACAAATAAGGGATATTCATTGAATTAACAATATTGTGCCAGAATCACCAGCAAAATTACCAACATTTTTTATCAATTGAAACAGAATATCTGTACCCATTAAGAATTCACTCACTATTCAATCCTGAATCTGGTAATCTCTAATTTACTTCCTGTATCTATGAATTTGCATATTCTAGGTATTCCATGTAAGTGAAATCATACAATACTTTTCTCTTTGTCTTTGACCTATTTAATTCAAATGTACATTTCAATGATCATCCATGTTATAACAAGTGTCTTCCCTTTGTGGAAGTGACTGATATTCCAATGTGTGCCTCCAATTATTTATCCACTCATTTGTTCATGGGGATTTGCATTGCATACAACTTTTGGCTATTGTAAATAGTGCTGCTATGATCTTTGGCATACAAATATATATTTGAATGTCTGTTTTTGATATTTTGAGATATATACTTAGAAGTGGAATTGTAGTTTCATATGATAATATCTTATTTAAAATTTTGAAGATCTGCAGGTCTGTTTTTCAAAGACAGTTACTTAATGCCCACCAGCATTGTAGTAGGGTTCCTATTTCTCCACAGTCTCTCAAATATTTGTTGTTATCCTAATTTTTGGTCCATGACATTTGTTTGGATGGCTTTCATTAGTTGTTCAATGTTCTGCCTCAAATCCTTGTTTTTAGTTTGTTCATTGGACTGGGTCATGTCTTCCTGTTTCTTAGTATAGCTTGTAATTTTCATTTGCTGTCTGGTCCTCTTTTTATTTTTATAGGTTTATTCAGTTGATTAGCTCATCTTTCTACTCTAGGGTTTTATTCAGTTGCTGTTTGTGTGTGTGTGTTAAGTTTTCTGTTTGACACTTGTTCCTTTTACTTTATTTGCTTGTTGTTTTCTATGTTCCCTTGAAGAGAAAAGATTAGGGCCAGAGAACGTGAAAAAGATAAGAAAAGAAAAAGGATAATAGTAATACTAATAGTAAAAGTTAGAATAGGAACCATATAAGACCTCAGAAAATGAATATTTAACTCATGTAAGCAGTGTAGAGTAATAGGAATAAAAGGGTGGAGTAACAACAACGAAATGGGAAACTGAAAAGAGAAAAATATATAGAATGAATTTAAAGGCCAGAATGTTGAACAGAGAGGGAAAGATAAAAGAAAAGACAAAAAGAAAAAAAAGTTAGTAAAAGAAAGAAAACAGGATAGACAAGATAGAAATAAAAACCAGAAAAATTGAGGACTAAACAAAGAGAGATAGAATGTAAGAACAACAATAAAAAGTGTAAGAGAGAAAGATGAAGGAAAGAGAAGAGATAGCATAGGTAGACAAAATTGGTATACACAGAAAAGGGGAAATCAAGGAAGTAGAGACATAGCAAACAAGAGAGAAGCCAGAAGCACCTAATTAAGAAAAGAAAAAGAAAGAGAAAAAGTGGTGGGAGAATAAGAGGAAAACAAAACAAAAACACAGTAAAACAAACATACAAGCAAGCAGTCAAACACAAACTAAGGAAAACCAGCATTCCCTCTTAGGCCCCTGAGGAGCTTCTCAGGGTGCTGGTGTTCATCAGTCAATTACCTTGCAGCCTGCCCTTTGCAGGTTTTGAAGTGGGTTCCAGTGAGTAAATTAAGTTAAAAAAAAATTTTTTAGAGTAACCTTTTTTAAAAAGGAAAAATAAAAGCCCCAAGAGAAGCTAATACAAAAATAATGTCTATGTTCTCCCTGTCCTACAGTATCAGCTGGATGTTTGATATCCTAATGGATCACTGCTCTAAGAGGATCCAGGAATTGAACTAGGGAATTTGTATATTCAAAGTGGAATCTCCTCCACTGAGATAACCTTTCTCATTGGGCCTGTTAGCTCTTCAGAAAGCTATCTAGTCACTTTCTCTTGGGCAGGTTTGACTGTTTGCAGTTGGGTAGATTCCTCCTGCTTAACTCTGTGCCTGTTCCCTTTCTATTCTTATTGCTTTTTCTCCCAGGGCAGCAGGATGCAATAGCCTGTGCAAGCAGATCCCTCCTCACCTCTCCTGGTCAGGTTGAGTTCCCTTCTGAAATTCAAATGTGACCCTGGTGACTCAACTCACTGCTGAAAAATGACTCTCAACCCTCTTCCAGACCACCCCCTCCTCCTAGGAGACAATGGGCTTTGATTGCCTCTTAGGTACTTCCTATTGCCCATCTCCCTTAGAGGAGCTGAAATTTTGATAGTTTTCAGTATAGGACTAGTCAATTGCCTGACTCTGCCACATCCCAGGCCAAGTTTCTCTATCCAAGGGCAGTTAGGTAAATCAGGCATCCTCAGCAGATTCACCTCTCCCCTCTTCCTGGTGCCACCTCTAGCTAGCTGGTATGCACCCCAAAGCTCAAATGGGGTCCAGGCAACCAAAGCCACAGAAAGGAAACCCCTCTCCAACTCTCATCAGAACCCTCTCACTCATAGATAATGTTCCCTCCCACTGGGTTATGGCAAGAGTAAGGGCTCATAGTGGCTTCCTTCCCTGAGGTTGGGGCTTAGCCATCCACAGTTTCTAGCCATGGAGGAGAAACTCACAGTTTTACCTTGAACAACCTCCAGATCAGTGCCTCAAAGCCTCCCACTCTGTGGGTTCCCAAAACAGACCACTTGGGCAGGATCTTACCCTGACTCAGCAGTCCCTTGTGAGAGAGATGGTGAGCTGCCTTTTAAACTGATGCCATCTTGCCACTTCCCCTAATTTTTTATTCTACCCTTCCTTGTAAGTCTTATATGGAATTGCATTGTAGTTTTGATTTCTATTTCCATGATAACAAATCATTCAACAGTAATTTTCATTTCCTTATTACATATTTGTGCATCTTCTTTGTGTAATTTTTTGTTGAAATGTAAGTAAAAAATTCTAGATACAAGTCCATTATTAGTTGCATGATTTATAAATATTTTCTCTCATTCTACGGGTTCTATCTTTACACACAAAATTGCTTCCCTTAAATCACTAGTTATTAATTTTGATAAAGTCTAATTTAATTATTGGTACATTTGCTAAAGTCAGTCCCCCAGAGGGCAGATCACTTCTGTGGCACATGATTTTCCTGCAGAATTAGGGAGAATCCATACACACACAAAACACAAAACATGCAAAACAAACTCCTTTCTCCAAGTGCTGCTTGGGAAAGGGACAACATCCAGTGTAGAAATACACCCACAGCAACCTCCCTACCTCCACCTCAGAACAAACAATTAACCTGCACGTGGGAAGCAAATAAAACCAGTATTCTATGGGCATTGTGGGGATCCAATAGGAAAAGGGAGGAAACAGAGGTAATCATGGAACGTAAGTCCAGAACCACCTCCCCTCTTCTCACTGAGGAATGAAAGCCTTGACATGGAGATGAAGGACTTTGAAATAGGAAGTTGAAGACATTGGTTAAAAAAAAAAAAAAAAACTCTGCAGCTTTGGAGGAAACAACTGGGGAAAGCTACAGTACCCTAGGGAGGGAACAGAAATATGTGATAAGCCAACTGCTGCATTAAGAGAAGGGACAGGGGCAATTTGGATAGTATTCACAGCAAAGTCCATTTTCTCATAGCCTATCCTTTACCCAGGAAACTTAGATCTGAGATTACCACAGGTAAGTAGCCAGATGATAATTGTGATCATGAAGGGCATGATTGCCCTTGGCCTGGAACCTATAAGTGCACTTGCATGTTCACAACTGGAAACCGGAACACTTATTCCTTAGACACAAGATATACCATTAGAAAGCTCTATCCCATGTGGAGATTCATGGCAGGGTGGAGCCAGTTGGAGTCATGCTCAGCTTCCCAGGATGTGCAGGAATATGAGGTCCAAGCACACATCTGAGGTCTGCATCCCTGTGAGTTCTGTCAGGTGAGCTCTGCCTTCAGAATACTGTGAGTGTGTGGGGATAATTATGGGTGTGACCTTACCTGCCTCACATATAACATATAATGTTAAAATAATATGTATGTATGCCTGTATTTACAGAGGTAGTAACATAAAATGAAAACAGTTCTCATTTAATTTTGCATATATCATAGCACTGCTTAGAAAGGATACATGTTGTGGAGCAAGAAGAGGGAAGCCTGGGCAAGGACAGGAATCTTCTCACCAGCTGCTCCATGCACCTGTCTCTGGAGTTGACCTCTGAGTGCCCCCTGCTGTTCCTGAGCCCCCTAAACAGCCTAGTCCCTTGCTGTGCCCTGAGGAGAGGTTTGTGTCTGGGCTCACAGTGGCTTTCTTCCTCTGTGTCTCACTCAGTAATAAATGGCTGTGTCCTCAACTCTCAGGCTGCTCAGCATTAAATTTCATTCTTGGAGGTGTCCCTGGTAATGCTGAGTCGGGAGTGAAGAGTTGGGTTATTGTATGTTATTCAATTACTCTGTATGTAACCAACTCACTCCAGCCCCTTTCCTGGAGCCTGGCAGATCCAGGTCAAATAAGAGCCAGTTAAAGAGACTCCAGAGACAGTGCAGGTGAGGGACAGGGACTGAGAGGGCTTCACCAGGCCAGGTCCTGACTCCTGCACCTGCACCTGGGATAGGACACCTGAGGACAAGGAGAACCATAGTGAGTCATGGGCTCAGAGGCAGCATCCCCATTACCCTCATGTCTGAATCCTGAGACCCTCACATCTGGGAGCTGCCACCAGAAAGAGGAAGAACCACAAGACTTTCAAGTTCCCATGCATGAGGTGCATGATGACCAGAAAATGTATTTCCTGACAAGAAGGAAACTAGATTTAAGTAAATTTGTGCTGTGGTTTCATCTGTCTGCCCATGTGTTGATGTGCATTTGGGAGGTAACTCTGTTTGTAAAATGACAGTGAATAAGAGGAGACCATTGCCTTAGGGGCATGCTGGGAGGAAGATGCTGGCCGTGCCCTTGGGAAACAAAGACCTCTCCCTGGGGTGCCCCTCACCAAGCCTAGTCTCCTCTACTTCCAGGCAGAAAATGTGTTGAATGAGCTGGACAGGGATTCAGATGCAGCCAATGATCAAGGATGGCTTTGTGCCAACTGTAGCCATTATATATATATGTATTGTGAAGAGAACTTGAATGCAGCATATTGCAAACTGGCAATTTAATGCTCACTGTATAGATTTAATAATAAATATGGTCAGACATTCATCCCTAGCCATGTTCCCTGTGGAGGTGGCAGCAACATGACATAAAAAAGACTTTCCCTGTGCTCCAAAGTCATCAATGATTATGACAGAATTTTGGGATGAAGCTTAGGACTCCTGTACAAGCATAATGAATCAACTCTACAGCTACATTCAATTATGAACACTGTTACCCACTTCTCTACTAATGGCCATTTGCAGTTCCCACATGAGTCCTCACTCAGGGTCAGAGGAGAGGATCCCAGTCAGTGGTGGAATTCCCTCAGCCTGTCCCAGGTTCCTGTAGGAACTACAGCCTGAGTCACAACCTGAGCTGAAGGTAAAAGTTCTGACACTTGGGATTTACAACAAGAATTGCCAGAGAGGGAAAGGAGCAAAGAGTGATATGAGAACAAAGACTAGCAGGAAAGTAAATGGATTCTCAGAAAAAAGATACAATTGAATCAGTGCTCAATATGATTCGTACACTTTTATGTGAGCACAAGGGGTCATATATGAAAACTATTAGGATATATAGGTTACTTATCCTAGCATAACCTCCCTCTTGGCTCAACTCTGAATGCCAAATGTGTCCTAATCATGGAAACTCATGGAGGGCTCTTCCTTGGGTCTAATTTGAAAGGACTCACCAGGCTGCTCAGAAATCTGGTCCTAGTGACCTCTGGCAGAGTCATTTCTACCTCCATAAGGGACATCCTGTTTTGTGTGCATACAAGAATGTTCCTTCCTTTTACAATGAAAATTATCTCACTCAGATATGTCAATGGAAGACAAAGATTACAAATCTAGAGATATTCTTAGGAACTCCTGTGAGTTGGAGATGAATCCCCAGGTCACAAAGGAAGCCAGACCTTAATCTCCCATCTGCACCTGTTCCTGGCCTCCTGAGCTCCCTGCAGCCCAGTCCACTCCTGCCACCCTGCGGGGGAGGATTGTGACTGGGCTCACTCTGCCTTCCCCTCTCTGTGTCTCTGCTACAGCAGTACATGGCTGGGTGAACCCAGAGGAGGCTGCTCAGGAGAGTTGTAGAGGGCCTCCAGGCTGTTCCAAGCCTTCCCCAACTCCACCAGCTACAACTCACACTGGATACTTAAAATCACACACATTCTGGTCAGGAAAACTGGAACACCTGGGAATCCCAGGACTGGGGCTCCTCTCTCTGATCTGCAGGGTCAGGCATGGGATGATTTACATCAGCAGACTGTCACACCTGATTTTCATGACCCCCTACTCTATGAGAAGCTCTTGCTTTGGAGGCTATGGGAGAGGGATGTACCCAGATCAGATAGGAGTGTCCAGGGGGAGTTGGAGTCAATGATGCCATTCAAAACAATATGATATTGGGTCATTTTTCTCATGTGAACACTTAGCACCCATTATGTTGTTTCATTTATATTTATGTGCAGAAACTATATGAAGGACATATCAGTGTTTCCTCTATTTTCCAGATGAAAATTTAAAACAGTGCATAGAAAGTTTGGACAATATGCCCAAAGGAAGCACATACCTGCTAATAGTTAGCCCCAAGTCTGGGCTTCTGCACCATAAACAATGGACCTGGCAGCTCCCCTCAACCAGTCCTGTGTCAAAATGGGACATACCTAGTGAGGTTTGTACCCCCACTTTGTGTAATGAGAACATCACTTGGATTTGCTACATTTGAGAGTTTAACTAAAGAAGCAGAGAGAAACCAGGGTTCATGCAGGATTCTCTGGCATTTCACAGAGAATGATCTATTTCAGTATATCTCCATCATATCAGTCTATCCAACCCTTGTCTTTTTCCTTACCTTAGGGAAAAAGCTTTAAATATTTTACCACTAAATTTTGATATTAGCTGATTTTTTCCATAAATTTCCTTTATCATGTGTTTTTATTATTCCTAGGATACAGAGTGTTTTGTCAATAAAGCCTGTAAGATATTGTCAAATGCTATATATCAACTGAGACAATTATGTATCTCCCTTCATTCTACTTATGTATTGTAATGCATTGAGAAATCCTCAGTATATTTTCATGATGAAACATCCTTGTATTCAGGGAATACATCCCACTAACCAAGGTCTATAAATATAAATAGTTCCTGATTTGACTTGTTCATACTTTATTGAGGATTTTTGCATCTAAATTCATAAAAAAATATTAAAATTAATATGTAGTATATTTCTATTTTCTTGTGGTATCTTTTTCTAACTTTGGTATCAGGGCAATGCTGGACTTATAGGATATTAGGAAGTTTTTATTCTCTTCTCTTTTTTATTTTAAAAGAAGCTTTAGATTACACAAATGTTACATAAAAATATAGGAGATTCCCATATACCCCACCCCCTACTCTCCCACAATTTTTCCCATTGACATCTTTCATTAGTGTTCTGCCTTTGTTACAATTTAACAAATGTTGAAGCATTACTACTAACCATAGTCAATAGTTTACATTATGGTTTACCCTTTCCACCACCACACAATTTTATAGGTTTTGCTTTGTGTACTAGAATTTGAAGTGTTTTTAATTGTCTTCTAAATGTTTGGCAGAATTCACCAGTGGAACTAGCTGGTCCTGTATGTTGTTGGGAAGGCTGTGATTAATGAATCAATTTTCTCTTAAAAGTCTGTTCAGATTTCTGGTTTCTTCTTCAGTATTAGTAATTGAGTGTTTTTAGAAATTTGTCCATTTCATTATTTTTCTTCTAATTTCATCACATAGTTGTTCATAATCTTCCCTTAAAATTTATTTTAGTAAAGTTGTCAGTAAGGTATGGTTTTCTGTTTTTATTGTTGTAATTTGATTTTTCTCTCTCTCCCTTAGACCCTCACATCTGGGAGCTGCCACCAGAAAAAGGAAGAATTACATGGGCTTCACATTCTTGAAATTAGGTCCATGATTTCCAGAAAGTATTTTTAAGAGTGAGACAGGTACTGGATTTAGGTAAATGGGTGGTGTGTTTTCATCTGTTTCTATGAATGGCAATTAACATGTATGAGGTACATTTTTAAATAAAGGTGAAAAGAAGGGAGAGTAGTTACTGTTCCTGGGGCTCACCTGGGAACAGGATTCTGGCTGTGCCTTCAGTGATCACAGTTCTTTCACCTACCACACTAACATTTGTTCCAGGCCAGAAATGACCTGAAGGAACTGGGCAGGAAAGTGATGTAAACAATGGTCAAGTGTGATTTGGGAATTAGGGTCAAAATGTCTCTACTCCCAGAGGAACACACACACACACAAATCACCAGAAAAGTTATTTATGAATGTATTCACTTTTTTGATGTATTCATGTAGGAACACACTTTGGTACTGCCTTCTTTTTGCTCATGCCAATCCACAGTGGCAACTTTATGTATATAGTTATAGTAGGTTGCCTGTGTTGTAAGATATTATCATATGTTGTTAGTATTATTTCCCCACAGCACCAGAACAGACCTATATTCTGAAAACCAAGATTTCACAAGGAATACTTGCTGTGGTTCAATAACCCCCTCAACTTGAGTATCTTTGCCAATACATTGGCTGCCTTAGATCACCTTCTTACTGAAAATCCCTTACCTCATCCTATCCTGAACAGACCTTGAATTCAGCATATTTCATCCAAACCAAATAATACTATCAATCAAATAAGTGAAAAAATATACAAGAGAAAGGAAGACATCACTATCATGAGGCAGTGGTATGAGGCAATCAGGAGTCACATGAACTCTGATGTCACCAATATAAATGACAATGTATGGGTATTGAAAAGCACTTCAAGAAATTAGTCAGGGAAGTCTCAGATAGAATAATAATGAAGGAGATATGAAGAGTATTATTAATGGAAATGTTTTCCAAAAAGTACAAATAAATGGAATTGATGGTGGAGCATGAAATATACATTTAATGAAGATGAAGAAAGAGCAGTGTGTGTGAGACAGTGCAACAAAGGAAAAGGTTTCCTATAATATTTGCTAGGTCTTCAGGTAACTATGAGAATATTACCATGGTTGTTGTATTATGTGTTAATTGTATCTTTCAGTATGGTAAAGGCCTGTTATGGAAACCTGCCAAATGAGGCCATGGCCTCAATGTTCCTGTAACTACTGCCATTTGTCAGAAAATGGGAAATGATTTCAGGTCAAGAGACACTGGTTGCAAGGAGGTAGAAGTAGTGTTGCCACTCAGAATTCAAGAAACATGGATCTGACTTTACAGATATGAACTGTGTTGTCATCAAGAATATTTCAGCAAAGGAAAATTTATGGGGGTCAGAAACTTCCATGTTGGACCAGGATGGAACTGATGTTTCAGTATAAAATGAGTACATCAATTTTCATTCTCCCTCTTTCAGATTGAGAAATGAGACAAGGATGGCACAAGCCTAGCCACAATGTCCCCGAGCCAACCAAGCAGCCCTTCATTCCAGTAAAACATGTCTCAACACAGGAAGGTTTGTCCAGTTGGTCAGTGGCCCATTGGTCCCCCACGGTGTTGAGCTCACCAGTCAGCGATTTCCTAGAAGTCACCTGGGTGGGAAAAATTCTCTGATTTAGTTTTAGGTTTTAATTCCTCCTTCTCCCAGGGGAAAGAATTGGAGATAAATGCAGAAAGTTTATCGAGTTGCAAATCATGATGATATAATTAGTTTAACAATACACTGTATTCTCTTACAAGATAATATAAAGTGTGGTGGGGGGAGAGAGTGTATGAGGGTTAAGTTTCCTATATTCTAAGATGACTCCCACATAGATTGCTTCTTGGATTATGGATTCCATGACAACATTTGAGTATCATCTGATTAAGAGGAAAAGAGAAGGTTACTTCTTGGAGGAAATGAAAAATGCTCCTATGCTCTCAGACCAGGCCTCCCAGGAGAGAATCGTAAAGATGTGGGGTTTCCCAAACAGAAATCTTAAAATGATTCATCAACCCCTGTACTGTTTTCAAACCATTCTAATGTAAATATTCACAATTAATGCTATGCTTAGATTAAATTTTATAAGTCTAAAGCTAAAGGGTGAAAATGTTCTTATTACAACATTTTTTTCCATTTGAGAGAATTCATAAATCAAGAGAGATTCCATGGGAGAAGCTTTAAGTTGGAGAGGAAGCCCCAGGCCCTGACAGGAAACCATCCCTCAACCTCACATCTGCACCTGCCCTTTGGGCTGGACCTTGGGATCTGTTGGTTTTGAGCACCCCCTGCAGTCCAGTCCCTACCTGAAGCCCTGAAGGGGAGGATGGCATCTGGGCTCCCATTGGCTCTTGCTTACTGTGATCTTCATAAAATAATACACAGTGTGACCTTGTTTCTGTTTGCACATTTACAAATAAAGCATTTTCTTGTCTTCATGTCAAGAGTTTGTGAATTGACACTTCAAGGAAACTGTGTACCTCTTCATACAGACATCTGTTTTTAAAATCTCCAACCCACTTCAGCCACTTTCCCAGAGTCTGTCAGTCCTAAATCTAGTTCTTACTGAAGTTGAATCCAGATACTCCAGTGTGTTAGAAAACTCAGGTTTGTACTAAATCCCCTCCTGGTGCCACTAACTGCATATGTCCAATGTTTGGAAATCTGTTGCAAATGTCCAGTGCTTGCCTCATACTCAGTATTGCATGTTCTCCAGAATATGACCTCCTGAGACAGCAAATCCCATAGTGTATCCCCTGTGTTCAGTCCCAGGCACTAAAGGGGAACACCTGGAAATTCCTCAGGTGGGGCTCCTCTTGCTGTGAAGTCATGACTGGGATGGAATTCACCAGCAGAGGTAGCATCCCTATTTGCATTTCCTCCTATTACACAGAAAGTTCTGTGTTAGGTGGCTTTCAGAGAAGATTGTGCCCGGAGCAGTTGTGAGTGACCTGAGGGACAAATGTTGCAATGGTAGCATTTGTGAAAAAGTGAATTCATATTAAGGGTTTGTGTTGGGCTAAAAGCTTAGCATCCATCATATTATTTCATTATTATATCTGCACACAACATCTATAATGTATTAGGGCTCACATTTCTCAACATACTCATCACTCTACAGATTAAATGTTAGATAATAGAAATTTGAGAGAGTGTAGAAAAATGTATTTGTGGTTTTAATTTCCATTTATCTAATAATCTTGAGCAATTTTGACTTATGATTATTATACATTTGTGTATTTTTATTGGTAAAATATCTGTTCTTATATTTTACTAATTTTGGTTAACATTTAACTCTAATTTTCTTTTTATATTCTGTATATAAGAACTTTATAAAATATAAGACCCATAGACATCATCTCCTAGTCCATGGATTTTTTATTTTATTTTAATAATAGTGGTATTTGATGCATAAATTATTTTAATTTGGAAAGCCATAAGTTTTATTTTGATTATGCTTTTTGTGTCATAACCAATACATTCTCATATTACTCATTTTGTTGTTGCTGGTGTAAGAGTCACTATAAAGCACATTAAAAGGTACCAGGACTGTACCTCTTTGGTGCTGGGAGGTGGCTTGGGGGCTGCATTTGGCTCCACTGTCTTGCTGTGTCCTACAGACTCACATGACCATCATGGGCTCTGGACCCTCTTCCTGAGGAGGCAGTGGGGCAGCGGTGGTGACCGCATGGGGAGGCAGCAGTTCCAGAGGCACAGGGTCAGCTGCCCCTGGACTGCTGTGGGGGAGAAGAAAAATGGCAGAGGTTTCGGTGGTGGGGGCAGGCACAGGCACCTCTGTGGCTACACACCTTTCTCCTGTCACTTTTGCAAGGGTGAGGTCAGCTCTAAACTACCGGAATATATTGTCCCAGAGGTGAATCAGGCTTTATTGAAGAAGTGACAGATGATTCCAGTTTTTTAGGTGGTGGTGGTGGCAGCCAAATAGACTGCACCACATCAACACATTTTGCAGAGCTCTGGGACCAGTTAGACCACACAATGTTTTCCCAAGATTTGAGACCATTTCTGAGCAGCCATCCACTGGGCCAAGACAATAGAACTAATGAGGGAGGTGACCAAACAGACTGACTTCTGGGGACCCAGGTGACCTCAAAAGCTGCCAATGACTGGGAGATGCAGATCCCGAGGAAGCTCTCATCCTGACAGATCCCCAGTTATTGAATGAATAATACAGCAGATTTTTGTGAGATTCTTTGCCAATTCTGCCATTCCTTGGTCCCCACACCATTTTCCTGGGGCAGGATGCTGCACTCCAAGGCTGAACACTGTGCCTGGGGTCAGGCAGGGCCTGATGCCATTGTTACCCAGCTTTTAGGACAACTAGAAAACACAGGGCCTCCCCCAGCTGATAAGGAAGAGATCTCATCTGTTCAACAGTGACGGTAACTCAGGATCCAGTTAATACAGGTTTAGAGTGTCCAGCATGCAGAGAAGATTCACAGTTAATGATGTCCAGCAGTTACCCTGTAACCACTTCTTTCCCAGTGGTTGTATTGTGCCATGGTTAGAACTGCATGGAACATGTCCTGTTTGTAGAAAGGGTTTAAATGGTGAGGACTCTACTCAGCAATCCCAGAGCTCAGAGCCATTGCAAACAGCAGATTTAGCAGTGACAGCCAGCTACATGACCATGAACTTTCTGAAGCTAAAGACCACTCTTGAGCCAGCGCTGTGGTAGTCTACTTACCACAGCTATTAACTGTATCAAACAAAAAAAATAGTAGGTGGATTTAGTAATCTCATAAGAAACCTAACACATGATGTTAATGCAATGAGTGTTTTTCCTCTCCAAATTTAAAGTTAGTATCTACAGATGGAATTGTATCTACAACCAAATGCCTCTTATTCCTGAATTAAGAGTGATGATTCTATATGTGAAACTTAATTATGTGGGTTTTCCCCCAGAATAGAGTCAGTTCCTTACAGTCTAGCCATGGTCCTGCTATCTGTCCTTCTTCCCTGTCATGGAGATGTCAGCCTCCTCCAGCCTCCACCTACCAGTAGTGCATTTTATAGTAGATGTGGTGGAAACAGCACCCTAAAGTTCTGCTGATCTAAGTCATTTTGTCTTCATTGTAATTTTTAAAGACTTCTTCAGGAGATGCAGTTTCCCACCTAACTCTTTGTTTACTGTCTTTTATCCTGCAGAACTTTTTTTGTTTGTTGTGTTTTTTCTTGTTTTTTTTTTTTTCTTTTTCTTTTTTTAAATCCTGTAGACCTTAAAAATATTTCCTTCACAGAAATGGAATTACTTTATTACTGCTTTCATAGTCCATCTACTGTTTTTGATAATTCATTGCTCTTCAGGAATTGGAATTTATATTGTCTCATTTTAATTTTTAGATCCCATTTTTATCTCTGAAACTTTCCTATTCTGCTCTATTTTGGCTACTCTTGGAGTCAAATTATTATGATCATACCTAAAAACCATGACCTAAGATAGGTGAACATTATTGTTTTCAGCCTAAATGAAACATGTGAATCATGTTTGTGGTCCTTTAGCTCTTCCATTTTTAAGGTCTAAATATTGTTAGACTCACTTTCAACAAGGTAGTAGCTGTATTTTTAATATCTTTTTTTTAGTATCATTTGATGAAAAATATAAACAATACAGCTATTGATTGTAGTAATGCTTTTAAATCAGTTTGTCTTTTATTAGTCATACGAGCATCTACAATCAATTATAATATAGTATACATTCTTGTAAGATATATTATTTATTCAGACTGAAGATAATGCTTATACAGATTCCTTGTAATAAACCCAGGATGTTACAGAGTTTCAAAACCCACGGTTTTTCAATCACTCATATAAATTGAGGTTAAGATGCGTGTCCAGAAAGCTACCTGTTCATATATGGAGGTCTGTAGGTTTAAATGAAATCAGTTGTGTGAACACATTTAGAAGCCAAGATATATATGTATATCATATATGTATATATGATATCTATCTATCTATCTATCTATCTATCTATCTATCTATCTATCTATCTATCTACCTATCTATCTATCTATCTATATATATATCTATATGAGCTATGATAAAATGTTCCCATTTTTGGCAAATTGGCATCAAATTTATACCTTTCCCCATTTATTAACTATTCTAATTTTTTTTTATTTCCTTGCATATAGTTTTAATGTAAAAGAACTTTCTTAAATATATATATATATATATATATATATATATAGTTATAGTCATGCAATTGAATGCTTTCTATTCATTTCCTTAAATGAAACTTTCAATCATCTTATTTTTATTTTGAAGAAATGCAATTTAACATTTTTTTTTTTTAGTATTTCTAGTTTTTGGGTTTTGGCCTAACATATAAAAATTCTTGCTTTATCCAAAGGCATACATATCCTGTTCCATTACTCTATGTGTCTAAGCTTTTTGCAATAATCCAGCTTATTGTAACCATATAAATTAACTTAAAATATCTTTCTTCTTCTTTATTCTGAATTATGCAAGGCAGTAAATCTCAGATGATCACAGAAAACTACCTCCTTTTTTAACCAGTCCTAGAGCAGGTTCCCACTTACTCAGGGGCCATTGAGTATATCCTGCAGGCCAGAAACCTCTTGGATGTCCTGCAGAGTAGATTTGGGTCTGGCATCACACTGCTTTCCCTTCACTGGGTGTCTCCTGCACAAGAATACACATACATGTCCTCTGAAGTCACAGAGTTCATATGAAGAGAGAATGGTTCTTTGAACATGTCTATGTAAATGGAACTTTGGCTCTGGAAGGATAAGTTGTACTTTGTGACATCTTTTTTCCCCAACCACTGCACCTTGTTCCTGCACATCTGGAGAATCCAATGCCAATAGAAACGACTGCTTATTATGGAGTAAACAAAGGCAAATGATAATAGATAGTGTTTGCAAAAACTTCAACAATCCTGGACCCAAAACTTGCAGCTGCCAAAGGGCAAAACATCTGGAGACAAGGAGAATCTATTCCTGTCAGTCATTTACTATCAAAACCATAACCATAGACCAATGTCTGAAATCTAAGACAGTCACCATGGTTATTGATCCTACATAAGCATAAAGGGAACAGAGTCCCCTCCACTGTGCAGGAAGAAGTGACAGGGCATGTTTGCACACATACACATGCTCCATTCACTGGTCTAAGAGTAGGAGCATTACCAGAGTTTTCTGTGCTGAGAAACTTTTCAGTACATCATCAATGATTCTAATCTTTTAAATTCCATAGGAGTAGAGGGATTTTAATTTCAAAGGACTCCTTGAGGATATCAAACCAGATAAACAGACTGCACTCTTTAGAGGCTTGGACTATGAGGCTCAGACTACCACTGTGAAATGATGCTATCTTTTCTTCTACTCATCTCATCTCCTCCTGATAATACAATTATCATCTGAAGCTGTCTTTCTTCTAAATAGATAAGTATAATTTAATTTAGCACTAGATAAACAATATAGATTTACATGAAAAGAAAACCATCAGTTCCCTCTAACTACATATACAAAGAAGGGTTAATATTGTGTTACCCAATACACATGTTCTATTCTAATCAATTAATTGGTACTTTTAGAGGAATTATATAATGTGCTCAGCATGTAATTATACAATATGTACCAAACTTCCTTAATAGGAGCAGAGTAGGAAGGAGAGTTTTTGAAGTGAAACATCAGCAATTACATGCTTCCTTAAGCCTCAGAAGGATAGTAAGACACTGAGCAGTTTAGGCCCCTCATATCACACTAAGACACTGAGAAATATGTATCATAGAGTTGAGGGATGGTAGCAGGGGAAACCCAGTATCCACAGAACACATTGGTGTTGGGGATGTGGGAAGGCCTGGTTCCAAAAGATACACCACATCCCTCAACACCATGGCAGGGAGGCATTATCTTGAAATTAAATTGAAATTTACACCTGGTTTTGACTCTGACAAGAGACAGCATCATCAGGTTCATCACCTTTTGTCAGAAATTCCAATTACTGGTGATGATTCTGCTCAAGTGTCATCCCCACATTACTGTGTGTGAAATCACATCAACCATAGCAATCATGTCAGAGGATATATAGAGACCTCTAGAGGAATATTTTGAACCCAGGGATAGGATATTCCAAATTGTAACAGAAAATTACTCTCCAGAATCCTCATCCACCTGCAATAACTTGGGCCTAATTTTGTGGGTTCTGAACCCCTTGCAGCCCACCCCCCTCCTGTCTTTCCTGCAGGGGAGGTTTAGATTTAGAGTAAGACTGACTCCACATCCCTGTGACTCTCACACATTGATATGCAATTGTGTTCTCAGTAGTCACAGAGCTCAACTTCAGTAAGAACTAGTTTTTGGATGTGTCTCTGATTTGGGTCTGCAGCTATTGAGGGATACGTTGTAGTATATGTGTGCATTATAATGTTTTTGGCCAATATGCTGCCTCCCCTTTCACCAGAGCTTGCCAGTTCTAGTTCCAGCCATATATGCTGGTTCTGATGGAGAATACACAGAACACATGAGGTGAGAGGCCTGTAAGGATGTCACCAGTCCTGGGCAGATTCCTAAGGACACCTGGGACAGGACACCTATGGACAGAAAAATCTCTGTCACTGACATCATAGACTTCACTGAATCACTCCATTCCTAAAACTAAAATTAATCTTAATTCCATTTTCTTTCTATTCATCAGAGTCAATAATTTCAATTGTCCTATCTTCATGTTCAATAATTCTTCTGCATACCCACATATTCTCTTATACCTGTAGTTTTTTATACATTTCAGGCATCGCATTTTACAACTTAAGAATTAGTAGGTGGTTTTTATAATTTGCATTTATTTCTTGCTATTCTCTACTTAGTGAGATACCACTGTTATATATATAAGACATTACACTAGTTTTATTTTAGTTATTTGAAATAGTTGTCCAACATCTTGGATTCCACATGTATAGTTTCTAATGAATACTTATTTTTAAATTCTTTCTTATTTTGAAAAATCTTTAGAATACATTTGATGTAACATTTATGAATATTTATTTTATTTTTCAATTTCCCTCTGAATGGGCCTTCTATTTCAGTTCTTTAAATTTCACATATTTTTTTTTTTACTTCAATTCTAGAAATATTTTAGGTTAACATAGTTTTATGCATTAGGTAAAACATTTAAAAACTCCAAGACAGGACTATTCTGAAAGAGACAGTTGAACAAATTATGATATTATTAAATAAATGAGTGGAAAGTTCACATGGGCATCAAGCTGCAAGGAAAACTCAAAGCCATGAAAAGAAATATTTTATATGCCTCTCTGCATTGTCTCCTGCCTCTGGATCCTTGTGCTTTATGGGTCCTGAATGCACACTCTGAAGTGGGAAATCTGTGCCTGAGCTCCTACAACCTTCCATCTCACTGAGTGTTTTCCACATTAAAGAATGGCTGTTTCCTTGGAAATAATGGAACTCAGCCATAGGAAAAGTGCTTATTAGACATGCCTATGGAGATAGAGCTGTAGTTCAGGAAGGATGGGTTGTATTTTGTGACCCCATAAATACCCATTTCCCTCTATACTTTTGTAGTAGCTGGCAATAACAATTGTAACTCCTAGTTTTAATGGAGAACCCAGAGAAAATACATGGGGAAGACACAGTCTCTGAAGGCATTATCTCTCCTTGACCACTTTCTATCAATTGCTACTGGGATAGGACAATGGGTGACAGATAAACATATTATCAATAATGAGAAATATCAGACACCTCATTAAATGGCCACATTTGGAAATCACTGACACACTCACCAGGGGAAGAAATGACTAAACAGAAGAATATCCCCAGGAATCTCCAGATTTTCTGGAACAATTACTTGACCCATGGTAAATCCAGCACAGAATATGGGGGTACTTCCCTACAATCTGAAATATAACCTGGAAAATAAAAGAGTTATTTGCATGAGGAATATTGCACATATACAGCAGTAAAGGGCCAGATCAAGTCTCAGTCCCTGCTACAGAACTTGGAGGAAGAAGTCTGATCCACTCCTCCTGAGATCCCAGGGTCCTGAAGCTCCAGGTCAGGAAAACTGCCAGTCCTTCCAGGTAGAGCTTTGATGGTGCAAAAATAAACTCTGAGTAGGAAATTGAGAAATAAGCAAATGCTTAATATGGCCACTCTCTTCTCTGTTATAAACATATTAAATGAGAAATACACCCAATTTCTTCATCCTAAAATTACTCTGAGCACCACATGTGAGAATATTGTGACAATACATATTTTACAAATCAAGATACTCCATAAACATGGGGTCACAAGCAACTCAGGACTTAAGAGCTGCATGAATTTGGGCAGAACATTGGACTCCTCCTAGATGGTTCCTCACCTCTAGAATGGGAATTTGTGTACGTACCACTGGGATGTCAAGGGGACACAAGTGTTGATGACCCTTCCAGTATGATGTGTATGGTGTTGGTATTCAGTGATAATGAATCAATTTTCATAACACCAAAGATTGATTTTATCTGATCCTACTCTCAACACACATCTGAACAACTTCTCTATGCATCCATACCTTTCCTGGGCTCTTATCTAGAGAGGAGATCATTGGAGAACCCCACCTCTCCCAGCAGCACTTCCACCCCCAGGAATCTCCAGAGCAAAGCTACAATCTGGTTATTGAGTAATACTGTTATTAGTGGAACTGACTGGTTCCTGCACACTAATCAACACTTTTATGCAGAAAAGAAGAGGTCCTGCTAAAGTGCCTGAGGAATACAAATGTTTATGTCACTGCTCCTACCCAATCTTCGTGTAGGGTAAGAACTGGTTTGGGGTTTTCAGAAAGTTCTTCATCAGAGATGCTGTGAGGGATGGTGTGCCTGTGGAATCCACATGTGGAGTAATTTTTCATTGTGGGAACACTGCTGAATGCCAAGGATAATTTTGCATGGGTTAGATATTTCCACATGTCCTATTTGGTGAATCGTGGTGAGGTTGGCACTGATTATGTTAATTCAGGTGGATGAACTTCTGTACATATAGTTTGTGTCACATAACATTTTATTCTATTTACTAGAGAAGTTGTGGGTTTACAGAAAAAATTGTGGACAAAAGAAAGATTCCCATACACCACCCACCATCAACATCTTGCACTGATGTGTAACATTTGTTATAATTAATGATAGCACATTTTAATAATTAAACTAATAATAGTCCAGTGTACCTTCAAGTTCACTGTTTGTGTAGTGAAGTTCCATGCATTTTTGAAAATTTTTATTCTGATACTGTATATATAGTCTAGAATTTTTACTATTAACCACATTCAGGTATATGTACATCTAGGTGTATATATATTTCAGTCCTATTAATTACATTCAGAATGTTGTGCTGCCATCACCTCCATCCATTACCAAAACACTTCCATAATTCCAAATAGTAACCTTGTACATTTTAAGCCCTAACTTCCCATTCTCTCCCCACCCCATATGGATACTAGATTCTTATTGTATGAGTTTGCTTATTCAACTCAATGAAATCATAAAATATTTTTCTTTTTATGTCTGACTTCCTTCACAGAACATGTTGTCTTTAAAGTTTATCCATTTTATCACATGTATGAGGACTTCATTCCTTTTTACAGCTGAAAAAATATTCCATTGTATGAATATACCACATTTTATTTATTCATTCACCATGTGATGGACAATAGAGCAGTTTCCATCTTTTGACAGTTGTCAAAAATGCTTTGAACATCAGTGATCATATTTGTGAGTCCTTTCTTTCAATTATTTTGGTTATATACCTTTAGTGAGATTGTCAGATCATATGGTAGTTCAATACTTAGCTTTTGGAGGAACTACTCAACTGTTTTCCACAGTGGCTGCATCATTTTACATTGCCCCCAGCAATGAATGAATGCTCCTATTTCTCTGCACCCTCTCCAACACTTATTTTCCATTTTTAAAAACTTAATAGGAGATGGAATTTAAGTGACGCTGGAGGCTGCGTTCTGCTGGCACTGTGGAGATCGGTAGAGGAGCGCCCACGGCCACTGCCGCACCTGGCCTGGAAGGACACCCCCGCTGCTCCACACCTTGGATGGGACCCGCCAGTCCAGGGCGCCGCTTAGACGCAGTTGGGTCCTCCCGGAAGCTCCTGGAGCACCCGGCATCACAGGTCACCGGGGCCGGGCCTAGGGTGGGTGGACACAGCTTGGCGTGGCTGGACTGGGCTCCAAGGCATCCCCATGGCCGCGACTGGGGGCGGGAAATCTCAGGCCAGGAGAATTGCCGGCTTGTGGTTGTCGGTGTGGGCGGCGGGGGCAAATCAGCACTCAGGAGCCAGTTCATGCCGTCCTATTTTGTAACGGATTGTGATCCAACCACTGAAGATTCCTCTACAAAGCAGTGTATGGCAGGTGACAGAGCAGCCCTGTTAGATATTCTGGACGCAGCGAAGGTTACATACATGGAGGCCTCAGCAAAGATGAGGATGAATGTAGCTTAAGCTTCCCATGAACTTGTCCTGGTTATAAGGAAATTTCAAGAGCAGGAATGTCCTCCTTCACCAGTACCAACAGGGAAAGAAAAAGACAAGGAAGGCTGCCACTGTGTCATTTTCTAAGAATCCATGAACTTTAACTACCACATGCTGGGAAAGCCCTCAACTTCTCCTTCTCTCCTTACAGTTTACATCTTGTTGCTACCTTTTTAGCCTTAGACAAGCAAGTCTGACAAATGAGCACCATGTTAGCCTTAGACCAAGAAGCTGTCTAATCCTTTTGGTGAAGATAATACCATGGTCATTTCAAGTCAACTTCAAAGGAAACACTAAGGCTGCTTCTAAGATTATCTGATTCCTTTAAAATATGTATCCACATACACAGACACATTTTTAAGGGCTTATATTTTAAGAGGGATGAATCAGTTTTGGAACCCAAGCTCTTTGCCAAGCTGACATCTTAGGTTGTAAAATAATTTTTCATTTCTGGAATCATGTTCCCTATTACTCTAAATAGAAACTTTGAGAGGTTTTTTTTTTAATGTGAATTTTTTTTTGCCCATATTTAACAATTTTGATATCAGCTTTAGTTAACCTTAGATACTCTGAATTGAATCTACAAAAGTAAGACATCTCAGCACTTTACTGATGCTACAGCTTTTGTTTTCCAGTGCTCAAGATACCAAGATGCTTATTGCATTTATGGATTTAAAACCACTTAGGGAGGGTGGATGTGGCTCAAATGGTTGGGGGTCCATCTGCCATATGGAGGGACCTGGATTCTATCCCTAGGACCTCTTGGTAAAATAAAAAATATATATATATAGAAGGCACATGGACTGCCAGGCTCTGTGTGCCAGTGAGCTGTCAGGCCCTGATGACCTAACAGGAGAGAGACGCAGGGTAAAGTCAAGATGAGAAGCTCTGAAAACCAGGAACTGAGGTAGTGCAGGTGGCAGAACACCTCTCTCCTACATTGGAGATCTTCAGGATCAAATCCTGCTGAAGACTGGAGAAGGATGAGAAGAGATGGCAGAAAACAGACACAGAGAGTTGCCCAGCGAATGGACACAAAACAGCAAATGGAAAAGGGTGGGTTTAATATGGATAAAGTAAATAAATAAATCTTAAAAAAAAAAAAAAAAAAAAAAAACACTTAGGAAGCTTTTATTGTTACTTGTACTCTGGAAGATGATAATAGTCTATGTGGCCAAATAGTTGGGCACATTTTGGATGTAAGCATTTCATTGTTCTTGATTTTTTTACTTAAATCTTTTTTTTTTTTTTTTTTTTTTTTTATGGGTAAAAATAAAAATTCTCACAATACATACAAACATTTGCAAAATGATATATAAATATATATGCATATATGTGTATTTGCTTACAAAAATTTTATATATATATATATATATATATACATATATTTTAAGAGGTTCTTAGATTACCCAAAATATTACACGGAACCCACTGGGATTCCCATGTTGCCCACCTCCCACACCTCCCACCACATCCCACACAAACATCTCCCACAAGTGTGGCCCACCACCCTCAATGAACTTACACAGCCTTGCCACCAACCATAGACCACAGTTCACACTGTAGACCACACTCTCTCCCACTCAGTTCTGAGTGGTGTGTGCTGATTTAAAATGGCCTACATCCATTGCCACAACAGTACTCAGGACAACCTCCAACTCCCAAAGAAGCCCCTGTAT